>NDXB01021764.1:319321-355271 GCA_002631895.1 Agapornis roseicollis | reverse complement strand
GGGGGGGGGGGGGGGGGGGGGGGGGGGGGGGGATTTTTTGACAGATACCATCTAACCCCCACTTCCCACCCATTTCAGATGTGCTCCTCCCCTCCTGAGGATCCTCCTCTTTTCCACCCATTTTTTTGCCCTCCATATTTGGGGGAGGAATCTGCTCCTTGTAATATTCAGTCCAGACACATACAGCGTGATTTGGGCATCTGTGTGTCTTCGGGTTTATTTAAACCCTCCACACATGTCCTGGGACCTCTGTGGATCTGGCCTGGATCGCTGGGGTCAGGTTCAGATGGATGCAAACTTCCCCTAACACCTCTGCAACCTTTCCTGTTCCCCTCCCTATGGCTGGCACCCCTCCTGCCCCTCGCCTCAGTGCCGCAGTGACTCAGCCCCATGCCTGGGAGGTTGGCGCTGTTGGATTTTTCCAGCCATGGCTCTTCCCCCTCCTTCTAATGCCAGGCGAGTTTCTGGACTGAGCACAGAGCTGAAAGGGACTGAGCTGCCAAGCCCCAGCATCACGAGCTGGCCCCCAGCCTGTCCACAGCCCCAGACCTTCCCAAATGTCTCTCCAGAATTCAACAACTGCAGCCGAAGCAGCAGGGAAGAAGGGCACGGAGCTGCCACAAGGTCCTCTGAGTCCCAAAGCCCCTGAGCCAGAGCTGAGGGAGGAAGTCGAAGGACGTGGTTTCCCCTCCGCAGCACGGAGTAAATGCGTTCATCCAGCCACGGCGCTGACACTCGGCACTGCGCTCAGCCAAGCACTGCACCAAACCCTGCTGGTAGGGCTCGGAAATTCCTTTCCAGCCCCTAACCACCGCCCTAAGGCCAAGCCCAGCTTCAAATCACCCCCGGCCAAGCTGACTGGGCCGCTGGGGCAGAAACGCTGCTGCCAGCCCACAGCCTGGCCCCCAGTCCAGCAGCACCTTGGCTGCTCAGGGAGGAGGGCCATGCACCCAACCCAGCAAACCACAGAGAAAGCCAGGGCTGAAATTGTGCAAGAACCCAGCCACGTTAAACACAAGGCAAGTGCTCTGCTGAGACCTCACACCAGAGCACGCTGCAGGCAGGGTGTCCATCCTGTCCAAAGTGGGGTCCAGGGAGGACACCCGCAGCCAAAACTGAAAACATCTTCCCAAACTCGGCCACATTCTCTCCCCAAAACCCAGCAAGCGGCCAAGCCGCAGGGGACAGACCAGCCTGTACCCCAAGGGTGAGGATGGGGAGCCCGACCACTATGGCCACCCCATCTCCCCACCCCTGGGAGATGCTGCTGCAGATGGCAAGTTGCAAGTGGGGGGGCGGTCTTGGCAAAGGACAGCAGCGAAGGCTGCCCCCCTGCCCAGCACACCCCTCTAATGGATCACTCAGTCCCAAGCCCAGATCCGGCATGAACAAGGAGTTGCTGCATCTCCCATCCCAGCTCCACCGTGCATGCCACCCCCATGGGTTTTGGCTTCTCAGGACACGCAGTCACCCCTGTCCCCCCAAGGAATCAAAGCATCCTACCTGCCACCCTGTGGGCCACCAGGCCCTCCAGATTCAAGGGTTCTTCTCCCGACCTCGACAGGTCTTCATAGCTCTCTGGTCCCTTGAGGGGCATCTGGGTTTGTGCTGGGACGGTGGGGGAAGGCGGGGAGGAGGCGAGGAGCTGCTGAGACCCCACGGGGCTGTAGGAAGTGCTGAGCGGGAGGATGCCCATGGGTGATCCAGCCAGGGCATGACTGTAGCTCCTCAGCTCTGGCACTGGCGCCGGCTGGTAGTTGTAAGGCAAATAGGTCTCCCGGTACTCATGCACCCCATAGTCCAAATCCCCTGGAGAATAGGCTTTAATCACAGGCTCAGACACCACAGGGCTCACAGAGGTGCCGAAGGACCTCGGCTGGGCCACCTGCGGAGCTGGCCGGGCATAGAGACCAGCACCAGGCTGTGCCAGGTGGGAGGAGCGCAGGGGTCCCGCCGGCTTGTCCTGGTGGGAGGCAGCAGGCACACTCTGAGACTTGTGGACGGCAGGCGCAAGGTCCAGCATGAGGACATCAAGGGCTTCGATGGACTGCTCGATCTCCTGGCGGGAGGGCGCCCGGGGGAACTCAGGCATGCTGTGGCTGTGTGGGGGCACCAGCTGCAGTGGGCTGGGCTGGGGGCTGCAGCTGGACACACTGGGGCTGTGGCTCTCCATGCCACCCTCCTGCAGCCGGGAAGGTGGCCGGCTCCCTCCTTGCTGCTGCCAAGAATTCAAGCCCCTCTGCACAGCTTCCCGGCTGCTGGTGCTGCGAGCCGGGGCCTGGGGCAGCGCTGGGGTCGTGTCATACTTGACCGTGTCCACCGCCGGGAAGGACCGGGAGCGATAGGTGCCAGGGGGGTCGTAGCTGTACAGGTAGGGCTGGGATCCAGGCAGTGGATGGGGCTGGTGCCATCCCGGGGCATGGGAGCCCTGTGGGCGCTGTGGGTAGCCAGCCAGGTGCTCCTGAGTGGATGCTGAGGACCGCAAGGGGGGCAGTGGGTCGCGGATGTGGTGGCCCATGAGGGCGTTCTGGTTGTTGTAGGAGTAGCCACCATTGGAGAGCGGCTCACCATCATACAGCCCATCCTTCAGCAGCTTCTCAGCCCCGTTGCAGCTTGTGGGGCCATTGGGTAGGGAGGAGAGGCTGCCCACCCTGGGTGCTTCTTGGTAGCCAGCCTCACTGGCAGTGGTGGTGCCATCCAAGGAGGAAAGAGTGCCGAGGCTGCCCACACTGTGCCCATCCTGGTTGGGTAGCTCATCATCCAAGATATCTGTCTCCCGCTCAGCCACCAGCGCCGCAGCATTCCCGTTGACATGCACCTGAGCCGGCACCACATGGCGGCCCGGCATGGTGGGCAGGCGTGCCGGTACAGGGCCAGGCACGTGGTTGTGCATGGGCGGTGCACTCTCCAAGCCGAAGCCAACAAGGAGACGATCCAGCTCCCGCTTCTCCTCAGGGCTCAGCACCGCCTGGCCACTGGGCACCACGGGCACCCCCGGCTCATCGGTCCGGTCGGTCTTGGTGGAGGCGGTGGAGTTGCCTGAATCACTGCTCACCGAGAGAGTGTGCTCGATGTGGTTGGGCGCTGCCGAGAGCAGGAGGCGGGCGGCGTTGACGGCACCAGTGCTGCCGTGCAGGGAATCTTTCTTCTTCACTTTAGCGTAGAGACTCCCATCCAGGGGCCCTTGCGTGTGCCCAACCTCTGCAAGGGGAGAAATGAACACGAGATCCCAGATCAATTCCTGGCTCTCTGCACGGAGCTAATGGGTCCCATTAGCCAGTCGTTTCGATCTCTTCCGTGCCTCCGAATGCTTAATGACGAGCATCACCGTCTCCTCGGCACCCTCCGCAATCCCACAGGCGCCATCATGCAGAGACACCGGAGCCAGACCCTCCCATCCCCATGCCCCCACTCCGCATGCTGTCCTGCCCTGCCCTGCAAGCACTGCCTGCCCGGTGGGATTCACTGAATATCCCCCCTGGTTCCAGGCATCATGCCTAGCAAATCCTCTCCATGGCTGGAGAGGGTCAAGGCTGCCCACACAGTTTGCCATCACTGTTCCACAGAGCTCAGCTGGCTCCAAAGGGCCACTCGGCACTGGGGAGGTGAACAGGGAGAGTGTGGGAGATGCACCACGGGCCGTAGGAGGACGGGTGGAGGTCAGGATCTGGCCTCACAGCTTCATGGTCTCCAGCTGGATGATGTACTCAGCCCACGAGTGAAGGACACATGAACCACAGACCCACATTCCCCCTCCCTCCCCACTCTCCTCCCAGATGATGCAAAGATCCAGCTGCCCATCCTTGACATTTTCTTCCTTGACTACAGACAGGCTCCCACCCTTTTTCTGTCTTTCTTACCCCTTCCCTCTCTCAGGACGGGTGGATCTACCCCAGACCTTTCCTCAAGCTGGAGGCTGCCCCAAAGCTCCTACACAGGCAGTGCCTTTGCCCAACCCCGAACAGGAAGCATCTGTTCTCTGGGGAGGCACTGAGCACCTCAGCACTGTGATTCAAGACGAGTGCAAGCAGCTGGCTCCGCTCTGCAGCCCCAAATGGCTAGGGGGCAGCCAGGGCATGGGAGCATCACCACCAGCAACACTGCACCCCAGGTCTGTGCTCCCCATCTCCCACCACCCACAGCAGCCCCCAACACAACAACCAGCTGTGCCCTTTAAACCTTTCTGGGTGGGGCAGCCAGATTCTGGGGGCACAGAGGTACCCCAGCCACTGAGATAGCAACGGGGGCAGCCCCCAAGCTGTGTCCCCCCACAGCACTAGCCAGGCTGCAGACTCTTGTTTTTCCAGCTCCCTGCCGAGGTTTCCTGGAAGGTCCCGCGAGCAGCATTAAACACTTTCTTTTGGAGGAAAAAATGACTCTTCCCTGGCGGGGGGCCAGGCAGCTGACTCAGGAACAGAAGATGGCCCTAGCACGATAGTGTGAAATCAGAGCGCTCCTATCTGCAAGCAAAACACTTCCGAAAGCCAGCCCTGAGCCCGGACAGCTTAACCAGTCCCACGCCGCTGTACCCGTGCCCCAGCAGCTCCTGCACCACCAACTGGAAAGTAGAGCAGGGCAAAAATACCCAGCTTGAGTCCTCCCAAGTCAGAGCCCCTCATTGCTGCAGATTTTCACTCCCAAATCCCTGCCAACAGCATCCCAAAGAGGCAGCCAAGCCCCAGAGCTGCCCCTCTTGGCTTGAAGATGCCACAGGACCATGCTGCAAGGTCCTTTCTGCGCACTCAGTGTGTGAAAAGTTGAGGTTTCCACAGGTGAGGTTCCACAGTTTCTCCCAGAGACTCAGAGCTCCTTCATGCAGTCAGTCTAGCCAGGAACCAGCAGGATTTGACTCCACAACATCTATCAATATTGGGGGAAAAGGGAAGAGAGGGAGAAAATCCCTCCCTATGGAGAGAGAAAGGAAAAAAGCAGCATGTTCACAGGCAGCGACAATGCTGGAGAGGTTGAGACATCACTGGGAGCCAGGGAAAAGGCCTAGCCTTCCTGTGTGATGGCAGCAATGGGTGCTGGCCAGTCCAAGGAAACAGGCCAGGAGCCAGGCTGGGGGCTGGGATAAATAGGGCAGGGGAATAGAAAGGAAAAGTGAATAAATAAATATAAATGAAAGCACGTGGCACCAAGGGAGAAAATAGATGGGAAAGGCTTCAATTAGTCTGTGGGCTGGGCACCACCCATGACTGGGAGAATGTCTCAAAGTGGGGTGAGGATGGGATGCAAAGTGGTTCACAGCAGCACCAAAAAGCCCTGAACGCCCTATCTCACCTTCCCTGGACCCTCCAGCACCAGAGGGTCATGGGGGTCTGGTGACACCACCCCAAGAGCGGTGCTAGAGTAGCAAGAAGATGATGGGACCATCACATCCCTACCAAGCCCTTGTCCCACAGCCGCTCTGCTCCACACCCGATTGCCCACTCTGTCCTCAGCTCCACGCACAGCATGGTCTCTATTCCCTGCCATTCTCCACCACTCCCAAGCCCCCTCCACCAACCCTGGGCAATGTTAATCACTCATATGACCATATGTTGCTTGCCACCTGACAAGCTGAACAAAATTCCCCAAAAATGGCCAAGGAAAGGGGGAACAGGCTGCCTTAGCCGAAGCAGCCATCCTCAAAGCAGCAACTCCCAGATCCCTGTTTGTTTGCAGCTCTCAGCAAGGTCAGATTCCGTTCCTGAAGGTCAGAGCAGCTCCCGCCTGACAGTCTATGCCATCCCAGTGTGGGCTGTGTTTGCCCAGGCAGGGCTTAGCCGTGGACACACAGCTCTGCTCCGGCTGTATGGAGGTGGCTGGAGGAAGCACTAAGCTCAGTCTGGTCCTACCCCTGTTGCCAGGCTCACTGCCCTGGCAGATCAATGCTCTGCCCTCTCCCTCCCCAGCACCCTGCAGATCAGAAAAAAAACTGGTCCAGGGCACACATGACAACAGAAAGGGGGGGATCAGCTCGCATCCCCAAAATTCCAGCTGTCCACCTCATGCCTAGTGGAGTGTACCATACAGCATCATGCACCAGCACAAATGCTCTGCACAGTGCAGAGGATAAGGCTGAGGCACCACTGCGTCTCTCCTGGTCCCCAACAGCATCCCACCTGCTGCCTCCATGGCCCACCACTCAGAGTCCAGCCTCTAGGCATCTCTGGAGCATCAGTTGGGAGGGAAGATCCTGGGGTCCCAGGACCCTTCGCAGAATGAAGGATGCAAGCAGAGTCCCACAGGGAAGAGCTCAACCCCCTCACCTCTGGTTTCATCCTGTGCGCAATTATGATGGCAAGAAGTAACCCCAGCCTCTGAGCGGTGTGTCATCAGCACCATGAATCCCCCACCGACCCTCAGACCCTTCTACCATCCCATCCAGCTCAAAGAAAAGCAAAGTCAGGACTTACCAAAGGGGACAGGGAAGAAAAGATCCCAGGAGAACAGAAGAAGAGGGCAGCAAAATCACTTTCCTTTGCCCCTTCCAGCACCAGAACCTTCCAGGGGCACCTGGCGCAGTGGCAGCTCCAATGGTGTCCACAGTCGGCCCCGTGTGTCCGTCCAGGACAGGAGCCGACAGCCCAGAGCTGGCTTTGGCTGTCGTTTGTCCCTTTGGCTTTGCTTTCCCCCTCGCAGAGGGAGCTACTCCCTTCCCAGCGCCATGTCCCGCGGGGCCAGGAAGAGGGGCAACCTGATGGCAGTGGAGTGCCCAAGGGGCTCAGATACGGGGTACCTCGAGGACAGGGGGCACCCCCGGGACACGGAGTGCCAGAGGGAAGGATGGAAGAGAGGAAGGCAGCAGAGGCAGGAGATGGGCTGGAGGCAAGGAGGTGCCGTTGTGCTCCCCTCTGCCCAGACCACACAGGGATGAGCTGGAGGGAAAGGGGAGAGGCGCTGGGGAAGGCGATGGGGCCGCCCAAGCCTCAGCCCCAGCCCGAGTTAACCCCAGCGAGGTGCGGGGAGGGCGAGAGCCAGGGAGGGAGGACAGCCAGACAGCTAGCTCCTGGTTATGAATATTAACTACTTCCTCCACAGGCAGGGCTGTGCCACGTTAACTGTTTCCTAGGCAGGACGGACAGACAAGACAGCTGGACAGCCTAACCACCCTGCACCAGGTGTGGAGCATCACCCCGATGGACAACCCCTCCAGTCTGAGACCCCAGCCCTGCCTGCCTCTTGCATGCACGCGTCACACTTGTCCCCAGAATGCTGCCATACATTCACATAGTGGGGATGTCCTTTCAGGCCACAAGTAACGCTGTAACCCAGCCCCGTCTGCAGACACAGATGTGTTGCTGAAGACTTAAGATTCTCTATCTTAAATAAATTCCACAGGAGTGGAAGCCTTCTGTGTCCGAGCCACTGACCCCACCAATGCCAGACCCAACCCACCTTCACAACCCCCCTTCCCTGCCCCACCAGTGGCACAGCACAGTGTGGATATGCCAGCACTGGTTTTAGGATGGCATGTGCCACCTTGTCCCATGGCAGGAAGCACAGCACAGATCCCGTCCACCCAGGAGCCACCTGCAACCACATTGCTCCATCCCAGGCAAAATCTATGCTGGAATGGTGCTGATCATTTGCTGGTCCAGGCGACAGTCAACTTATCCTGTGTTCAGACCCCTGCTTGAAGCTCACATTTTCACTCCACAACTGATCCAATACACTCAGCAAAACGCGAGGCTCCCCCCACTCTAATCCCCCAAATCATGTTTCACACACCCCATGGATGACAGCAGGGGATGAGAGCACTGTTTCCACCTAGCCCCTGACTCACAGCCTCATTTGCTCCAGTGAGCAGCACACACCAAGTCAGCGTCTTCCCAGAACCTCCGAGGTTTGCTTGCTTCTCTGCCTTTTTAGGTTCTGCCCTGGTTGTGCAGTGGGAGGGCAGGTTGAGAGCTCCCCCCTGTCACCACTGGGACAGCACCAGCCCCCATGCACACACTTTCCTGCACCTATTGACTTCAAGAATAGTTTAAAGGGGAAGGAGAAGGGGCTGAGCTTCCACCAGCCTGTCCCTCTCTCCCTTCATCCCAGCCCTGCCTGGTTCCCACTCCAAGCAGGACCAAACCACATCACACCTCTGCCCCACATCACCACCCCAAATACCAGGTCAGAGGACAGCCCTTCTGCTGCCACAGTGGGAGCAACCACACTCCAGCCGAAATGTCCAGCCAAGCCCCTGGAGGCTCCAGCTTTTCTCCCATGGGGAATAACCAGAAGCAAGGGGGAGACACTCCCTGTGGATCCCCATCCAGCCCAGCTGGTCCCTGCTGTCCCCCTAAACGCCCTCCCCGCCAAGCCCTTACCTTGCCGCGGCCGGAGCAGAGCGGCAGAGAGGGGCGGGATGGGGAGGGGGAAGCAGATTCCTTCAGCTTTAGTCAGCTGGCGAAGGAGAGAGCAGAGCCAGGGCTCCCCTCCCCACCGAGCCCGGCCAGAGGACCGATCCAGCCGCGGGGGGAGAGCGGCAGCCCGCCGGCAGCTCCAGCAATGGATTTAACAGCTCCAGCCTGGCCCATTTGGCTCCCGCCTCTGCATAACCTGGCTCGCCCTCCCGCGCAGCCTCAGCCCCAGAGAAGTGGGGCAGGATTTGACTCCACTGTGGAAATGTACCCCATGGGGTGCCCACCCTGCTCGGGGACCAGCGGGTGAGAGCGGCCCCATCTCGGGACTTGCTGCCCCAAGGAAAGGCGCAGGATCGGCATCCAGCTCAGTACTGGGGTCTCTGGGACCCCTGGCCTTTGTGCACGGGGTTCAGGCTCTGCTGACCTCCCATCCCGGAAGGAGTGGGACGCTCATCCCACTCCCCACCCTGCCAGCCCAGCCCTGAGCTGCAGGGGAGCCCCGCCAGAACCATGACTCAGGTGGGGATTTAGCAAGTCTCCTGCAGATGTTGGATTTGGTCAGGCCACGGCCACCCCCCTCCAGCCTCAGCAGAAAAGGGGAGCGGGCAGGGATAGACCGTGGTGAGGACTGGGATGGTGCAGAGCTGAAAGGGGGGATGCTGGGTGCAGCAGGAGCAGTCACAGTGGGTCCAAGGGCCAGTTGTTACAGGGAGCTGCTGGCCTGGGGACACACACTCAGCCCATTCGCATTGTCTCAACTACCCCAGTATGGTGTCCTGATGTCCCCTCATCACAGTCACACACACAGACCCTGGGGACAGCCCCTCCATCAGCTGTGTGCCAGCTCCAACATCCTGCTCTCAATCAGCATAGGTTTTCCCAGCAAATTCAAACCAGGTCATAGACAATCCCCATCCAGACTTGCACACCTGCCACTGCAGGACCCCAAAAACTTCTCTGCGGTGATCCTCCAACCAGTCACAAACCCACCAGTGCCGCATCCAGCCACAGGTCTCCTCCTGCCTTCCTGGAGCCAGACTGTGCCCCAGGGAGAGCTACCTTGGTGCTGGCAAAGCATCCAGCACCATCCACCCTCAATAAAGGATGTCTGAACCCCAAAGACAGCCAAAGGAAGGAACGCCCCATGAGCACCCTTCAATGTACACTCTCAGCCAATCAATGCCTATGGTTCGGCAGCAGGAACCCAGCATCAACCCCAAAGCCCATCAAGGAGGAGGGGAAGGAGAAGAAGGAGGAGGAAGAAGAGGTAAGGTTGGCAAAGCCACCTACCTCACCTGTGCGGCAAGTAGACGGATGGTGGGCAGTGGGACAGTGCGGTGGGAATTATCCCAGTGCACGCCACTGTCACTAAGGACCACAGGGCAGCCCAAGCACAGCCAGCAGCAGGGACCCTGCGTGGGTCACGCAGGAGGGTGAGCTCACTGGGGAGAGTAGCTTGTGCGATAGTGGGGGGGGGGGAGGCGGTATTGCAGAGCAGCCCCTGCCTGCTGAACCTAGCTGGGTCCCCTCAGAGTGTGAGATGTAGGGGTTCAGATCCTGCTCTCATGCCGCCTGCCCTGGGCAAGCTTGGTCAGCCAGCGACCCTGCTACAACTTAGTTTCCCCTTCTCCAAGCCCCCATAGATAAGCACAGCGGAGGCAAGGAGAACACCAGGACAGGCACCACCCCAAACACCTCTCCAGCTTCAGGGCTCCTTCGCATCATCCCACTCTGCCAGGCACCCCCCAGCCCATATGGGTGCCCTACATTAAGAACAAGCTGCCAGAGCAAGGACATCCACCTCCTCTGAGAGCGGCTATGTCCTACGGAGCTGGGAGGACCCACCGTTTGGCAGGCGATGCCGATCCCGATCCCGTCGGCCCGGGGTGCAGCACCGGTCTGCGGGGAGCCTCCACCGAGCGCCCGGGACAGGCAGTGGGGGGGACGAGGAGCAGCGGCTGATTCCACCCCGGCGCGGGTCCCGGTGCCAGCCTCACCCCTCCTCTGCTCCCGGCCGCCGCTCGCTCGCGCCTGGTGGTGCCAAAAATGTGGCGTGCAATTCCCTGACCAAATAAGGTGAGAACAACCATAAACAGGGACCCCCCTCGCACAGCCGGGCACCGGGTCCCTGTGCTGCCCTGGAGGAGAGGGAAGGTGCTGAAACAGAGGGAGGAAGATAGCAGATCCCTGCGAGCCCACGCTGGCTCTCACCACTGCTCGAGGTGCCCCATGGGGCAGCTGGGGTGATCCCCTATAGATGTGTTGCCTCACTGCTGCCTGTGCTGGCACAGGTCAGAGGGCAGCCTTCTGCCTGCAGCTTTACCCTCCGGCAGTCCTGGCTTATTCTCAAACAAAGTCAGTGTTTGTAACTCCAAGGTGCCCTCATTCCCCATTGCCACCCTCCCCATGGGTATCAGCACACAGAGAGACCTCTGCAGCTCAAACACTTACTGAGGTCCCAGAGAGGGAATGGATAAGAGCCCTGGGGTTCCTCTGCAGCCCTGTGAGGGGCTGGGAGGGCAGCAGCTCTGCCCTGGGGATGTGAAGGGAACCACACGCATCAAGGCTCAGGGTAGGCGCAAAGCCACAGTGTGAGCTCATGGTGCCGACACACATCCCATCCCCTGGGGGCCAGACCCACAGCTCGGCAGCTCCCCACCACATAGCTGAGCTCGTGCATCACGAGTTGCTTGTTTACTGCCCTGTGCCAAGACACTGCCCCTGCCAGCCCCACGCAGCCAGCCCCACGTCTCCACCATGGGCAGAGGCTCCCTTGCCAGCCCCACTGTCCCCAGCAAGTCCAGCCACCTACAGCTCCCACTCGGAGCAGCTGGTGACCTTCAGGGACAACGGGGGCCTGCAGCTGTCCCTGCTCCAGGAGTGCCTATCCAGACCAGGCCAGGAAACCCCAGGCATCTGCTTGGCCACAGGTGGCCTTGCTACCAGGGCAGGGGCCCACCATCCACCACATGCAAGTACTGCCTCTTCCTGCCAAGCAGGCACGGGTGGCCTCACTGCATCCCAGTGGGTGCTCAAGGAGCTTTTACCAGCTCCAAGCAATGGCACAGACCCTCCAGGGCCACTGAGGCCTCCTCACTTCACCCAGAGGAAACAGGTATAGCTCCATCCTGCCATGTTTGCACCATGAGGAAGGAGCTTGGAGACCTAATGGGCCCCCCATCATGTCTCACTCCTGACAGACTTAGGGTTTGGGTCTCCAAAGCTCTGGGGCACAAACTGGGGCTGAAGCCTGCTCTGTGCAAACAGCGCTTTAAGAACAAAAGTGCTGGAACAAAAACAAGCCTGAGCTCCCTGGCACCCCAGTAGGGGGGAAAGTCCAAGAGATCCTCCTCTCCCATCTCATGGCCACGTTCCTCCCAGCAGTGGCCGCCTGCCCCAGCTCTGCTGCGCACCAGCATCCCCTGCCCTGTGGTTGGGGCATTCCCATGGGCACACTTTGGTCACCAACCGCCCGTGAGCCCTGACCTTTCTCCAGGTGCTTGCCAGGCAGGGGTGGCTCAGCCCAGGTGCCCTCTGCGCTCTCCTCGCGCTGGACGTTGAAGTTCTCATAGGAGTCCCACCGGATGAGTGGGTCAGACGTGTTATAGTCCACAGAAACACTGGGCCCGTTCTCCAGGTGCTCCATGCCTGGAAAGAGGCAGGATGGTCAGCTGAGGTGGTGATGGTGGGACAAGGAGAGAAGATGCAGCAAGAGAAAAAGCACAGAAGCCCTCTGGCAAGGCAGGAGAGTCATACAGAGAGATGGATGAGGATGGGATTTACATGAAGACCCACAGACAAGGTATACAAGGCTGGCTGAGGCTTTTGAGATTGCCTAGGGACAGGCGTACAGACTGGCAGCAAGTGTGCCTGGGTCTGGACTTTTTAGGTAGAGGCCCTCCATTCCCAAGCACACCCTCCTTCTCTCCTGGGCCAGCAAATGCTGCAGAGACCAATCTCCTGGGGAAGAGAGCAGAGGGCAACAGGGCACCAATGGGAGCTTCTAGATCAGCATCACTGCCTGCACCTCTCATCCCACTCTGGTGACAAATGGGCTGCAAATGGGGCAGGGGAGGTTGCAAGGAAGGCAGCAGGGGATAGAGCTGGTGAGTGGGAAAGGAGCCAGCATCCAGCTCCAAACCCCTCTGATGTTGAGCCAGCCATACCTTGGATCTTCTCAGGGCCATAGGAGAACACGAACTCCACCTTCCCATACTCAGGGAAACGGTCATCTGGGAAGGAAAGAGCAGAGCAAAGGTGCCATCTCTATCTATCCCTCCAAAGGCACCCAGACAGCCACCCCAAAAATGCCTCAAGGCCAGCAGCAGGTAGTGGATATCCCATCACGGGGCAGCACATGTCAGCCCCCAAATCAACCCCAAGGCAGCTCCTCTGCATTGGCAATAAAGGGGTGACACTGCCACAAGTGCCTGAGCAGCACTCACATCCTGTGGATGGAGAGTGCCCTGCTTCATCAGGGGTGGATCTAGGGTGGATGCCCACATGTCCCCAGTGTCAGAGGGGTAGGAGGAGGGAGAGGAGAGGTATTGGGGCGCCTACCTCTGAAGGCCTCATCCAGGTCCTCCTTGCCAAAGACGACGTCGAGGTCGTGCACGGCGCATGTGTGGAACTGCACGCGGAAAATCACGTCCCGGGTCGGGCTGCGGAACTTCTTGTGATAGCACTTCAGCTGCGGAAGACAGTGGAGATGAGCCATCCAGAGGAGCCCCCAGGGCTGGGCAAGGAGGAACAGGGGGATCCCAAGACACAAGGGCCACCCGTCCTCCAGCTGCTCCCCACATGGGGGGCTGACCCAAGGCTCCTTACCAAGATATCACCCTTGAGGAGCAAGCCAGGCTCGATGGTGATGCAGATGCCCGTCTGGCTGTCTCCTTGCACGTTGCTGCAGTGAAGGACAGCCTAAGGATGTGAGCTGCTGTGCAGAGCCCCCCCAGCACCACCTCAACCAGCCCCTTCCACCCAAACCCAGCCAGGAAAGGTGCAAAGCACACAGCTGGCTGTCTCAGTGATAAGGAGGGTTCTAACCCCCACCTGAAAGGGTCACCTATTCCCATAGGGAGGAAGACAGGAAGGGGAAACTGAGGCACAGCCCAATGAGGGTGTTAAGGATGCTGGGTGTGAGAGTTTGACCAGGGTCCGAGTGCTGAGGCTGGGATACCAGCCATCCACATGGCTTCCACGGGTCAAGCAGGGCACAGGATGTGGAGGGAGGGCTCTTGGGGAAGGCTCTCCTCCCTGCCTCAGTTTCTCTGCCAGAAGCCTTCCCGTTCCAGGGGCACCAAGGGACTGCCTCTCGGCGGTGGCGTCAGCAGCGGGGGATGAGGGAAGAAAGGAGTTGGATTTCACAGGCAAGATAAACCTGGAGTTTATTACTGGCGTCCCATAAACAGTCTATTAAAAGCTGAATGGCAAGGCTGGGATGGCAGTAAATCTCAGCTAACGGGGACGCTTGGCTGCAAGGAAGGGAGATTCTGGTTCAGGGGGAGGAGATGGGAACACCCCCAAGGTGAGGGGAGGGATAGGAGCCGGGTGTCCCAGTCTGGGATGTGGCCCCATCAGAGCATCTGGGTGGCTGGAGAAACTGGCTCCTGCTTTTCCTTCTCCCAGGAGCAGCACTGAAAAATGGTGTCAGGGTAAAGAGTGGGGAGGTTAATGCAGGGAGAAACTCCTTACTGGGGAAAAGAAAGAGGTGCTCTAGAACTAATCCAGGCAGAAGGAGTGGCTGTTTTAATACCTACCAGAGAAACACCTCCATCTCCCAGGGAGGTGTCCCCATCCCCATCCCTGCTCCCCTGGGAACACCTAGCCCCATGCTCTGCGCAGCCCCAGGCTCCCTCTGCTGATACGCAGAGTCACTACAGCCCTCACGGCAGAAGGGTTCAGTATGACCCAGTGTAGCCAGTTACCACCTCCAAGGAAAAGGAAGGCCCTTTTGGGTTTTTTTCAGTTCCCTAGACCCCAGATAGACTTAAACAGGGCACCAGACTGCTGGAGACTTGGCCTTGACCCTCTCCACCTTCCCCTGCTTTGCAAGCCCCCATGCTGGGGAGGAGGGAAAAGCCCCATAGTGAGGAGATAGTTACTAGATCCCAGAGGTGTAGACGGGCTGCATGGCCTGGTAGATTTTCAGGAAGGGCCGACAACCTGGAAGACATCAAGGCGGGAGAGAAGGCAAGCTGCTGTTAGCCAGCAGGGTGGAGGGGCCCGGGCAGGGATTAGTCACAGGGGAGAAATCCAAACAGGGAGAGAGCCCAGGCAAACAGCCACTCCCCACCCCGGCTGACCCGCACCAGCCATGGGCAACATCTGGGATGGGCAGAAAGGGATGCTTCAGATAGGGTGGGAAAAGGGGAAAGCCTCTCTAGCCCAGCTTGTGTATTATAGGACGGAGGGGAAGTGCTGGTACTCAAGAGATCATCATCCCACTTCCATTCTTAGCCCCAGTCTGGTGCCATCCTCCCAAAAAACATTTTAAAACCTTCATTGCCCCACAGCACAGGTTAGTGACCAGCATAGGCTGGGCACCCCCAGTGGGCATTTCTGTAGGAAAAAGGTAGCACCCTGCTAACAGGAGCAAACAGGCCCTGAGTGGGAATGGGAAGTTAAAATTGCCAAGGAGATTGTGGAAAATATCCCCCATGGAGAGCCAGGCAGTGCGGGGTGATGGTACGTGCATGGGATCTGGGCTGGGGGGAGGCACAGGGACACCTACCGCCTTTGGACTCGAAGTTGGGGATGCCATGCATGATGACATGGTGGAGGAAGAGGGGCTTGTTGTTCATCTTGATACTGCCAGAGAGGAGCCCGCTGAAGTAATGGATGTACCTGAAGGATGGACAGGCAGCTCAGGGGCAGGACCCACAGCAAACCACCCACCTTGATCCCCCAGCATCCAACCACCTCAGCCATGGGAGCAAAACCCAGCCTGCAAATGCACACCAGGACCCACCTCTTCTGGGATGGCTGTCCCACAGGCACTATCTTGTCCTCATAGAAGCGCTTCATAGCAAATCTGTCCAGAGCCTGGTTGGCACTGTGGGAGAGAACAAGCAGATGAGGTTGGAGGAGAACATCAGCACCAGCACCCAGCACCACAGGGATGGAGGATGGCAGAGGGCCCCACAGCCACTCTGGGACTGTGTATCCCTCTTACCTGGCTGAGATGTTGCTGTAGTGCATGTAAGCAGCCACCACCACCCCCAGCCGGCCACGGTTCCCCTGTGGGCGTACAGCAGAAGGGGTGTCACAGGGGCAGCGGTGCCTGCAAGCACCCCTATACACATGCATAAGCCTACACAAATACCCCAAACCTTACAGACACACACCAGTGCACACAAATATGCTGACACCTGCCCGCACCCCAAGCCACAGACCACCACATCCCCTGCATCCCTCAGCTTCTGAGGCTGCTCAGCCCTGTCCCTGCAGCCTCCCATTACTGTGCATCCCAAGGACAGGGTCCAGCCCACCTTGTTGTGCAGCACCACCACATTGTGTGGCACCGCATTGAGCCATGTGTCCATGGCTTTGCAAATGCTGCAGATCTTCTCCAGAGCTGGGGTGTGCAGGTCAGGCCACCCAAAATCCAGCACCTGGGCAAGGGAACAGACAGGGGTCACATCCACAATGGACTCTGCCCCCCTCCATAGCTCTGAGCCTGCCTGTGTACAAAGCCCAGAAGCCCAGAGCAGACGCCCAGAATGGGCACCAGGGTGCTGTCCTGATGTACCCCTCCTAGCTTCTCCCCCAACCCTGCACCCCCCTGCCCAAAGCCCTGCCCTGGGGGGTGGGCCCAGCAGTGTCCCAGATCTCAGCTCACACCCCCCCACCCTGGGTCACTCAGCTCACCCATGGTGACAGAGATAGTAATGCCTTAGAGAGATCTCAAAGAGGCCCCAACAGCCAGGTTTGGGCTGAGGATGGGGTCAGCTTAGTTAAGATCCCAGAAACTCATTGGGAAGGCCCAGTGTTTTCCTCTGGGCTTCCCCTCTCTGCTCCTCCAGCAGCTGGGTGGGATAGAAAGGGTGGTTGTTCCTCCCCCAAACAGCATGCAACAGGGTGCTGGTCCCACAGACAGCCCTGCTCTAAGCAACTCTGCTTCCTACAGCTCTGACCCACCTTGGGGTGAAGTTTGCTGACATCGTTTCTTCGCTCAGAGAGGTTGAAGAGCTGTGGGGAAGAGGGAAGACAGAGTGAGGGACACACTTCCTCCCTCACTGCCACTTTGCTCCTCTTCCTCACCCCAGAGCCTCCCCAAATCTGCCCATGAAAGGCTTTCCCAGACACATTAACTCAAGTAATGCCTTGCACAGGACAACTCAATGGCAAAAAACCCATAGGGGGGCCAAAAGGGACTGCAAAGATTCAAGGAAGGAAAACAAATCCATGTGCCTTAGTGCAAAGATCCCCCTCACCACTGTCAAGCTCCGGTGGAGGCAAAGATGCAGCACCCGTAACCTGCAGCCCCTTATCCCCAGGACCTGAGTACCCCAGCCCTTTCCCCAGCCTGGCAGGGTTCCAGCCATGCCCCTCACCACATAGTTGTCCCCGTGCTTGGACTTCAGCATGTGGGCCACCTCACGGAGGTTGTTGCAGAAGCTCTGCTCCTCGGCCGTGCTGGGGTAGGAGACAGCGATGATCCGCTCCGTGATGTACACCAGGTCCAGCTCGCAGCTGCTCTCCATGGCCACTGTCAGGCTCATGCTCCTGGGCAGGGGAGGGGTCTGCTGTCAGGACATGGCACGGGGAGGGGACACAATGACCCTTCCCCACCCTGCACCGCCCTGGCAAGACAGGCTGGGACACGTGGGGATGCAGCAGCAGGTCTGCCCACAGCCTTTCCCCCACTCTCAGCCCCCTTAGGGTGTCCTAGGGACCCAAAGTTGGTGATGGCAGGTCATAACCCCTGTGTCTTCTCCACAGAGAGTGTCTTCATCTGTAGCACATCTGGATAAGCAAAGTGTTCGTGGGGGAAGGAGGGGAGGTTCAGGTCACAAGAAAGGGAAACTGAGGCATCTACCTGGGTGCTTTGCGGCGTGACTGCCCACTCCTGGGGGATTTCGTGGCATCCTAAAAACCAGAGAGGAAAAGTGATCCACTACCCTGACCCAACCCGCAGCCAGCACAGGGGTCCTGCTAGAGCCAGATGTGATGATGCTGCTGGAACATCCCACCCCAGTGACATTGTGCCGCACACTGTAACACCCGTAAAACATTGCTGCCTCCAAACGCTACCCACTAAGCATCCCAGTGGCACCGAACACCTTGACAGTGACATCATGTTCCCACCGTGGCCATGAGCAAAACCCAGCTCTCACAACCCCAGTGCAGCTGGAACCAGCCACCACAGGCACTGCAGGGCTGGTGCCTTGCTACAGGGTCCCAAAGGACCTTTGAAGAGGATGCTGGGGGCAAGGGGAACAATCTCAGGCATGTCACAAGTCGCTCCAGTCTCAGCCAGGCTCCAAGCACACACCTGGAAGGACGGAGCAGCTCTGGCCCTGCCTGGAGCAATGACAGGTCCCGCTCCCCAAGCAGCGGCAAGGAGCCAGCCAGGGACCATGGTTTGCTTTGGCCTCAGCTCTGCAGAGCCGAGCACTGGGAGGAAATGTTTGAGCTCTCAGAGCAGGAAACTTCAATTTATGCATGTTCTCTGGCCCCGAGAAATTCATCTGCAGCCGGTTTGCTCGGTGACTTCGTGACCTCAGCCAAAAAACAAAGCAGGGCTTCCAAAAAAAACCACTAAGGGAAAACACACTCACACCTCATTAGTTTTAGTATCTCCAGCTAATAAGCAGGAGTCATTTAAAGACTCATCTCATGCAGGCAGCACACTGAGTCCCCGAAGGATCCAGAAACAAGAGATGCACCCTGCAGCCACCTCCTGATATGTTACTTTTGTCTCTGGAGCTGCAGGACCTGCTGCCACCCTCCTCAGGGCTGCAGCATTTGGGAGCCAGCATGCTGGAAGCAATGGGATGAGGTGGGAGAGGCTTCCCTATTGGCATTCAGCCACCACAACAGTCCCAGGGGTGTTCCCGTGGGCAGCTCCGTCACCCTCCATTAGCCTCACGTCCCCCCTCAAGGTCAGGCTGCCCGGTGGAGCGGAGCTGCACTCAGGCTCAGCTGGGGACAACCACCTCCCCTCTCAGCCGAACCCGCTGCAGGAGGCAGCGGCCCTGCCCAAGTGCCGGGGGGGGGGGCGCAGGCAGCAGTGGCAATAACCCCCAGGTTCTCCTAAGGCTGCCCCAAACCTGCTCACCCCAGAAGCCCCCCTGTATTCCTGGGGTTAAAAACACAGCAAAAAGAAAGAGAAAACGCATTAGAAAAAAATAAATAAAAACCAGATCAAAAAGGAGTTAAAACACAGCAAAAAGAGAGGTAAAATTTTCCTAGGCAGATCAGAGCGCATGGAGCAAGCTTGAAGCCAAGCATGGGCTCATCACTGTGTCACCCAATGGTGACCAGGATGGGATCCCCACCAGGGGCTCTGCTCTGCCCCAAACCCTCACAGCAAGACATCTGGGGTCCCCCACCTGCACTCCACAGGGGAGCCCCATCAGCCCCTGTCACCCCACCCAGCTGCAGCACCCTCCCAACCACAGTCTTGCCTGATGGAGGAGCTGACAAGGGGCAAATGGGACTCGCCCCTCTCCTGCATGGGGAAACTGAGGCACGGAAGGTTAAGCAAGGCAGGAGCCCCCCTCCCTCTCCATACCTTAATGGCAGTGAGACCCTTGCTAATCCATTCCCATGGCATGGTGGCTCTCCTCATGGCACCCTCACAGCCCAGGGGAGCAGGTGCCCGTGGCCAGGACCTTCCAGCGTACCCTGTTCTAGCAGCAGCCCCCTTGGCTCTGCCCCGCTACCCCAATCTAACAGCAACCACCTCTGCCACCAGCCGCTGCCCAAGGAGAGTCAACCCGCTATCAGCTGATAGGAGCCAGTACCCACGTTGGTTGTTAAACACTCCTGCCTGCTGCCGGGCTGGGAGACCATAGACAGGTCTCCTTTGGAGCAGAGACACCAGCCAAGCCAGTAAGTCCCAGTACCGCCCAGCACACAACAGGCTGGTCCCAGCCACACTGGGTTGAAGACCCCACTCCCAGCCCCATCAAACATCTGCCTCACAGCCCCCGGCTGGCTCAGGACGTCCCCAGGCTCTGGGCAGCACTCAAAACCCACAGGTCCCTTCTGTGATGCGAGGCATGAGAAAGGCTACAGAAATAGCAGGAAGCTTCCCCAAAAGAGTGCAAAGCCAGCAGAGGGGAATCCTGACTGTCCTGCTAGGTTATTCTAGCTGCTGATGTTCTTTCTCCAGTTCAGAGAGGTGCTGGAAACATCATGGACAAAGGGATGGCACAAATCTGGCTCCCAGGTGAAGAAAGCTTTCACTCGCTTCCTCGTGGGAACTGCTCTGCCTCCATCTCTCAGATCCCAGCGCCAGCACACAGGGAGGCCAGCAAGCTGGCTGCGGGTGGGGGGGAGCTGCCCACGTTGACTTTGGCACTGTGTTTGTCTACACTGTCTTAGCAATTTCATGTCCACAGATTAAATAACACATCCCCAGCTCCAAGCGGGCTTTGCAGCAAAAGCCCCAGCCTCCCCCCCCCACGCTGGGCTCTGCCATGGATCCTGGGCACCTTGCTAGGCCTTTGGCATGGCCATCATCACTGTGGCTGGCAGCAAGGGAGGGCTGGGGCATCCCAGGGATGACAGGGGACTATGGGGGCATCCCAGGCTAAGGGGGTTTGGCTTCGGTGGGTGCTTGTGGCAATGGGACAGGCACAAAGGGACTCCCCAGGAGGTCTCAAGACAGTCCAGTGTCTGTGGCTGGTAGCACTTACCAGGGTGTCTACCTGCTTCCTGATGCTCTCTCCCACAGATGGCTGCAGGCAGGCAGGAAAAGGAGGGTGAGAAAAAGGCAAGCGAGAGAGAAGGAGAGCGATTGAGAGACATGTACACACAGAGCAGGGAGCAGGGTCAAAAGTTCCTCCTGGGCTATTTCTGGCCCTTCCTAGGAAATGCACTGTGGTCTCGTTTCCTTCCCTGCCTTCAAACATGTCCGCTCTTCCTAAAGCTCATGAATCCCTCGAAATCCAAGCATGGAGACAGGGCAATGCTCAGGTACAAGGATGCTGCCATCCTGTCTCCTCGCAACCGTCCCCCATGCCGGACCGTTGCTGCAGATGGATAACACTGAGTCAAGCCTTGTGCTCACTCCATGACAGGCACCTGACGCCCCACACACCTCTGGGTTCCCATCTGGATCTCCCATGGTCAGATCCCACAGCCAGGAGGTAAACAACAGGAGAGCCCAGCACAGCCCCACACCCAGCCTGGCCCCCGGCCACCAGCAGGCCCAGCTCCCCAAGATAAACCTCACCAAACAGGACTGAAGAACTCCAGAGGGAGCAAAGCAGGGATCTGAGATGGTCAAAAAAGGGAAAATTTGGTGACACACTATCACAGAGAGCTTTGAAATGGGGCTGGAGACAGGAATTAACTTCCCAGGGTTAGGGAAGAGTGTCCAGACCCCAAATATAGGGAGTAGAGAACAGCTACTTCTGCCTGGGGACAGCTGGCTGGGGCTCCTGAAGGTAGTGCAGCAAAGGGACCCAGCTGGGTGGCTTATGGGGGTCCTGGGACCAGGGGGATGGAGGAAAGCCCTGAGACCAGGCTGCTCTGGGTCCTGGCAGCAGGGCCAGGGCTGCCATTTCCAGCCATGGGACAGGGCAACCCCCTTTTAATTTCCTCCCAAAGCCACAATTAACGGTCCCAGTTGGGAGCCAACAAGTTTTTGCTGCTGATAAGTGCCCGAGGAGGATGGCAGGGGCAGGGAGTGCAGGCAGAGATTAAACCCGGGACAGATAACCACTGCAGGGCCTGGGGGGGCACCATGCTCTGCTCTCACCCCATCCCCTCGCTCACTTGGGCTGATGCACTGCTCCCATGAGCTCTCAGGGGGGCATCCCCAAAACCCACTTTTCAGGTAAGAGTCCTGCCAGCTATGGGGTGCCCAGCCCAGGGCTCCACAGAGGCCATGGCCACCCCAGCACTGGTAGGCTGCCAATCCCACAGCCAAAACCCTGCCAGGGCCTCCTCTCCCCGGTGCCTGCCCCAGCAAGCCTTGGCACACGTCCGGAGCGAGAAGGAACGGCGGCCGCGGGGGCCCCGGGCAACACCAGCCTCCCCGCCACCACGTGCCCGCTCTGCCTGCCGCCACTGCACGGGCAGGATGGGGATGGGAGGGCTGCTCAGTGTGCTGGGCACTGCCATACCACACTTCCCAAACCTCTGCCCCAGGGTGGTCCTGCTCCCACTGCCATCCCAGTGCCCTGCCCAGAGAAGGATGCATGGCAAACATAGCATGGCAAAGGAGCACAGCCCTGCCTGCCCAACACCCCATCACCTGTCCTCCCAGGATGGGGTGAATGGAGACTGGGCACACAGCTGTTTTCCTGGTGTCCATAGAGGACAGGGTGCGAAGTGCTGTTCCTCACCCTTGCTCCATCTGCTCTGTAAAGGTCCCCAGGAGGGACAAAAGAAGAGGGTGACAATAACATGGGCTGCAAATGTGCGACCTTGGGTGCCCTGATTCAAAGGGACATCTGGTAGAGCCATCTCTGTGTGTGCAAGGAACAGCCCCAGCTCAGGCCAGGGAGGGGAGGCCCTCAGTGAGCAGGAAACCCACAGGAGCCAGGCAGCCCATCTTCCCTGAGGTACAACTCAGCTCCAGAAGTCCTGTGATGGCTGGTCTGCCCCAGCTGATGCTGCTCAGACATGGGATGCTCTGCAGTCAGCAAAACTGGTGGGAACAGCACCAAACAGGGGGGTGCCATTAACGCCAGCACAGGACCCCTGTGGTATTGGGACAGGAGACTCACACCTTGAAGCCCTTAGGCAGAGAAAGCCCCATGTCCAGTGCAGAATAGAGAGTCTTGTCCCACCTTGCATCCCCAGAACCCTACCTGCCACCCACAGCTCACAGCAGGGGGTCACTTACCAGCTCATAGTTGACAGAAGCGGAGCAGGGGGTCACAGCCTGCAAGGAAACAGAAGAGGGCCAGGGTTAGTCCTTGCAACCAGCATGGGGTGTGGGAAGGGGCTAGGCTGCAGTATTCCCCCATTCCCTGAGCAAACTCAGTGCATGCCTGCCCAAGGGGGTGTCAGGGGTGCCAATGGCCAATGGCAGGAGCGCAGGCAGCATCCCAAGGTCAAGGATGGGCTCCCTGGCAATGGGAGTGGGCTCGGGGCCATGGGAGTGGTGCCATTTACACTCGGGCAGCCCCAACCCCGGGTGGGCACGGCACGGCACAGCATGGCTGCCTGATGCCAAGAGCAGCTCCTGGAACAAACCCCAGCCTAGCCTCGTGAGCGCTCCTGCAGCCGGCAGCTGAACAGCCCGGCTATTGTTACCTTAATTACCAGCGGCAATTACTGACAATTAACCTTGGGTTTTGCGTGCACCCCGGCCGGCCGGGAAGCTGCGGCATGCCAGGGTGGGAGCGGCAGCGGCAGCGCCTTGTCTGTCGGTGCCGGGGGCAGCAGGAACAGCCGCTCCAGCATCGCGCTGGTCCGGGGATGCCGGCGGTAGCGGCAGGGTGTGACTGGGAACACTTGGTTCCCTCTGAGATTCTCCATGTGTTCTCCGGAGCAGTGACCCCCAGCCAGCCATCCCCTGCCTCATCCCAGGATCCAGCCAATCCGCCGACCACCACCATGGCAGCACGAGGACCCCCCACATCGACCTCAGCCATAAAAAGCAGGATTTTCCCCAGGGACCCCAGTTAGAACACTCCGATCCCACCCCGTCCCAACCCCCACTGGGTGATGCCTAGTGCCTGCCCCATCCGCGGCCGCCAGCCTGTTCCCATCCCGCCTCCCTGTTTTCTTCAGGGATTGTTGTTGTTCCTCCTCCCGCTCCCTTCCCCTGCACATTATTATTATGATTTTATTATAATGCAGAAACGCTTCCATAAAAGGCCCCTTTCCCTGCCCCGCGGCGCTGGCCCCGCGCCAGCCTCCCTGGAATGTTCTCCGGCAGCGAGCCGCTGCGGACGGGGCCGGCAAGGGCTGTGCTGTATCCCGTATCCCGCACCGCGTCCTGTGCACCGTGTGCTCCTCCCCCGGGGATGCACAACCAAGGGTCCCCAGCCCCTACCCAGTCCCAGCTCCCGAGGCTGGTGATGAGGGGAGATACACAGCTCTCCCACCATGGGAAACACCGGTCCCGGTAGGATTCATGCCCATCCCTCCTATGCTGTTGGCATCAGGAGGCTTGCAGGCTACAAATGCTCCTTTGGGTGGAGAAGGGAGAAAACTGGGGTGCCCATGGTTGTATTTCCCTGCCCTAAGGGGATCCTCGGATGTCTAACATGGGCTTGTACTCACCCTACACTGCTCCTCCCATTCACAGGAGACACCAACCCAGCTCTATGCCATTGCTCTCCTCCCAGAAACGCAGCTTTACAAGGACTGCAGGAATGTAACACTGTTTTCAGCTTCCGTCCCTTTCTCATGTTTGGCTTAAACATGCCCCACGTTCAAGGAGAAGAGGGAAGACCCAGCCCCATGCAACAGACCCTTTCCTGGGGAGCCCAACCTCCTGAGCCAGAGGTGCAAGAGCATCTGTCCTGCTTCACGGGACTTGTGAGAGCGTCACCGCACACAGGACCAGGGTGACCCACAGGACCAGTGCCACCTCCATCTCCAGGCACCCCGGTGCCCCATGGGGCAGTGAGGGGTGGGAAAGGCTGGGAGACCTGCAGACCCCTGGCCCAGGCTTTGCCTTGCCGTGGCAGACACAGCGGCCTTTCTTCTCCCCCCACCGGTGTTTGCATTCCTGCCACTCGGCCCCCGCCACCGCGACCCCACCGCCCGGCAGCCCTGCCCAGGAATGTGAGGAACGAGGCGCAGCACGGCTGCCGCCCACCCCACGGCCCCCCACGGCCCCCCAGGTCGCAGCCCCATCCCTCCCAGCAGCCACATCCCATCAGCCACTGTCCCGAGACCTGCATTTTGCCAAGCAGCAGAATCAGTTTCCCAGTGAATGAGGCCCCAGAGCCTCGAGTGGTGGGGACTCTCTGTCCCATAGAGGGCTGGGCACACCCTGCAGCCTTCCCCTGCAGAGAAGCAACAGGCTGGCTTCACTCATAACCAGCTGTCACTGTATCACTGTACCTAGAACAACTCAGTGCCCTCAAGATATCCAAACCCAGAAGTAAACACTGCTGATACCTGACAGCTCCTGGACACATGGCCCCAGGGCAGAGCAGCCCATGGGAGCCCTCCTTCACCAAACTACCTGCTGCAGCTCAGACACCCACCTCTGCACCCCTGATCCCTGCCGGGCCTTCAGCAGCAGTTCACAAGCACTGAGCAAAGCTGCAGGAATGCAGACTTCCACTACATACCTGGCTATGAGACACTCCAGAGCCTGCTCCATACTGCAACCAATGCCGCATCTCCCTCCCAAACCTTTCCTCTCCCTCCTCCTCCTCCCTTAGCAAAACAACCCCTGCAGCCGTGGAGGAGCCCAGGGGCATCTTCAGGTCCTGCTCCAGCCACAGCATCCCCATGGGTTATACCAGCAGGGCTGGTAGGAGACAAACCTCCACAGAGACACCATGTGCTTCGGGAGCAGGCTGGGTCAGTGCAGCACTGGGCACAGGATGGGCTGGGGGAACACAGGGGTCCCCCCAGCCCAGCTGCCTGAGCGGGTCACAAGCTGGCCTGGAGCCCACAGCCCGGCCCGCCCAGCTGCCGGTGGGTGATGCAGGCCCATCTCTGACGCATATCCCTTCCTCTGGGTGGCGGTTTTTGTTTTTCCCTTCCCCAGGAGCTCCGATAAACATTCCCGAGCCGTTCGATATCCGGGCCAGTGCTGACCCTTGCGATGCCGAGAGCAGACACAGCAATAACCACCCCAGCCCTTGAGCAGACTCCAGCATGCCAGAGCCACTTCCCAATAGCCAGGCACTAAGACACCAGCAAGCCAGCCTGGATGGTGTGGTTGGGGCAGGAGACTTGCTATCAAAAGGGGTTTTCCTCAACATCCTAGTCTACCCCACAGTGCGCCAGCATCAGGCAGGCACAGCCCTCTTGGCCCCACTGTGCAAAAGAGAACTGGATCCCAAAAGAGGGGAGAAAGGCACCTTATTCCCTCCACGGGGCATCCCCTGTCTAAACCACCCTGTGGGCTGGAAACACGGTTGCCAAAGAGGACAGTGACTCAGTGGCCAAATTGGCAACCCATGGGACCACACTACGGTAGCAACAACGCCAGCTCAGCACACGTCACCCATGGTGGACTGCTTCCCTAGCAAGGCCACCTAAGCTCTGTGCCACCCACATCCCAGCTGGGCTATGCATCTCCTCCCCATGGCTCTGCTCACACTCAGACCCTGCCACAAGCAAGGGGGAGGGCATCCAGGGCCACCTGCAGGGCCACAGCAACCCCCCAGCCAGCCCAGAACCCTTCCCCTGCTCTCCAGCCCCACAGCAGTCTCCAAGCCTTGCCAAACCCCCTCTTAGCCATAGTGTGGGGCAAAGCAGGATGCCTGCTCTGACACCCCATGCAGAAAGCATTTCAAGGGGACAGGCTGGAGCCACCAAGTAGAGGGTCAGGGAAGGTTTTCCCCTCTCCAGAACCCGTTTCCCCATTCCTGCTGGGATCAGCTGCAGCATCCTTCCCCTCACCAGCCATAAGGATCTACAGGGCCTAGGCTCAGAGAGTGCCCCTGCAGCCACCCTACTGCCCTACCTGGGGGTGAGGTCCCCCCAGCACACACCACGTGCTGCCTGCTCCTGCCCTCACATTTCTCGGAGCTCTGGCAAATCTCCTGTTTATGCAACAAGTCCCCAGCGGGAGGACGGCATGTTTCCATCCGCACCCGCTCCCCCCTCGCACCAGCTCCACCCTGCCAAGCACAGCCCGGCACACGAGGCACAGGGTGGCCATATAGAGCCCCAGCTCCCCAGCACAAGGGTCCCGGGGAGCAGGCAGCACCCCAGCACCACACAACCCCTCTCTGCCCCCACCAGCACTCAGGGCTCTGCTGTTTTGGGGGTTCCCTCCTTCGGGATGGGGAGGCCAGCTGTGCCGAAAAGCAGGGGAGCGGCTTGGCCGGCAGCTCCGGGTGAGTCAGGCTGGGCTGACGCCGGGGCATGGAGGTCTCACTGCTCCCAGGCTTCCCTCCGAGCATCCCTGTCCTGCCCCACAACTGGACCAGGACTGTCACCACGCCATCCCCCCTGTGCTGGGATGCCTGGCAGTGCCCGTGCTGAGGCACAGGCAACAGAGCTGCCCTGCCCCTGCATTGCCCAAGAGATGCTGGTGGTACCCAGGGAGGTTATCGCAGAGCAAAGAACCAACAACATGCCAGAGATGCCCCCCAAGCTGGGATGGACCCTAACCCCTCTGTGTCCCCTCTCTGGTATGTCCTCAGGGAGCCGACTCATGGCCCATCCCCGCCAGGAAGGCGGCAGCAGGGCCAGGAGAGAGGTCATGCAGTGCACCCAGCCCTGCAGATTGGAACTGAGATACCTGTGGGGACACCAGCTCTTCCACCCTGCATCAGCCCTGGGGCCACCAGTGGCACCCCAATGCACTCACAGCATGGCTAGGAGAGCGATGACCCCCCCTGCAGCCTTCAGCCAGCCAGGTCTGCAGTCCTGGCATGGGGAGAACAGGACAGGGAAGACAATGCACAGGGAAACTCTGAAGGGTTGTGATGGAGGCAGCACCACCAAAATAGCACTGGTCTGAACCCAAATAAGGGCAGGTCCCAACTCCATGCTGGTTTGAGCAATCAGCCCCAGGGTTGCCAAGTGCCAGCTAGGGGAAGGAGGAGAAAGTAGCACCCCAGGGCCTGTTCTGTGGGATTGAAGGAGGTTTTAGGAGTCAGGAGGGGGACGGAAGCGCCTCCACATGCCCAGGACAGGGGTTGACCCTGCTCTGCCAGCAGGCGCTGCCTCGGCATAGGGCTGGCCACAGGCAGGGATGTGCTGAGCTCCAGTGCCTAAAAAGGCAACATCTGCAGGCAGCAGGTCTGGATCCGGCCCTGTGGGCCAGCACATGCCTGCCTGGCACCAGCCCCACAGCCCCAGCCACGCTCTGCTGCCAGCACGCCCCCCATGGGTGCTGCTACCCTCCTGTGGGGACACCCCCCTGCGGGGACAGCCCTCACCTTCGTCCAGCCAGCCTGCCCAGGGGAGAGCGTGGGGTCACTATCCCCCTGCACCAAGCCTGCCCCAAGAGAGAGCATGGGGGTGCTTTCTGTCCCACATCAATACCTCCCCTCAAGGTACCAAGCCAGCCACCAGAATTGGCCAGGGAGCAGTTCCTACACTAGGGGTTGGCCAGGAGTCTCACTGGGATTAGCTGGGACACTGTGCTGCAGCGGCTTCACCAGGATTGGGCCATACACACGTTCTTACATGGGATTGGTCTATGCATGGATTCTTAAATGGGATTGGGCAGCAACTGGATTCTCACCTGAGATTGGTCAGTGCATGGATTCTCATGCAGGATTGGCTGGCACGTGGATTCTTAGATAGGATTAGTCAACACACAGATTCTCAGACAGGATTGGTCAATGTGTGGGTTCTGATACAGGATTGGTCAGAGTAGTGATTCCTGCACAAGACTGGTCAGCACATGGATTCTCACGTGGGACTGGTCAACAAATGGATCCTGACAAGAGAAATGGCTGGGGCATGTGTATTTATGTGAAACTGGCCAGCACACTGGCCTCTAAGCAGATGGGATGGCTGCTTGTGCCCTGGGATGAGCACAGTGGGGGGCCCTGCCCCACAGATTCCCTCTGCGATGCTGGTGCAGCACCAGCAAGCCCCATTCCTAGGCATAAAGACCCTACTGCAGGCTCTGGGCTGCCCCATGGCACGAGGGGCACCCACCAGTACCTGTGGGGCTGCAACCCACTTCTAATGATGGTCATGGTGCCAAAATAAGCCCTGACTGCCCCAGATGGTCTGTGCTTCCCAGCACCAAGCCCCTGGGCTTCCCTCATGGGGCAAAGCCCCAAGCAGATGGAGACCAAGGTCAGCACTGTGTCTCCACCCCATGGGACAGAGCCAAATAGGCTGCAGTGAAACTGAACCAGTGAGCAGCACCCCCATAACTGAGGTCCCCCATCTATGGTGTCAGGAGGGGGAAGAAGAGATGGAGCTGCTCCCACACAACCAGGGGCCAAACCATGGGGCTGCTCTTCTCTCTGCACCCCAACACCCAGCAGGGCAGCTCCAGTGCTGATCCAGGGCTGCCAGCACTGTGACAGGATGCCTGACGGATGGGCTTCACAAGGCCAGGCACAGAACAGCAGCAAAGCAAGCGGGAGTGGCCCAAGGCAGGCAGAGCTCTCTGAGTGCAAATGGGTCCCTTGGCTCAAGACCCCAAAAAGGGAGGGAGAGGGGAGCACAGCCCCAAGCACGTCACATACCCTGGAGGGGGAAAGCAGCTCCGCAGAGCAACAGGAACCCTGCCCTTCCTGGAACAGGGGCCAGCAGGATCACTGACAGAGGCTTCATTAGGACAGCGCAGCTTGGGCTCGTTTTCCCATGACCCGCTTTCCCGAAGGGTGCCACCCCCAGGGATGGCTTCAGACTCCCGGCAGGACACACGCAACCCTCCCAGTGCCACCACACTGTAGGGACAAGGGGTGCCTGCTCGGGCTCCCCTCCCCAGCGCTGGTCACGCAGCAGATGACCCCCCAGCACCCTCCATGAGGACCACGGGGGTTATGCAGTCACTGTCAACCCCCTGTCCCTGCCAGCCACCCCACAACACTCCACGGGGTAAGCGGACCCTCTCCAAGGGCTGCTTCTGACACCGAGCGGGAGCAGGCACCCCGGGAACGGAGCAGTTCTCTGTTTTCTCTTGTTTTCCCCTTAAAACTAGGAGGGCTGATGCCTCGCTCAGCCGTTTCCTCTCCCAGGAGCACAGCCCAAAAACATCTGCGCAGCGACATGCCCTGCCGGATTTAACCCTCTGCGGGCCCGGCGGCGCCGAGGGGCCGGGGGTCCCTGCTCGGGACGGTGGGGGGTGCACCCGCCGGGGCTGCCGGGCTCCTCGCCACTCATTAACCCGGGTTTAACCATTGACGGTCCCGCGGCGGGACCGGGCGGGGGGGTTAACCCATAGACTGCCATGGGTGTCCCGGCCCGGGCTGCCCCTCCCGTGTCGCCCACCGCGGGGTGACAGGCACCCGCCCGGCATCGCCCGCCCGGCCGCGGGGCGGGAGCGGGGCGCGAGCGGGGCGCTGGGGGAGTTCCCCGCTTTCCCGCGCAGCCCTGGCTCCCCGGGGACAGGTCCTGCGCACCCGGGAGGGGAAGCGAACCCCAGCGCCTGTGTTCCCCCCTGCGGGACACCGGTGGGGAGAGGGGCACGGGGAGCACATCCCCGCCCCCCTCTCCCCCCCCCTCCCGAGCCGCTCACAGCTCCCAGCCGGCAGCAAACCAACCCGAGCCCCCTCCCCAGATCCTTCTCCTTGCGGGCATCACATTGCCCGCTCGAAGCCCCCCTTCACCCCGAGACCCCCTCTGGGGAGAGACAGCTGGGACCCCCCGACATGCGGGGGGGGGCAGCACCCCCCAACACGCACCACCCCATCACCGCTTGGGTCATGCCTATCCCCCGCCCCCTGAAGAGATGCCACCCCGCGCAGCACATACACGCCCTTGGGGGGGCTGGGGACCCCCCTGCCCTCTCTGCCCACCCGTACCTGGTTCATGACGCTCCCGAAATCCATCCGGGGTCTCGCCTGCCTACATCCGAAAGGGACGGCAGCGCTGCCTCACCTGGCCCGAGGGGCGCGGGGGGCGGCCGGGAGGGCCGGGGGAGACAGGCGGGAGCCCGGCGTCGCCCGAGCGGGCGGGCAGGCGTGAAGGAAGACTGCAGGCAGAGCCCCCCTCCCTCCCCGGGCCAAGCCTGGAGAAGGAAGGAAGGAAGGACGGAGGGAGGAGGGAGGGGAGGGAAGGAGGGGGAGAGCCGAAAGGTTTCGCTCCCCTCAAGCAGGACCCCGGCGATGGAGGAGCGCAGGGGGTCCCGCCGGCCCCCTGCTCCCCTCCGCACCCCTGGCGCAGCCGGGGACTGGGGAGCCTGGGGGCTCCGGCCCCGGCTCTGGGGAGGAAGGGGGTCCCGGGCGGCTTTCTCCACCACTCCCCTTTCTCCTCTCGCTCCTTCTCCCTCTTTCTTCTCCTCTTCCCTCTCTTCCCAGCTGCACGGCGCGCTCCAAGTCCAGCCCCGATCCGCTCCCCTCGCCTCCCCTAAAAACGCCCTTAAAGGCAACCAGGAGCCCTTATCAGGCAGCTGGCCCTGGGTGAGGGGTACCAGCCAGCAGGCAGACACCCCACTCCCCCCAAAGAAAACAAACAATACCCCCCAACACCTCCACTGCGTCCCCTTGTAGAGTGCCTCGCACTCCGTGTTGAGGGGCCACGGCGAGCGATGGGGCGCAGCGGGGTCGGGGCCTTATCACCCTGTGTGACGCCACCAGTGTCCCGGTGCCCTTGGCTGGAAGGTAGCAGGGACAGGGCTATGGGGCCCTTCTTGGGACTTTTATCTGCCTGGCACCCCCTGGCACAACTTGGTCCCCCCTTCCACATGCAGGACAAGGTGCCAAATTAATGGTCCTTGGGTGCCCGGCACCCCCAGCCTTGCAGGGTGATGATTTACCATCCCACCCCCCAAGTAAAAAGCAAGGCCAGAATGCTGTAAAAGCCACGGCTGTCCCTCCGCACGTGGAACCACACCAGTCCCCACCCGCCTGTCCCAAACCTAGGGTGTGCCCAGCATCCCCCTTGCCTTCCTCCCATCTCCCTTCCTCCTCCTCCGGGGCTCTGTGTGGCCATGGCCAGAGCTCTGCTCTCCCCGGCCACCCCCGGAGCAGCCCAGCCCCGCCGCTGCTTCGCGGGGAAGTGCTCAGTGCTGGGAGACCCGAGAGCGCAGGGGGAAGCCCCCTGCAGTGCGGGGCAGAGGGGGCCGCCAGCAGCGGCCCATGGAGCAGCGAGCGGGCCGGGGAGGCGGCGAGCCAGGCACCGGGCCCAGCGCTGTTGACATTTTCTCGCCCAACGCCTCCCCGTTCCTGTTTGCGTTTCCGTCCTCGCAGTGTGGGCTCAGCCAAAGGGCTGGGGCTGGCTCTATTCACACGGAGCAGCACCTCGGGGAGCCCTCCTGCCTCACCAACCCCAGGAGTCACCGGGGAGGGGTTGGGGGGGCTCTCCTATACTGCCCTCCTTCAAGACTCCGGTAAATGCATCATCTTTGTGAGTGCAATCCCACTCCAGCCGATCCTGCCCATCCCCTCCATGCCTCAGTTTCCCCAGCAGTCGGATAGTGCCATGGGACAGGAGCACCAAGAGGCACCAGTGGACCTTTCCTGCTGCCGAGGATGAGGCACCAGAGCCCCAACATCCCTGGGTGGTACCTCCTCATCCCCTCCCAAGGAAGCACCTGCCACACTGTCCTCCCTGGCACCCAAGGGCATGGAGCTGAACCCCAGCAGCCACCATGCTGGGAACGACCCCCCCAGCCAGCATCCACTGGCACCCCCAAACAAGCTCTGCCAGCAGCACAACCCCCAAAAATCAGGCATCCCCAAAAGAGGGGAATACTGTGACTGGGATGGAGGGGCAATGAACATCCTGCACCAGGGGAACTGGGCACAGATCCCAGCTCAGCTCCAGCACAGACTCCCATATGGAACCCCATAGCCCCAGTTCCTGGGGAGGTGGCTGCAGGCCAGCTCCTTAACCCCAGGAAACACCAGCAGCGGAAGAGACAGGGCCAAATGGGAAAGCAGCTGAGTGGGATGAAAATGAGTGGATGAGCAAAGGGCGCTGACAGCAAGTCCCTGTCCCCAGGAAGGTGATGGGAGCTGTCCCCTGGGGAGCTGACGTGTCCCCTTTGCAGGACACAGCCAGAGAAGTCCTGTCAACACCCCTGAACTCCAGTCACCTCCTGGAGCTATCAACTCAACATACCACTGAGAGCAGGTCCAGCAGTCAACCGAGTGACTCCAGTGGCCTCTGCACCCTGTGGGCTGAGAAACCACCCTCCATCTGAACCAGCTCCTGCACAACTCTAAACAAGCCCCCTTGAGCATCACTATGATGTCTGAGATGTCAGCAGCAGAAGGGGAACCTCAGGACCAGCTGCCTGGGGGGGCCATCTCCAGAGGTGAAAGAACACAGGAGGTGAAGCCCCAGTGCAGGGTCTGTAGAAGCCTTCTTGAACCAGAGCTTTCATCTGGTTTGGGGTCAGTGCCCCTTGGTGGTCTCAGAGGACCCCCAGCACCCTTCCCAACACAGATCCAAGGAGGGGTAGCCACAATGGTCTGGGAAGGGAGCAAATCAGTGGGAAACAAGGCAGAAGCCTTCTGCGGGAGCCCCTGTTCAGTGCAGATTCCGCTTCCCATCACCGCAGAGCCATGGAGGGCTGGATCTGGTCCTGTTTTCCTGCGAGGAGGGAGGGAGGTTGGTGGTCCCCACTGCCCCAGGCGACACCCCCCAGGCCAGCCCTGTCCCCTGCTCACCCATGCAGAGACTGGGCAGCCTCAGAAACCCTGCTCCCTGCCCACCCTCTCTGTGTGCAGCAGCACCCAGAGGGTGCAGAGGAGAGCCCCAGCTCCTCTGAGCAGCCAAGACGACAGCTCCCCCGGCCCCCCCGCCCCAGAGCTCAGAGAGGATGAATATTTGGGCAGTGATGTAAAGAAGGGGAAAAATGAAAGGGGGGGAGGGGGGGGGGAATCCCCACAGAACCCCCTCCAGGACACGCTGCACAAACACGACCTGGCACAGCACCACGGCAGTGCTGACCCCCGCAGCCCCCCCCATCCTTCCACCCCGGCTGGGCCCGTGCCAGGACCAAAGACACATTCCTGCGGCATTCCTCCCCCCTGCAGCCTGCTCTGTGTGGAGACTGGGGGTGTTTCTAATTACCTGTCCCGAAGCACTGGGGGGTGGCTTTTGATGGAACATCAGGGACAGGGACAGGAAGCAGTGAGGCTGCAGAGAGAGCAGACTGGCTGGGACAGTGAGCAGGGACAGGACATGTCCCCTAGCACAAGCTGGGACACAGATGTCCCCTCCCTATAGCCCCTGTTCCTGGCACAGCCACGGGGAGCCTGCGATGACCCACTTGGACTTGCCTCCAGCACTGCCTGGGCCTCTGGGCATGGCACAAGCTGCAGGGCTCCCATCACCACAAGTCAAGCCTGCCCAGAAAGGTCCAACCACCTCCTGCCTCAGTTTCCCCTTCTGTCTCTGACTCGGTTTACTAGTGGGGGGTCTCCACTGAGGGCAGGAGACACACATCCCCTTCATCACCACCCACTGCAATACCCCACCACAAAGGAAGGGCCCATTGGCACTGCGGGCACTGGGAGCAATTGCTCTGGACAGGATGCGCCTGGCTGCCCAGCCCTGGCCCTGCTCCAGCCCCTGGTTTAATGATGGACAAACAACCCCTCTGGAGTCCCATCGCAGGGGGGCACTTGAAAAACAAGCTGGGCCTGGCACAGGGCCAGTGGGGGTGGATGGTTCTGAGCTGGGAACACACGCATGTGACCACACAACCGTATGCGAGCACGCTTGTGCACACACATGGATGTGCCTGCACACACGTGCATACCCTGCAGGCTCATACACATGTGTGCATCTGCAAGCATACTTGATCGCACACACATGTGTACATGCATGGTCGTGCAAACACATTCATGTTCAGGCACACACATGCACTCTCACACACTTACAGGAGCACACACACACTCACACACATAGCCCAGCATCCCAGCATGGCTCCAGCGCTACTGTCAGCTTACCAGGGGAGACACTGTGGGACAAGACAGCCCGTAGACACCCCAGCCCCACGCTATGTGCTGTGCCTCAGTTTCCCCCTTGGCACACCCTGACTTCCCTGCTTCCGCAGGAGCTGTGGGCTTCAGTGTGGTATGGGGCGAGCAGGGCAGGCTGCAGCCCTGCCAGGCCCAGGGGCTGGCACAGCCGCCACTTCCCAGAACCACCCGCCGGCAATGGCCAGCCAGTTCGGCAGCCAAACACCGCAGCTCTCCCTGTCCCCAGCTAAACCAGCCATCAGCAGGCGAGCTCCTGCCACACGGAGAAGCATCATTCCCAGTCTGCTCTCAGTGTCTCCAAGTAGCATCATGGCAAAATCCAGTCACAGTGAGTGAGTGAATCACAGGGGATGGGGACACCCCCAGCACTTCCTTTGCTCCACAATTTGGAGCATCCTCGGGCTCCACCCAGCACCCTGGCTGGGAGGGCAGTGTCACCACCAGATCCTGGCTGTGCCACAGCCAGCACGTGCCCACACACAGGCTCACCCACACTTGACCACTTCCTCAGAAAGCACAGCACCCAACACCATGTCCCCATCTCTGCCTGTCCCCAGACAAGGCTCCGTGACTCAGTTTCCCCACTTTTGAAAGAAAGCTGCACCCCTCCCCGTTTTGGCAGGCAGTTTCAGTGCAGGGAGGGAAAGAGGGGACAGGCGCAGCAGGTCAGATACACACCAGTGTCCATCCATCCATCCTCCTCAGAGGGAGGGAGGTTTGCTAAGCAAAGAAAAATCCCTGAGCGGAGGCGCCGAGCACGAGAAGGGCCTTACATGGGCATGGGAACAGCGTCGTGCTTCCCAGCTGATGTGTGTGCGGCTGTCCTGGCCCCCCCAGAGCTGGGCACCCCGCCAGCATCAGTGCCACTGCGGGGCACAGGTCCCAGTGCTGGCCCCGCCACTGTCCCTCAAGCAGTGTAGGGACCTTGAGGGGTGCAGATCACTGCCAGGGCACAAGTCGTGCCTCCCTGGTACAGCTCTGCCCAGGGACTGCCTCCATGAGGACACAGCATACCCCAGCACCCCAAAACCTCCCTGGTGTCTCCACACACATCCCAATGCTCCCCCAAATATCCCCTTCACACCCCAGATACCCCCTGGCACCCCACATCATCATCCCCAGTACAGCCCTTCACACCCGGCCAGCCCCCCTTACAGACACCCCTACCTCTCCCCTCTCCCACTATAACCCATCCATTTGGGGTAAGTGGGATCTTCTCCCCATCCAGGCCAGGAGCCAGCTGTGCTGGGGGACAGCCAGGGGGCACAGAACAAGGGGTCAGGGCAGGTCCCAATGGGGTAAATATGGGGACCAAAGGGAAGATGCTGCCAACAGCATTGTGGAACGGGCTCCAGGGTCAGCAGCCACTAGAGGGGGGAACACGGAGACCACAGCAGCATGTCCAGGGCAGAAAGAGGATGCACTTTGGGGTGCAACTGCCAGCAGCTTGGAGGTGAGCCCACCTTCCTGCTTCAAAGTATCCTGGGGATGCAGGGGTTAAATGTGAGGGGCTCCAGGTATACAAGAGGCCATTTCTGTTCAGTGCCAAGCCCCCTCCCCACACTCACCCTCCCCAGAGACCCTACAATAACAAGCCAGTGTGTGAGTCAGCTGGATGCTTGCCCAGCCGGAGGAGCCCCTCCCTGGGCGCTGGCCCAAAGGAGCTCTGCGGAAGGCCCCTGGCCCTGGCCCCATGCACTTACCCCCCCCCCC
>NDXB01021764.1:253108-312079 GCA_002631895.1 Agapornis roseicollis | reverse complement strand
CTGTCCCTCCTTCCTCCCGGCCCCCCCTCCTCCCCGTCCTTACAACCCTCATTAATCAGGCTTGTTCCTGCCCACAATGAAAGCCTCAGTAAAGATGATTGTCCCCACCTCCCCCATAAATCACCCCCTCCCATTCACTGTTTTGACAAGCCCGGGCCCCTCAGAAGGGCAGAGACAAGGGTCATGCAAGAGGGATACTGCCCGTGAGCATCTTTTAGGGCTCGTTTTCTCAGCAGAGGTGCACAGACAGGGCACATAGCCCAGTTCCTCCCCCCCCATGGGTACCAGTGATGTGGGCACATACCCCAAGCGAAGGCCAGCTTTGTGAGGAATCCTCTGTGTCCCCCCTCCCAGCATCTCCATGTCCCCAAGGCCCTCACAGCAGCTTCCATCAGAGCTGTCCCCGCACTGCCCTTGCGTGCACAGGGGACATGCACATCTCGCACACACACAATCCATGTACACACCAGGGCGCATTCATCTGTGTCACACATACAGCCCATGTCAGGCATGTGTGGGTACCCATGTCTGTGCATGGCCTGGGGGACACCCCTCTAACAGGGGTTCTGCACAGCTGCTGCACCCAGCACACATGCACCCATGTCAGGACACACACCCCATGGCAGCTCCCCAGGGACCTGATGTGAACCCACACTTGTGCAAGCTGCCATGCACTCTCAACCCAGCCCCATCTGCATGCTCGTGGACACACATGCACAGGCACATGAGTGTTACACACCCCCATGAGTCCCTGTTCTCACACCCACATCAGGAACACATGGACACAGGGATGGACCTGGCACCACACAACAGCCGCCCCACACCTCACCAGTGGCCCCCACCTCCCCTGTTCCCCCAAGCATCTCACGGTCCTGTGTCCCCGGCACCTGATGGGGTCCCTGAGCAGCCAGGGGCCTCTCTCCTCCAGGCTCCAAGCTGGGTCCCTGGCCTAGCACATACTGGCCTGTCACCACCCTGCAGTGACACTCCCCCTGGCACTGCCCAGTGGTGGCTTTGGCACCTGCTTTGCTGGCACAGTGCAGCCAGAGCAGCCCATGCCATCCTGCCAGGCACAGGGCAGCTTCCCAAAGGTTAAGGAACCAAGTGAGGGTGGTGCAGTGGGAGCTCAGCACCCTCTACCAGCCTCTCTCCTCCTTGCCTTAGTTTCCCTGGCACAGGTGGCGGGGCAGGATGGGTCCTATTCTGGGCATTGCAGGAGCACAGGGATCTGTCCCACTGCGGGGCAGTCCCCTGGCACAGGGGTCCCACACACAAGAGGTACTGATAGGCACAGAGATGCCCTTCACTGGGTGCTTATGGGCATGGGGATCCCATATGCCAGGCATTTTTGGGCAAAGGGATGACACACAGACTGATCACAGACGTAGAGGTCCCCAGCACCGGGTGCTTATGGACACAGAGATTCCCCATGCTGGGCACTTTATGGACACAGGGATCTCTCATGCCAGGTACTTTATTGGTACACGAGTCCCCTCAGACTGGGCTCACGGGTGCCCCATTGTGGGTGCTACAGCACGGGGACACCCCCATCTCTCCGCTTACTCTGTAAGGACACAGGGATCCTAGCAGATCCCCTTGCATGAAGCACCGTACAGCAGATCCCAGTGGATCCCCTCCAGCCAGGCACTGCAGGGGCCCGCGGGTGCCGGTTTGCGGGAGTGGGGGTCCCAGTGACACACTGAGGGGAACACAAGGAGGGACAAAGAACATGCCCTGGCATGCACAGGAACGGTTTAACCCCCCACTGCCCGCAGGGCCATCTCCAGCCTGTACCCCAACCCCCCGCACCCCCGGATCTCACCCCAGCTCCGTGCCCCCATGCAGACCCTAACCATAACGCCGTGTCCGGCGGTGCCTGCTTACCTCACGGTGGCGGCAGGCGCGGAGGGGCAGGAGGCAGGACACCAAGGACTTCCCCCAGCTAACCAAGGTGGCAAAGCACCAGCTCAGCCGGGTCATGGTGCCCCTGCCCGGGGTCACCCCGGCGGGAGGGGGGTGTGTGCAGCGGCCGACCCCTGCCCAGGGCACACTCGGGGTGGCGGCCAAATCCAGCTGTGTGTCGTCCCCCCCCGCCCCGACTGCAACAAGCTGCGGTGCCCGGGCAGTGCCCAGGAGGTGCCCGGCGGTGGGCACGGGGCCGTGCGGCGATGGGCTGGGGGTCTGCGGTCCCACCGGGCCCTGTACCCCCTCCGGTCCCCCAGCGTCGCCTGCGCGCTGGCAGCCAGGCAGGGAGCACCGTGCCCGCCCATGTCCTGCAGTGCTTGGGTGGGAGCCAGCTCCGCCACGCTCCCCCTCCTCCTCCTCCCCCTCCTCCTCCTTCTCCTTCTGCTCCCCCACTCCCCGCACACGGGGCTTGGGGCTCGGTACCCTCCGGACTCACCCGCCTGCGCTCCGGGGCACAGCATCCCCTAGGGTAGGTGCCGGACAGTGCCCCCCGTTCCGGCCCCCTCTGTTTTGGGGGTGGAGAAACCCAGACGCCTGTGTACGCTCCATCGCAGTTCAACCCTCAACCCCCCACCCCCCCACCCCGACCCTGCCTCAGTTTCCCTCCGGCAGCTCCTGCCTACCCCAAACTCTAAATGGCAGAGCCTGCACATAGACGGGGGGTGGGGGGAGAGCTTTCCTGCCCCTCTGCCAGCCCCCTGGCATCCTACCGAGCCTCTCCCCTTCCCAGGAGCTAGCCTGACCTAGCCTGCCCCCCATCGGGTGCCTGGCTGATGCACCGTGCTGTGGGCACAGTGTTATCCAGGGGAACCCCTTACTGCAGGACACCCCTACATGGCCCTGGGCACCCCTACCCCATCATGAAGCTTGCACAGGGCAGGGGGATGGGGTGCAATGGGGACCCCCTACACACACCCCACACATCCATTGGAGTTGTGCCAAAAGGGGTCTGGCAGCAGCCCCCCATGTGCCCCTGTGATCCCACTGTGATGCCGGGCAAGAATCCATCCCCATGGGGCAGCTGCTGGTGCCAAGCATGGGCAGCACCAGTGCCAGGCCTGGGCACTAGTTACAGCTCCCTCGGGAGGGCTCCTAACAAGCGGCAGCACCAGAGAGGGGGGCAGGAAGTTTGGGGTCCCACACACTTCATGTCTGTCCCCCAACCCTGCTTGGCACCCAGGGGCTGGCAGAGGGCTTGGTGGGCAGGGGGTGCTCAGGTCCAGCCCCCCCAACCAAAGCACTAGGGAGGTGACATCACTGCTGGCTCCATGGTCCCTCACCCCCATTTAATTAGCAGATGGCCCCCAGCCCCCCCCGGCCGGGCATCGCCAGGCCTGTGCAGGGCCATTAGCTTTATTAGCTGCACTGAACCAGGGCCAGGCCTCATTAATTGAATTGCACCCACGCCAAGGACAGGCAGGCAGCTTATCCCCTGCCCCAGCCCCGCCACCACCCCAGCCCTTGGATGGAGCAGGGACAGGGGACCCCACTGCCAGGCTGTTGTGTCAGGGTCCTGCCGGTGAGGTGCCTGGTGTGGGGCAGGCAGAGCTGGCAGGTGGGTGCACCCATAGGCAGACATGTGTGTGTGCGTACACACATGGGTGCCCTGTTTAGTCTCATGCCCACTACATGTATATGGCTTGCACGTACACATGTACCCCTATAGCCTGCACATACATGCAGTTGCACACACGCATGCACACACATATGCATCCTGCCCCCAGCAAAGAGTTGTGATGCTCTGCTCCCCCCCCCAACACCCTGTCCACCCCTGTGATCCCTAGTGGGGTGCTGAGCTCATGGAGTTTGCAGCGCCATGCACTGCAGGATGGCATGGGCAAAAGAGGGTGCTGAGGAGACTGGGGTAACCCCAAGCACTGCCACCAGCTCCCTCCATGCCCTCAGCTGTTCAGGGGCACCCCACAGCCCAACCCCCTTCTCTCCAGGCACCAGGAGGATGCGGGGAGGCGCAGGCTCCGACTCAGCATCACTTCCTACTTTCACTTTGGTGCTGAGCATCAGCCTTGCCTGGGGAAGGCAAGTGCCCCCCAGGCCCCTGTTACACAGGTAGGTGCTGCGAGGTGGGGTATGGTGGGGGGCAGGATGTGGGGACAGCTGGATGGTGGTGGGGAGCAGAATGGTAATGAGTCCCCATGCCTGGCACTGGTGAGGTGAGCTGCCATCAGCCCCCATCCAGAAGGAGCCCATAGGACAGGGCTGGCACAGCAAAGTGGGACAGGCACAGTAGTGGAGGGGCAGTGCCAGGCTGGGGACCCCAAGCACAGATAGCAAGAGGGGGCAGGGGGTCTTGCCCAGGGTGCCTCAGGAAAAGTTTGCAGCCGAGCTCTGGGCATAGCCCCTATGTCAGGGCAGCTGGCTGGGGGGTCTGTGGGCCTGGCTGGGGTGGGCTGCAGCTTGTCATGGTGGTGGTCCTCTGTGCCAGGATCTGCTGCTGCCCCAGGGCTCCTGTTTGTTGCTGAATGCCAGGTATAGGGCCTGGACTGCCCTCCCCAGAACTGCAGGGTGTCCCTCAAAGCATTCCCAAGCCCCATTCCCATGGGAGGGCATCAGGGTCCCCCCAAGCCTTGCACTGTGTCCCAGGGAGGATACAGGCAAGGGCTGCACAGGGGGACCAGCCTTGCTGACCCCCTCCCCAAAGCTGACACTCACTAATGAGGGAGCTGGGTGCCATGGGCCAAGCTGCAGTGCCCGATGTGATGTGAGACAAGAGAGGGGTGGCTCCTGCAGCCCCCCCTCCTCCCCAGACCTTCCACACTTCCTCTTGGCCAAGGTACAAAAGGAGAAGCAGGCAGGCTCAGGGACACACCAGCGTCCCCCTGGCACCCAGCAAGCACCTCAGAGCACCCCACAGCTCCTGGGCACAGGTAAGGGGCTCTTCCTCCTGGGGAAACTGAGGCAGAGGCAGGGGAGGCAGGCTGGAAGATTGCTTGTCCAAGGTCACCCAAGGGCACCGGGATGGGAACCCAGGTAACTGGAATCTCCTGCTATGCCGTGGCAAGGACAAAGGGCACTCGCACGCTCTTGAGCATGCTTGGGCACGCTTCTGCACACACACTCCCGTGAGGGCACAAACACCCTGCAGCACTAACCTGCATGCACACACATGTGTGTTCCCCCAGCCCTGGGCCCAGCCACCACCTGCAGTGTCAAGCCCCAGACCTGCCACCTCCATGGGCACTGTCTCTGGCCCTGTCTCCAGGGTGCCAGCCCTCAAAACCACCCCACTGCACTGTGCCCCCCACAGCACCCTAAACCCCGTGGCAGCCCTGCAGGCAGCATGCTGTGCCAAGGGTCTCTGGCCTGGGGGGAGCTCAGTTTGGGAGGCTGCATGATGGCTGCTGTGTGGCCCCCTTCCCCACCCCACTCCCTAGGAGCCCCCATCGCTGGTTGTTGTGTGAGGGAACTGAGAGCAGAAACAAAGGCAGCGCTTCCCCAGCTCCAACCCATATCCTGAATCCTGGGGGACAGGAACACACTGGGAAGCCCCCCAAGGAATGGGAACAGAGGCTGGGCACAGTGTGAGACAGAGCCTGGGGGCATTTTGGGACAGGGCACTTGGACAACTAAAGGGATACAGTATAGGGCACCTTTGCACACTCCATACCCCCTACCCCAGGAAGGGAAAGGGGGTGCCTGAGCCCACCCCTCTTACCTTAACAGTAGGCAGCTCTGGGGTGGAGCTAGAGGGACAGACCCTCTCCTTGGGGCAGAGTTTGGGGTTCCAGGTGACTGTTAGCCGGAAGCCTTTTATTGCTGCACCTGCCTTTGCAGACCCCCAGGGACAGCCATGGCAGGGGATGGGGAACAGAACCGCATCATCAAGGACCTGCAAAGTAAGTGTGCCAGCCTCTCCCCTGCCAGCCTGTCCCCTGCATGGCACATCTCACATTGACCATGCCAGGTCCCTCCTTGCACCCAGACAGTGGGAAGCGCATGCCACTGCTGTCTGCTCCCATGCTCGCTGCCAGCCCTGGGGGGTGCCTTTCACTCCCCTGCTCCCCCATTTCATGCCAGGGCAGGTTCCTCTTTCACCCGCTGTCAGAAATCCCCGGGCTGGGAGCCAGGAGGTGGTGGGAGGTGTGGGATGGAGAAGGGTGCTCGCTGCCTGGGCAGGGCACTGCCAGCTCAGCCCTGCCACCCCACAGAGACTGTGACAGAGCTGAACCACTGCTACCGGGAGCAGAACCTGCCAGTGACAGACGGGAGCCGGGAGCTGCACAGCCTCTGCGCCCAGCTGGAGTTCCTCCTCCAGGTACCTCCACTCCCCTGTCCTCACTGCTCCCTGCCTCAGTTTCCCCTGTGGCACAGCTGAGAGCAGAGGGGACCCTATGCTGGCTGTTTTGTGGATTGGGATGATCCCAGCTGGCATAATCCAGCCCTGGGCATCTCCAGCCAGACAAGCAATCGGACCAGGCTCACCCACATCCAAGTGTGTCCTCCTTGGAACAAGTCCGGAGGAGGGCCACAACGATGATCAGGGGACTGGAGCACCTCCTGTATGAAGACAGGCTGGGAAAGTTGGGGCTGTTCAGCCTGGGGAAGAGAAGGCTGCGTGGAGACCTCATAGCAGCCTTCCAGTGTCTGAAGGGGGCCTATAGGGATGCTGGGGACGGGCTGTTCAGTAGGGACTGTAGTGACAGGACAAGGGCTAACGGGTTCAAACTTAAACAGGGGAGGTTTAGATTGGATATAAGGAAGAAGTTCTTTACTGTTAGGGTGGTGAGGCACTTGAATGGATTGCCCAAAGAAGTTGAGTGCTCCATCCCTGGCAGTGTTCAAGGTCAGGTTGGACGAAGCCTTGTGTGACATGGTTTAGCGTGAGGTGTCCCTGCCCATGGCAGGGGGGTTGGAACTAGATGATCTTAAGGTCCTTTCCAACCCTAACTATTCTATGATTCTATGTGTAATTACACATGCTGCAAAAGGGGAACTGAGGCACAGAGCCAGCCCAGAGGGGACAGCCAGGGGACACTGTCCTAGCTGGGGTAGCTGCCTGGATCCCAGTCCCACAGGGACAGACTGGGTGGACAGGGAACACCCTCAGACAAGCAAGCCCAAGCTTGTGTCTCTGCAGTTTGACCTCAAGGAGAAGAAGAGCTTCTTTGGGCAGCGCAAGGACTATTGGGACTTCTTGTGCCAGGGCCTGGCACAACGCCGGCAGGAGCATGAGGGCATTCGCTTTGTCACCTCCCTGGACAAGGTGGGCACACACAAAGTGGCTGCCTTTGCTTGTTTGTGGGTGCACACATGCTTGGGCACTGAGGATATAAGGAAGCAATTCTTTACTGTGAGGGTGGTGAGGCACTGGAACAGGCTGTCCAAGGAAGCTGTGGCTGTTCCATCTCTTCCAGTGTTCAAGGACGGGTTGGACAGGGCTTAGAGCAACTGGCTTTAGTGGAAGGTGTCCCTGCCCATGGCAGAGAGGCTGGAACTGGGTGATCCAAGGAAAGTCCTTTCCCACCCAAACCATTCTGTGATGCTATGATTCACACAGCAGTGCTACAAAGGGTTTTCTCCCCTCTGGGGTTCCCACTGCCCCCAGTGGGTGTCCTGGCCCTGGAGACACTCTTTCCCCCTTCATGGGCTGTTGCTGGGGAGGCGTGTGGGGAGCAGACTGGCATGGCAGGGCTGGACAACCTCCTCTCCCCCCAGCTGAAGACCCCAGTGGGCAGGGGCCGAGCCTTCCTGCGGTACTGCCTGGTGCACCGGCAGCTGGCAGAGTCCCTGCAGCTCTGCCTCCTCGACCCCGAGAGCCTATGGTGAGAGCAGGGGCATGGGGATGGGATGCTCGCCATGGCATCAGTTGCAGCACCCAGTTGTCAAGGGTGCTGCAGGCGTGTGTTCCTCCTCAGGGTTGCAGAGGGCTGCATGAGCCTGTGTGTGGTTGCAGTGAGTGGTACTACGCCCGCAGCCCCTTCCTGAGCCCCCAGCACCGGGCAGAGATCCTAGGCAGCCTGTACGAGCTGGATTGTGTCACCTTCCACCTGGCCCTGTGCAGAGATGACCTGGACACTGCCTGGCCCATGTTCTCGGAGTGAGCCTGGGGATGTGGAGGGCACCAGGGGCACTGGGGATGACAGGGCCATCAGGGGTACAGGGGCTCAGCATAGCAGAGCAGCACACAAGCCCATGTGGTACTGCAGCTGTGCCAGCCCTCCATATGTGGCCATGGGTAGGCACAGACACCTGTGACAGCATGCACACACCGTGCTTATGCCTTCAAAGATGCTGTGTGTGTGTGCACAGAAACACACAGCAACCCGGGTCCCCTGTCACCAGATGCCACTCTGTGTAACCAGCCCTTCTGCCCTGTCCATCCGCAAAAGCTGGCTGTGCCCGGGGAGCCCTGAGGGAGGGTGTCGGTGCCCTGCTCACCCTGGGGGTAACCTGGTGGACCTGAAACCCATGTCCCCTCTAGGACACTGGTACGACCCAGCTTGGTGGCTGGGAGCAGCCTGGCAAAGACAGCCCCACAGGCAGATGATACTGACACCAGGATGCATGGATGGCCTGATGGCATCACCTATCCCACCACAGCACCCTGTAAGGTGCCAGCCTACCCATGCTCACCCACCTTGGCTGCCCTGGGGGCAGAAGGTGTAGAGGTGGAGGATGTGGAAGGGAATGTGGAGGATGTGGAAAGGAAGAAGGATGTGGAAAGGAAGAAGGATGTGGAAGAAGAAGAGGTGGAAAAGGATGAAGATGAGGAGGTGGAATGGGATGTGGATGTGAAGATAGAGAAGGATGTGGAGGAGGAGGATGGAAAGGAATTTGAGGAGGAGGATGGAAAGGAACTTGAGGAGGATGAAAAGGAGATGGAGGATGAGGAGGAGGTGGAGGACGTGGAGGTAAATGTGAAGAAGGATGTGGAAGTAGAGGAGGATGTGGAAGAAGATAAAGAGGAGTTGGAGGAGGATGAGGAGGATGAGGAGGACATGGATGCAAAGTTGTTGGAGGACACACAAAGCGCTGGCAAAGCACCCCAGCCAGATGGGGACAGGGATTCCTGTGCATCACCATCACCCAGCACAGGGTGTGTGCTGGGCTCCCCAGAGCCCAGGCAGCCGAGTGGGACAGAGCAGTCCCTGCGGGCACTGGTGTTCCAGCTGCAGGCTGAGCTGGGGCAGTGGAAGGCATCATCCCAGGCACTGGCAGCCCGGCTGGCACGGGAGGAGCGGCGGCACAGGCGGCAGGAGGAGGGCAGCGCGCGGCAGGCCTGGCTGCTGGCACGCGAGGCCGAGGTGCTGCGGGACACCAACACCTTCCTGGGACAGGCACTGGAGGCGGCGGTGGGAGCTGGGGCACCAGGGGTGCTGGCGCAGGCACAGGAGGAAGCACGGGTCTGGCGGGAGGTGGCAGAGGAGCAGGGTGCCCGGCTGGCTGCACAGGCAGAGGTTGCGGTGGTGTCCTCGCACCTGCAGGAATGCCAGGTGGCAATGGCAGCAGCGGGACAAACGGCCATGCAGAAGGATGCCGGTGCCCCGGATGAGGTAGCTGCCATGGAGGAGGTGCTGCGGCAGGCACTGGAGATCGCCTGCAGTCCCCAGGAGTCCCTGCCAGAACAACAGGCAGAGGGGGAGCCCAGCACAGCCACCAGCATGGCCATGGTATGCACAAGCACAGGGGAACCCTACAGGGATGAGGGATTGGGGAGCCATGGCTGAGCCTTTCCTCTCCCACAGCGCTTGGCCACCCTGGCTGCAGCAGCACGAGAGGAGGCCTGGCAGAGCCGGCAGCAGCTCCAGGCCAAGAGGCAAGAAGTGGCACAGCTGCAGGAGCAGCTCATCAGGTTGGGCAGGGAACCCCTGCACCCACCACCCCATGTACACCCATCGCAGGCTTTCCCCTGGGACCCTCCATGATGCCACACTTGAACCCAGAGGAGCAGCCCCTGGGGATGGGCAGGGGAAGAAGGGAAGAATACAGGGAAGGAGGGCTGGAGGGAGGAGTCAATCTGGGGACTCATAGGTGGAGGGATGCAAGAATTCATTTGGGGCAAGTAGATGGACAAAGAGATGGAAGGGTGGATGGAGGGATGAATTTGGGGTGAATAAATTGATGGGTGGGTACACAGAGGGATGGAGGGATGAACATGGGACAAGTGGATGGAGAAGTCCAGAGGGATGGATCTGGGCAAGGGCAGATGAACAACTGGCAAACAGATGGATGGATGTCCCAGCAGATGGTAAGGTGGCTGTGGGGGTAGGGCGCCAGTTTGAGGATGGATGGGCAGCAGATAAAGGGAGGGAGAGAGGAATGAATGGATGGGTGGAGAGACAGCCAGCTGAGGGACAGGGGCACCGTCTTTCCTCCCTGCTCTGCACCAGGGCCAGGCAGGATGGCGAGCGCTGGGCATCGGCTCTGCAGCGGGCACAGCGAGAGGCTCTGGAGCGGGAGGCCACACGTGGCGCGGAGCAGGCACGGCAGGAGGAACTCATACGGGACATGAAGGGGCGGCTGCTGGAGCTGCTGCGGTGAGAGCCCCGGGTACCCCACACGTGTGGGACCATGCAGGGGCAGGGGGCCCAAACAAACCCTTTTGCCCAGAGGAGGGCACCAGAGCTCAGTCGAATCCTGCTCACCACCTTGGGTCCGGGGTGTCAGGCATGCTTCTGAGCCCCCGCCACCAGGCACGCTCCTGTCAGAGCTCACCTGTGCTCTCCCACAGGGAGAAGGATGCCCTGTGGCAGAAGACAGAGGGCATCAACACCGCGATGCCCAGCCCAGCGCCCCGCGATGCAGGGCTGTGCGCCCGCTGCCGCAAGGATTTCCGCCTCCTCTCCCGGCGGTACAACTGCAGGTGGGCTATGGGGGGCACCGGGGGTGACACTGGCATGGCACGGCTCTCACTGCCTGCTGTCTCGGCAGGTTATGCCAGGGTAAGGTATGCCACGCGTGCTCTGTGGACATGGGCAAGCAGGGGCGCTGTTGCCTGCTCTGCTACCAGCAAAGGCAACCACAGGTTGTATGAGTCAGGACCACAACCCTCACGCTGGGCCTGGGATACCCCCTGCCCTGACTGCCTCCTCTCAGGCTTACTGGGGACCAAAGTGTCCAGGGCCTGCAGGCAGGTCCTGCTGCCTGACTTTCCAGGTTGAGATGTGTCTTTCTTGTGGCTGGTCCACAGAGAAGAAAACAACACACTCCTGCTACCCCTGTGACTCCTGTGTCATCTATTGGTTGTCGACATGAATGAACAGCACGGAGGTGTCCAAGCCCTCCTGAGGGAGGATATCCTCATACGGGGTGTCCCAGCTGCAGCCAGGCTAAGCCACCGTATGCCACATCCTACAGCGGGAGGCAGCAGTGGCAGGGGACACAGCTCTTGGCCAACAGCCCTGGCTTCCTGCCATCTTGCAAGAACAGCTTGGGCAAGCGTTTCCCAGACGCAAAGGTGATGGGCTGTCCCTGCCCTGCCCTGAGTCCCCAGGGCGCCCCACCTGGGTGCCGGGGGAACCACATACTCACCCGTGAGCCAGCACACAGCTGGCACTCACTGATGCTCCCATGGTTAAGGACCCCCAGGAGCCTGGATCAGACACGATGAAGGAGCAGGACAGGACTCCTGTGGAGAGATGCTTGGGCACACTGGTGCAGGCACCCTAATGTCTGGCATACAGGGTGACAGGAGGGACCACAGCAGGGTCTCAGCCCTCTCTTCAGCCACTCTGCCCTACTCTGGTGCCAGCCACAGTTGCCCAAGCCAGGGCAGAAACATCACGGTTGTGTAAGGGACAGGTTCCCAGCCTTTTGCACAATGATGTCCTGTCACTGCAGCATCAGGGGGGGTGGAGGGGAGCAGGGAGTGTTCTGGGTGCTGCCACTCTTCAGGCAGGGGTCACAGCACTGTCTTGGTCTCAGCAAGGGGCTGCCCAGGGATTTTGCAGTGATTTGCTTCACTGGTGTTCAGATTGGGATTGGTAAAGGGGTGGCTTTGTCCCCAGGTGGGACAAATGCTGCACAGAGACCCCTGCACCAGAGAAGTGCCAGGACATGGCTGGGTGGCTGCAGGAGTAGAGACCTCTGGGATCATGTAGGATGCCAAACCTATTGCGATAGCTTCTTGTGCAACAGCCCTTCCTCTGGCCTGGAAGTGGGGTTACCCACACCCACTGGGCTCATCTGGCACCACTGCTTTGGCACTGAGGTGGACAGCCCAGGACCCACCATCCCCAGAGATGTGCCCTAGCCCCATTGCAGCACTTCTCTCCCTTTGGCAAAAGGGAGCCAGACCTGGGTGACCAACCCACAAACTCCTTTATTGCTGGATGGCTATCGGCCACAAACATCCCCACAGCAGGGGCACAGAATCCCAGAAGTCACAGGCTCTGCCCCTGAGTGGGGACAGTGGGCAGTGCTTGGCATCACTCCCCTGGCAATGGGGTTGTACTGCCTCACTGCACAAGCCCCTTTCCAGCCGGGGTCCAGCATCCAGTGGTGGCCCTGCCTACCCCCATGGCATTGGCACCTGCATCCTGGGGGCTGGCCGAGAATGCTGGTGGGTGTGAGGTGCTGGGACCTGCTGGGAGCCACGAGGGTCAGGCCCCAGCAGGGCTCAGAGGGTGGTGGAGGTGTTGCCAGAGGTGGAGGTGTAGGAGGCACGGCCGTAGCGGGCCACAGCGTCCTTGCTGATGAGCCCACGCTGTGCCAAGATCTTGAGGAAGCTGTTGCGAAACTTCTGCCCAATAAAGGCGTAGATAATGGGGTTAATACAGCTGTGGGAGAAGCCCAGGACCTGCGTGATGAAGAGGGCTGTGTCAATGCGATTCCTTCGCGCGCAGGTCTCGGCGATGGCCTGTGTCCTCATGAGAGTGTCGCTCACCAGTGTGATGTTGTAAGGCAGCCAGCAGATGAGGAAGACCAGCACCACGGTGAAGATGACCTTCATGGCCCGCTGCTTCTGTGCATTCTTGGTCTGCAGGAGGGTGTGGATGGTGACACCATAGCAGAAGAGCATCACCAGGAGGGGCAGGGCGAAGCCAAAGGTCTGTGGCAGGACCCGCAGCACCATGCGCCACTTGGTCGTGTCCTTGCTGCTGATGCTCTCGTAGCACACAGTGCCATTGTTGGGAGCAGTGAAAACTTCACGGAAGAGCAGCACAGGCAGGGAAAGCAGCACAGAGAAGACCCAGATGCCCAAGCAAACAAACTTCACCCAGTGCCTCTTCTCGGTGGCAGCCCGGGTGGCATAGACAATGGCCAGGTAGCGGTCTACACTAATGCAGGCCAGCAGCAGGATGCCACTGTAGAAGTTGGCCTCCTGCAGCACAGAGATGGCTTTGCACATCACAGTGCCAAAGACCCACTCATGGGCTCGGTAGGCAGCCCAGAGGGGCAGGCTGAAGGCAAAGAGCAGATCTGCCACAGCCAGGTTGAGCAGGTAGACGTCGGTGACGGAGCGGCTGGTGTGGCTGGAGCTCACCACCAGCACCACCAGCCCGTTCCCCACCACGCTGAGGATGAAGACGAGGCAGTAGGTCACCACCACCAGGTACTTGTTGAGAACAGAGGTGTCAGGCCAGCACGGGGCAGAGGAGATAGCAATGTCGGGCATGGCTGTGTTGTAGTCATAGGTGTAGTTGTAGTAGGAGAGGAACTTAGATAAATCCTCACTGATGGAGAGGGATTCCATTTTCCCTGTGGAGCACAAAGCAGCATGACTGGGGGAGAGCTGGTGTGGGTCTGTGGTGACAGTGTCTCTGGGTGCTCTTGGCATCCCTGATGCCTGTGAGGTCCCCTCCCAGCCAGTGAGAAGACCCCTCCATCATTCCAATATATCAATGATGTGCCAGGTAATGACATTCAGGTGGACACTGTCCCTCTTATGCCCACTTGTACAACACACCCAGCACTCCTCGAACACCTCAACCCTGTCCCTTCCCTGTCCCCTATGGAAGAAGGGGTCCCCCACAGACTGGCCACCTCTCCTTGGGTTTGGGGGGGGTTCCATGCAGCCATCATGTCCTTCCAGAAATCACCTGGCCCCTCCAGCATCCCTGGATCCCCCTGATTTGTGTGGGTCCTCCAAGACCCTCTGAGCATTTTGGGCATCTCAAAAGTCCTTCAAGCACCTTTGGATCCCTTCAGCATCTCCATCCCCTCAGTCATTGCTACTGCAGCTGCCCCTCCTGTCACCCCAGCTAGCAGCAAGACTGCGGTCACGGTGCCCAGGGCAGGCAGCACTTGAGAAGGTCTGAAGGTGGTTTCACACTCTCCTTCCCCTTCCCCTGAGTCCTGACCCAGCATGAGTGGTTTCACCCCGCGGACGGAAGGACGTGTCACCCTTTGCAGGCAGCTTTGGAAATACTTCATGTTTCTGGTTTTCCTGTTGCTCAGCTGGGTGATGCTGGACATGCCAGTGTTCCCTGCGCTAAGCCATGATGGGGAAATCACAGGTGAGAGTAGCTCTTCTTGTCTTCTCATGTAGGACATCCTGCTCTGCCCCTGCCTCCTCAAAGACCACTGGGTTTCAGCCTTCTCCCAGTATGGATCTGGGCTCATATTTCACTCCGGTTTCACCCACCTGCCCCATTTCTGAGCCCCCAAGCCCCTGCAGAGCTTGGTGATGCCAACTCTGCTTGGGGGTGCTGAGTCTCCACAGTACTGGAGAGTCTCTGGCCCAGCAGGCCCTGTCTGAGCCCAAACCCTCCCTGGGACCACCTTTCTCCTTCTGCCGAGAAGAAATTCCCTGGTGCAGCTGAGCAGGTGCTCCTGGCCAGAAAAGTCCCTGGCTCTGCCAGCCCTATTCCAGTGGTGGTCCCAGGATGGTGATCCTGGGATAGTGATGCCTCAGCATCCCAGAGGACCACATCTGGGGACACTGCCAGTGATGATGGGGGAAAGTCCTCCCAGGCAGGACTGCTGCAGACATGGGACAGAACAGGACACCAGTGCTTCCCCTCAAGTTATTTTTGGCTGCTTCTTTCTGCCTCCCCACTGCAAAATCCCAGTGGTTCCTCTGGGAACAGGCATTCCCCACCGCAGATACCCTGCAGCTGGCCTGGCTGGGGGAACAAGCAGCACCCCATTTCCCTTCCTGACCCCAGAAGAGTTGGTGGGGTGCTGGGGTGGCCTTGGGGGTCCCCATAGGATGCAAGGAAGGAGGTATATGGCATAGGAAGGAGGATTATGGCATGGGGAAGTGCCCTCCATGCAAGGAAATCGGAACAGGCGCTTCCTCCCTGTGGCACGCATGGCTGATATCCTTGGGCACACATGGCCAATATCACTGGGGATCATAGGGGTTCTGCACCCCAGATGAGCCCCAAGCACAGCCCTGGGGGTCCCCACCCAACACCTCCCACTGCCCCCACAGCAGGCAGCCCCTCAGGTAGGCAGAGCAGCTCACCCCGGCTCCAAGACCAGTCCGCTCCACATGTGAGGGGTCTCAGCTGAGTGTTGGGGAGACAGCAAAGCCTGAGGACAGCTCCGGTCTCCAGTGGAGCACCCCAGGGACTCACCAATTGTTGCCCTCGCTGTCCCCAAAATCTGGGGTCTTCTCCTGGTCCCAAGCTAGTTCTCACTAGGAAGCTCCAGGGCACAGGGTGAATCCAAGTGTCACCCCCAAAGGGCTCCGGCACGGAGGGTCACCAGGCCAGCCAGAGGGGCTCTCACCTGAGGCTGCTGCCGTGCCACCTCCCAGCACCCCTTCCTTCCACAGCCCGCTTTATGCTGCTCGGAGAGGAAGCGAGGTTGCAAAAGCTTCACCCAGCATGAAGGGGAAGTGGCAGCCAGAAGGGACCCTTCTGCACCCCTCAAGACACCCTCCCCAGCACCAGGGCTGGGGGGAGCCCACAGCCCCCCACCACCCTCCTGCCCCACGGTGTCCCAGGACACCTGGCAGCAGGTAACACAGCGGTGCACCCAGGGGTGCATCACCCCCCTGCAGTGATGCACCCCGGGGGTCTCCAGCTGGGGGTCCCCACTTTGTCCCCTTGCCCACAGTGAATGCAAGGCTCCCTTTAGAGCCTCCCCCAGTGCTACAGCCCCCCTGTGAGTGTGGATCCCCATCCCGGGGCCGTGGGGCAGGCCAGTGGACAAAGGCAGGGCAGGGCTCCGTGCCGTGGGTTCCTGATACAGCGGGGGTTGGCGCCGGCATTTTGGGGGCACGGTGGGGCTGCCTTGCCCCTGTTGGAGAACGCTGCAGGAGATCGGCCGGGAGCGGAGCCCCATGTCCCTCCCGCCCTGTGCCCAGCCCAGCCCAGCCGTGAGGACCCCATGGGACCCCCCATCCTGGCGCCTCTGTAACCTTGGGGCACTCTCGCTTCTCTGAGCATCCCGGAGACCCTCGTTCTGGGGCATCCCAAACCCTTGAGACATCCCCATTGTCACGGCTGTGAAATGCTTGTCAGTCTTAGGGGTACCCCACTCTTCCCTGGGGACACCCCTACAGTTGTAGGGCAGCGTTGGGGCGTCACCACAGAAGCCAGGATACTCCGATTCCTTGGGGACACCAGCAAAGTTTTGGGCACTCCCCCAGCTCCGGGGCACTGCCCCAGGTCCCCTAGGGTGTCCTAGCTCTCTGGGGACACCCCACGCTTTTGGGACCCCGTAACCCTACAATCATGCAGCCCGCAGACACCCCTCTCCCTGTGAGCACCCCGATAGCTCCAAATCCTGTGCGAACCCCCATACTTTGGGGTACACCCACTACCACTACTTCCTGGGGCACAACTGTATCCCCTGGGCACCCCACACTTTCGGGGGTCCCCCCATACTTCAGGAGCACCTCACACCCCTGGGGGAACCCCACACTTTTGGAACTCCCTTAACCCATGTGCACCCCACATCCCTGGGGGTACCTCCGCACTTTTAGGGTCACCCCATGCCCCCTGCGCACGCCATACTCCTGCCCCCACAGCTGGGGACACCCCCACCCCCGGGGCACCCCTCTTCCCCCGCCCCACCGCATCTGAGAGGCTCACTCCTTGTACCCCGCTCCCCCTCCGCGGGCCTGGGGGGCGGGGCATCCAGTGACGTCACGCGGAGGGGCGGGCGCTCCCGGGCCACCGCCCGCCGGCCCCGCCGCGGCCGGACGTGACGCGCGGGCGCGGTAGCGGAAGCGGCGGCGCAGGCTCGGGCGGGTCCCCGGTGCGCGCAGCGGGCTCGGCTCCCTCCGGCCTCGGCTCCCTGAGAGCCCCTCCCCTCCCCGGCACCGACATGATCCTGCTCGAGGTCAACAACCGCATCATCGAAGAGACCCTCACGCTCAAGTTCGAGGGCGCGGCCGCCGGGTAGGAGCGAGAGGGGCCGGGCCGGGCCTCACCGGGGCGGGGACGGGGCCTGAGGGGGGCGGCGTGGGGGGGGACAGGGCTGTGCCAGGGGACGGCCCGGCGGGTGGCGGGGATGGTGGTGCCGGTGTAGGAGCGGGCCCGGCGGAGGATGGGGCTGATCGGGGCGAGGGGCGCCGAGGCAGGATGGGGCCGGGGATGGAGGGGCTGGGCGGGGGGTGATGACAGGGCAGGATAGAGGCCCGGAGAATGATGGGGGATGGCACTGTGGTAGGATGCGGACCTAGGAGAGAAGGAGGGCAGAGCTGGGACACGGTGGGGGGCTGCGAGGAGGGTTGGTACTGGAGGAAGGTGGTCTGGGTGAAGGTACCTAAGGGGGAGACCATGGAGTTGATCAAATCTTGGGCAGAGGGGAGGCCTGGGGGCTGCGGAAGCAAGGTGGGATGGGCAGAATTGGAGGGGAGAGCAGGGCTTGATGGGGTGGTTAGTGCTAGGGCAGTGAGGAGGTCCTAGGAAGGAAGAGGGAGCTGAAGATTGCAGTGTTAGAGAGCTCAGAGAGCAGAGCTGGGAAGGGAGGGAAGATGGATTGTCAGGAATGTTTGCTTTGGGTAAAGCAGCCTTCATCAGAACGGGCCTAGCATGGTGCCAGTGCTGGTGCAGAACGTGTGTGGGGAGCTGAGGAACATGAAGCCTGTGTGTGGAATTGTGGCCTCAGACTGTTGCTTTGGGGGTGGGGAGCAAATTCTACCCTGCTGTCCTTTGCTTTCCTGAGATGCAGGCCCACGGGTCAGCCATGGACCCTGGTGCCAGCCTAGCGGTGTCCTGGCCTTGAGGGGGTGCGCTGAGGGGGGTCATTTGAGCCTGCATCTGGGACACCTCAGTACCTGGGGTGGTAGTGGTTATTTTGCTGTGAGTGTTGCACTGGGGCTGTAAAGGCACTCATCTGTGCACAGCTTAGCCTGGAAGAGCATAGAATCACAGAATGGTTAGCATCCCTTTGTACAAATGTTCGTATCTGCAGCTGAGCTACCCATGGGCTCATTGCAATGCCTGCTGGCACAAGCAACACCGGTCACTTTTTAATGGAAACAAAACCTAGAGAAGCAAAGCCTGGTACTGGTTATCTCTGGGGTGAAGCCAGCCCTGGTGCCCCAGAGAGCACAAGTGTAGGGACCGCCTAGGCAGGTGCCTTTTTCTGCATCACGTTTTCCTCCAGCAGCTTTCAAGGCTCTCACATTTTGTGTGCAGTATGTGGACAGAGGCTGATTCCTCGGCTTTCCTCTCTCGGTGGACTTGTTGCACAGGGTTGGGTGTTTTGTTTGTTTTAGGGATCATTTATCTGCTTGCTTCATAAAATAACCTTGCAGACTGCACTGCCTTGCAGGGTAGCTGAGTTGCTCACAGAGGGGTTTTCTTCTTCTTCAGCCTGATTGTTTAATGCAACAAGTTCTCTGAGAGCACAGGCACTGAACTGGGAAGAGAGCTCCTGGGTGACAGCTATGGTATTACAGCTGCATCCACTGGGAAATACTGCATGTATGGAGGTTAATAGTGTGTGTCAAAAATGGTTGCTCATCACAAGTTCATACCAAAGCACTCCTCTTGCTGGATGGGGAGGCATGTGCATGTGTCCCTGTGTTGCTGTAAATGTGGAGGTGGCAGCATGCAGGTTTAAACACACCTTGAAACCCTGACTTGGTGTAACCAGAGCTGGGATTGCTCACTCTGATCAACCTGCAGGCCCCTGAAGTTCTCTTTCCACTGTACAGCAGAGCCTCCTCACTTTGCATTGGCATGCTTTCCTGGCAGCCAGACTGTTCCTGGATCAATTTGTAGTGCTCTGCTTCTGCCTCTTACTCGTCTGTGGCATGTTCTTCAGATGTCATTTCTAGATAAGTGCTGTGCTTTGAGTGTGTTGCTGAGAGGGAGGAAGTTATTTACTTCTGCGTTTTCTTCTGTGCTCATTCTGTGGCCCTCTTGTCAAGGCAAGTGCAGGGTGGAGACAAGGGTTTGAGACGTGCAGGAAGGTGTATTTCTTCTTGGTTTCACATCTTTTAGGGAGTGAGTGTTACGGAATGTTTATTCATGTGAAATTTCTTGTCCCTCTGGTTCTGGGGTCATTCCCATGATGCTGAACTTGGAGGCAGGAGGATATTTCACTGTTCACTGTACTTCACTATTTTGGTGATGGTTTTCCCAAGGGACAGCACAGGACCGTCAGGGCAGGGTCAAGCCTTCAGGGGTTCCATGACTGGGAGGAGTGAGTGTGGGCACTCAGAGCTGGTTTTGCATCATTTTATCTAAACCAGGAGTGGAGCTGGTGCAATGCACTATGCATTTGTCCGTATCTGTTGCCTTGGAGCCAGGTGTGCCTGGTGGCTTCAGTACCAGCCTGGGAGTTGGGCAGGGTGAGGTTTGTTTCCAAATCTTTTGCCAAAGACTTGTTGTGTGACTTGGACTGTGTCACTCCCTTCTGCTCCCCATGGGCACACATGGCTCCCTGCAGGGCTTTCCTTGGCCATCAGGTGAGAGACACTTTGTATGTGACCATATCAGATAGAACTAGGTCACGTTTAGGAGTGACTGCCCATGACACTGTTGTCCTGTATTGTATGTCAAAGTCCAGTCTTCATAGAGGTCCGTCAGCTCTCTCTGGTGTTCCCCATGTGGAAGGTGCCTTGGCAGTGCTGCACACAGATCAACATTTGAGGTAGGGCCTGGCTCATGTCCAAAAGTCCTCCCTCGACAAGGTCCTTGGATCTTGGCAGCATCCACCTGTAAAGAGGGTAATTCCAGACACAGTTTGGTTCTGTGGGCAAAAACCCTTGGAAATCTCTCCTTGGGAAGCTGCCATTGAACAGTGGTATTTAGATAAAGGTGGTGACAGGTAATGGACTTCAGAACATCTTTTGTTTATATATTTAATATTGTGATTTCTTGTTTTAAACCCATTTCCTTAAACCAACCACTTTTTGAAATGAAGGTCTAAAGCTGCCAGAACCTGTTGAAGTTACTTGAATTAGGAATTTGCTGCTGAAATTTTCGAGCACCAAACTGCTGCAGTGGGGGAATACCTGGTCAGTATCTGGAACAAGTGTGTTGAAATGAAACAGCTCATGAGTTTTTGTAGGTGTCAAGAGGATAAACTCTTCCATAAGCTTTGACTAATTCATGTGGACTTGAGAAGAAGCTGGAGTCACACTCGGGTTCTCCCATTTCTGATAGGAACATGATGTGAGGGGATGAGCTCCACCAATTGGAAGATGTTGTTTCTCATCATTTTTGCTAACTGCAAAAAACAGCAAACAATTTAAGTGTAAAACATTTTGATGATTTCTTTCAGTGTCTGGTGAATACTCGTTCTGTTTAACACATGGGGAGGAACTGCCTCCCAAAACAGATTCGCTGCCCAGTTTTGTCCTGCTCTAATATAACTGACCCCAGCGGAAGTGTGGCACAGGGCTTTGTTCACAGGGTTTGGTTTTCCAGCCATCCATAGCTTGCCCTAAATCCCTGGTAAATTAATCATCTCTCTCAAACTGTTGCTTAGTATGTACCCACTGTGCAAAAGAAAACAAATCTGCATAGCTGGAGGACAGAGTGCCTTTTCCCTTGGATGGGGGTGGAAAGAAGAGAATCTCAAATCATTGATTTCTTTACAGCCCTTGATAGGTACAAAGCTGCAGGACTTCATGACTGCATAGGAAAACAGCTTGACCTTCCCTGATGCAGAGCAGTTCCTGTGTGCTGGTTGGAGAGCTGGGTTGAAGCTGCATCTGTGTGCTTGATGGTATTTCCCATTTGTAGTCACTTTGGTGCTCGTTGACTGTAGAGCTGAGCCTTTCAGATGGAGATGCTGAGCGCTGAGTGAAACCTGGTAGCGTGCACTTTGTGTTTGTGATGTGACATGTGGAGTGAGTTCATTGTGAGCAGACTGAGGAGCATCTGGAGGCTGTTGGGAGGGTAGAGGAACTTTGGGTCCCGATTGGCACCACTGAGAAACATCCTGCGGGAGTGGCTATGGCCATCTGTGGCTTTGGCACTTCAGGGGAGCTCAGCAACCCCAGGGAAAACAGAGGTTGCTCCTCTGCCACTCCATCCTTCTTGCTGACACAGCCACATTTTTGTGGCTTCAGGGGAAACAGCACTGGGGAAGTGACCTAGGTTAAAATTAAACAGTCAAAACTGGGTATTTTTAGCCCAGATGAGTTTCCTCATCCCATTCATTGTGTAGAGGCTGCTCACCATCGTGCAGCTGAGGAGCAGGGATCAGATCTCCTTCCTGAAGCAGCAGTGGCAGGTGCTGGCTCAGTAGTCTCACCAGCCCATCCTGGAGCCACACATCTGCCCCGGCACAGCCTCCCCTGCTGAAACCCATCTGCCTGACGCCAGAGCGTGCTATGATGCTGCTGCTGACAGAAAGTGGTACTCTTGGATTCAACATGCCATTCAGCACCAGTGGTAGACCTTGGCTGTCATTGTTGACTGAGCATGTTTGAGCATAGCTCCTTTGCTGCCACAGTATATCTGGCTTCAGCCACCAGGGAAGGTGACTTTGTGTTAATGGTGGATCCTGAACCACCCCTGTCTGGATCTAGGCGGTGCTCCACTTTTGAGCAATATTGCAGGGAACAGGGGGGAAGAGCAGCCCAGATCTGCAAAGAGTTAGGCTTTCACAGGTAGTTCTCTCATCACTTCAGCCTCAGTTTTCATCTCAGGTTCCCAAGAGGGGTCTGCTCTGTATTATCCTCTGAAAACGGTTCTTGCTGCAGTCACCTGTGCTTTGCTCCAAAGAAAACTGGGAATCGGTTGCCATACTGAAGAAATGCAGTGAATGGTGTGCCCAAAACAAGGCTTTTCCACAGAGGCCTGCCCCAGCATCAGATCACTGCAGCAGGGAACCACGGGTGCCTGCCTGGATCTGGAGCAGAGATGTGTGGGGCAAAGACCTGGCTGGAAGCAGACCTGTCCAGACCTGTGCCGCAGGGCTAGCCTGTGCTTTGTCCACTGGGAATACCAGCCAGCCTCCTCCAGGCTGCTGGGCACAAAGCAGAGGAGAAGCTTGGCCATGGAGGTGTCACAACTGAGAGGGAAGAGCTGGCACGTGTAGGGGCTGCCATACACAGCTCGGCATTGCCTGGCTCCTGCTTGAGTGCGTGGTGAGTGTGCTGCCAGAGCTATGGGAGCTCTTTGATTGCACACACTCCCACAGCTTACGCAGAGCAGCTTTTGTTAGCTGAGCAGGCCCAGGGTGGAGGAACTGTTCAGATAATTTTAGATGTTGCTTGTAATTTTCTTTCTTGGGGTGACCTTTCTGTAGCGGGAGCCTGCAGTCTGTCACTGAATCTGGCTTGCTCTCTCCACACTGTGTGTCAACGCTGCTGATCTGAAAACTGCTCAGAGCTTTAAGCTTTGATAATGCTGCCTTTTCTTCCCCTCATCTCCCATCCCCTCCCCTCTGGGGCAAGAGATGAGGATATCTGCATGTCTGCAGCTTTTAAAATAATTGTCATTCACCTTTATTTGGTACAGCCTTAATTGTGAGGTGGGAGATGCTTCAGTACGATTGTTGGCCAAGTTTGCATTTAGGTCTGTTTAATACAGAACATGAGGGCTCTGTGTAATTACAGTCTTTGTTCTTCTGGTCTTCTATTTCTCATAGCATATGTCTAAGAGCCTCCATGGCCTGAGAATGAGGCAGGGAAGTTTCGAAGTTGTCTGAGTCAAAATTGAGGAAATGCTGTCAGGAGAAGAAGATTTGCTGTTGTTCTTAAGTGCTTGCTGGCGCCCTTCCACGGGCATTGTGACTTCTCATGGGTGTTCTGCTGGGGTGAAAAATCTGATTTGGATCTGGCTCTGTATTAGCTAGATGGAGTGTAGGATCCATTTGGAGATGAATAGGAGGAATGCAGGCAAGAAGATGTAAAACCTTTCAGAGCCTTTTATTGTTACAAGCTCAGGGCAGATGGGATTTGGTGTGGATTTGACTTCAGACCTGTGTTATCAGGAAATGGACTGCTGCTGCTGCTCGGAACAGCTGCCATTTTAGCATCTGAGTTCAGGCAGAGTTTTGCAGAAAGGTCTGGTCTGGCTTCGGTGTTTAGTGCAGAGAGGAGCCATCTTGGTTATTCCTGGTATGAGCTGGTTTTATTGTCCATGTGGGGCAGGGAGTAGCAAACAGGGAGGATCACGGTGAGGCTGTGGTTCAGGTAGCATTGGTTGTAAGGAGCTTGGAGGGGTCACAGCAGCTCTCTGCCCCAGGAACAGGTGGGCTGTGCTGTCTAAAATCCTCTGAGAGTAGTCTGGGTCTTGGAGACTTGAACCGGGGTGGAAATGAACCCCAGATGAGCTCCTGTCTGCCCAGACCCCTGCTTTGAAACACAAAAGGGATGGCTGGGACTGACAGTCACTGTGCTGATTCTCACCATGGTGTGGATGGGTGTCATCACAGAGGCAGGGGACACTAGAGCATGCTAGACCAGGCAGAGCTCTCTGAGATCACGCCGGTAACCTGACGGTAACCAGTACCTACGCCGCAGCATTGCAGTCTCGGTCCCAGGCCTGCTGTGCATCCTCTGCATGAAGCCTTCATCTGCACAAGAGCAGGGTGGCTAGGAGGCTATGCACAGAGCAGACACGCTGTGCTTCACAGGGCATTTGGCACATCCCCTGCTGCTATTTCTGCTGGCAGAAGATGGGGTTGGTGGAGGGTTGAGGGGAAGCGATCACATGCAAGGGACCTGCAGTGCCAGGAAGCTGCAGGAGGCTGGAGGTGAGAGCTCCAATCTCTTTTGCCTGGGTGCTTCTTGATGGGGGAGCAACAATACAGCCAGCAAAAGGGCTGATTTTTTTGTTGTAGAAATGTATTAAGCAGCCAGAATAGTTCTGGTGGGGTGAGCCAGAAAAATAAAAAGAAGCACTTAAACTTTGAGGTTGTAAGGCTGTTCAACTGTGAAGGGCTTAGAGAGCTTACTTCATTCCCAGCCACACTTCTGATACTGTGCTCTGTCCTCCTCTGGGCCAGAACAGGCCTGGGTTACTTAGGTATGTGCCAGGTGAGATAGAAAGCCCACCTTGCAGGGGATGACAGGGCCAGCATGGCTGCAAGGAGCTCTGTGTGTGGCTCACTTGAGTGCTTGCTTCACTGAGGCTGTACCAGGAAGTGGGTGAATATTCAGATCTCAAGGTTCTGCTCAGTTACCTCCTTCTCCCTTCAATATCTTGCCATCCCCAAGCACAAAAACCAAGCCACTTGGGAAATAAGTGTTAAAATAACTTCTCTAAGAAATCATGCTTGCTCAATGAAAGGCTTAAAAATGGGGCTGTGTTAGCTGTAAGCTTTTGTGTGCAGAACAAAGGCTCTCTCCTGCAGAGACATTAACAGTTCTTGGGTATGTGGTCTCCAGCATGATCTTCCTGTCATCCTCTACTCAGTGTGTGAGCCAGGGAATCCTTGTCCTTCCTAGGCACTCCAGGGGCTGGCTGGCAGTTGCTTCCCTGCCCTTCTAGGAGGGAAGGGCTGTGTTCAGAGGCTTTGCTGGGAGCTGGGGCTCTGGCAGGCATCAGCTCTGTGTGTGTGGAACAGGGCTTGAATGGTGGAGCTTTGAGAAGATGGAACAGAGGCTTGGGGATGCATCCTCTTTAATATTGCTGGCTCTCATGTGCCTGACTGTGCTATCTTTGAAACTTCCTACATAGGTTTCTTTTTTTATAAAAAATTTATACTGCCATCCAAGCTGATTGCCAAGTCTGAGTGTGGTGCTCTAAAAGAGGAACACGTCTGTATTGACTGACCTAGTGGGATCAGTAGGGTTTTCTTTCATCTTTGCTCTGAGCAGTCCTCAGTGAGCAGGAGTGGCTTGGGCGCAGCTTAGGGAATTGCTCCCCTTTCCAAAAGCCCAAGTTAAATATGAAGCCTTTTGAGCCTCTTTCTCAGGCCCAGCTGGGAACAGGAGATGAGAGCGAAAGAAGGTCACAGGTAGCTGGTACAGCGCTTAAGCTAAAAGGCCTGCCTCGGGTACACTGGCACTGCTTCGTTCAAGTGTATGGTTTTCATCTTCAGTGATGCAGCACAAAAGACAGAGGCTCTCGAGTCTCCCAACAAAAAGAGCTGTTGCTTTTCACAGCTAATAACTTTCAAGAAGCAGCAACACTTCATCGTTTCCACTTAGGATCTGTGGCTGGGGGTTAATTCCTCCCTTTTCACCCCAGTAAAATGTTGCTGACCCAGTGCATGGTCTGGGATCATTGCTGTTCAATGCCTTGGTCTCCCTGCATTGTCCATCTTGGGGTTTGGCAGATGGTGGTCATTCCTGACCACCAGGAATGAGGCTGTCTGCAGAACAGCTGATGGAAGAACAGTGCTGGGGAGTAAAAAAAACCCCAAATCATTAAAACCTTTCCAGAATATGGTGAGAGGAAGCAGATACTGAGTCATGGCTTCCCCCATACATCTTTCTCAATGTATGTTCTGCTGGTCCCCAGCAGCATCCACATGCATGGACTGAGCAAGTTTTGGCAAAAAGGCTGAAGTTGGCCTCTGGGCAGTGGCAGCGTAGTTGAGACCACAAGGCTGCCTCAACACACTGGCTTTGGTGTGGGGAGTTATTTCAGTGTGTTGGTTCAGACAGCTGTGAATGACCTGTTTTAGAGGCTGGATTACTGTTAGCAGCAGCAGCCTGTATACTGTTAATAACCAGGATTTGAAGAGTAAACAGATGCTGTGAAACAGCAGTAGCACACTGGCATTTTCATCCTGTTCTCATTTTCCACCCCTGCTCTCAGCAGTGGAGGTACCTTTGCACTGCTTCCTGCTGGAGAATGACCTATTAATACCAGTCCCCTCAGAGCTGCCAAAGCGCTTACATCGTGCCAGTCCCAACAGAATCACTTTCCAGAAGCAGTTAAATCTTTCACGGGATCCTACTTTTCTCCAGATCGGACAAGCTGGCAAATAGGGTTTAAGATGTTAAATCATCCTGCCCACAGTGTAAGATGTGATGTGCCTTTGACTCACAAGGTATCCTTGTTGATTATTGGGGATCCTAGAGACCACACTGGGCAGACTTGAGAAAACCCAGATTTACACTTTTCCCTGCAGAGGTAGCTGGCATCATGCTGGGGTATTTCAGGGAGACTGCTCAGCCTCGGAGTCCATTACATGAAGTTGCAGGAACTTAAAAAAGAGCCTGTCCCCAAACCTGTATCATGTCTGTTCTGTATCTCTGCCAGCTTTAAGCACTGTTTTATCTAGGGTAAAACTGGTGCTTACAGGAGTGGGGAGAAGTCCAAGATCTCTTGTTGAAGGTTATCTGCTAGTTGAACAGCAGGAAGTAGAAGGGTTTCCAGGTAGAGCTGCTTGTGAGAAATAAAGGCACTGGAAATTAATCCTCTTTCCTTTGCAGGGCGGAGGCTGCTGAGTTCTCACTTACCTCCTTTGTTTTCTTTGCTTTTTAGAAATAAACCAGAGGCAGTAGAAGTAACATTTGCAGGTAAGCTCCGTGGGTCTCTTGTCTTCTCTGAAGAACAGGACTGGCTTGAATGGTCTGCCCAGGGTTATGCCTGGTGTGCCCAAATTAACCCAGCACCACTGCAGGGGCAGGAGAACTGTGCAGGGACAGATGATGTGGACACCCTGCAGTGCCCCCAGAGCTGGGGCTTTGTTGGCTGCCCCACTGTTTTCTCTGTCCGTCTGCCTTCCCTAGGACTTTCCCCACAGCAATGAATTCAGTGGTGGCAACAGTTTGTTTGCTGTGCAGTCTTCTGTTTTACCTTGCCTGTTCTCCAGTCCTGCCCTTGATGCTATTTGTTATCAGGTCTTTAGCATCATTTGGTTTGGGTTGTTAGAAAGCTGTTTCAGGGTGACAGACAAGATGAATTCAGTGCCTGAAGTTTGTTCTCCAGGATGAGAAGTGCCAAGGAAGTTCAAGTGTTCATTCAGCAGCTGATTTTTTGCTTCTGTTATCAAGAATCTGTGTAAGCTGCAGAGCTCCATAGGGAAGGCAGCTGGAGGGTTGCCTTTCCCTGCCTCCTGCCCTCCCTGCCCATTCATCAGTGAAGTGGAAGCTGTCTCAGCAGCTAGTCACTGAGCTGCCTTTGCTGGCAGAGATGTTTTCTCCTCCAGGCTGCATCTTTGGCCTGGTGGGCACGTCAGTCACTTTCTGTGCTGGCCATCCAGAAGGCTCCTGTCTCTGTATGTTTGTATCCTGTGTGAATTGAGCACAAGTGGATGTGTCAGGGATGGTAAATGACACTAGACTAAAGCTCTCTGTGATGGACAGATGTCAAAACTATTTCAGCCCTTTGAATGATACCAGGTCTCCCTACATGACAGTACCACTTTCCTTAATTATGTGTTTCTCTCTTGCTGTATGTGTGAGGGCTGGAGCAGAGAGAACAGTATTGCTTTATGCAGTTCTTAAAACATGTAGAGAAAACCTTCCTCAGAAATAGAAACTGGTTCCTGTTACCTTATGTTTCTCTTGCTTGCTTCATAGACTTTGATGGAGTCCTTTACCATATTTCAAACCCCAATGGAGACAAGACAAAAGTGATGGTCAGTATTTCTCTGAAATTCTACAAGGAACTCCAGGAACACGGTGCTGATGAGGTGAGTGAGCATCTCTGGGCCTTGAGCCTTCGGATCCTGTCTTAGCATGGGCAGTGTTCTTGCAGTGATGGATCTTATGTCTAACCCATAGCGAAACATCTCTATCTGACCCACAGAGAAGCATCTGTGCTCCCATCTCATACTGGTGAAGGGAGCAGCCCTGTGCTTCAAAGACAAGGGCAGAGTGTGTGTGCACTGTCTCATGAAGTATCTTATATGACCGGGCAGCCTGAAGGGCAAAAGGTGCCATTAATTTTGAAAGTCTAAACAAGTGTGAGGGCTGACCATATAGGAATACTTTCCCTGACTGATGTGCTGAGCCCACAAGTGAAAGGAAGGCACCAGGACCAATCGGGAGACACATGGCACTGCTCTTCTGACCCTAACCACACTTGAGAATGAGTGATGGGCTTCTTCTGCATGTGCAGAAGCTTGATATGCAGACTGGTTCCCTTTTTGCTGCGGCTGTGAGAAGCAGCAGGTTCAGTTCCTGTTGAATGGGCCGGGGCTGCAGAGGGCCATTTATGGTAGAAAGAAGGAGCCTCTCTGAGCCGTGGTTGGGTGGCGGGGCAGGAAGTGTGACTCAGTTCCTGAGTCAGTTTTCAAATCTTCGCATGGTAGCAAAGGGGGTTCACCCAAGATTCCTCAGCAGGGTTTTGCCTCTGGGTGTCTGCTCTGGGAGGAAAACAAGGGAATGCTCCATGAGTTTATTGTGAGTCTGGTGAGAAACACCGGAGGTGATCTGAACCCAAAGTTAATTCCTGTGAGTTGCTGTAAGGCCTACAAACATCAGAATAAACGTGACTGAGTGTCCTGCTTTCCTGGTTTCTCTGTGCAGAGCTTTCGAGGAGCAGCATTGCCTGCTTCAGAAGGTACTGCTATTCAGTGAGGGTTGGTCTGGTGTATGATCCTAGGAGAACTGTGGTGGGCGAGTGGCTGACACCACTCTGCACCAGCAGCCATTATGGTGATGGTGGAAGGCAACTTCCCAAGCTTTTAGAGGAAAAGGGAATCCCTGAAGAACTGCCTTGGGAGTGCTGGCTAAATAGAAATTGCATTTTTAAATTGCAAACTGCTGCTTTCTGTGCTCCCCATGGGCTGCTGCCGGCAGGCAGGATGGCTCCCTGCTGAGAGGAGAGAGGCTCTCTGCTGGCACACAGAGAGCCTGTGCATCCTCTCAGTGTGATGGTGGGTGTCATCCCAGGAGGGCCAGTTCTGCCACAGCATTGTTACGTTCTGTGTGAAATACCTCCTGTTCCCGGCCCCCTCATTGACACAGAGCTGTGGCTCAGGCAGAAATTGTCATTGATGTAGAATTCAGCAGTGATTATGTTTGAAGAAAGGTTTTTCACTGTGCTGTAGGCGGCTGTGCTCCTGGGAGGCATCCAAGCTGCCTGGCAGCTTCCTCTCCGTCCCCATCTGTCCCATGCAATAGACTGAGGCAGGGCGGGCAATTGCCTGATCACACTGCGCCTGATCCCAGCTCTGAACTTGCCTTCCTGCAGGTAGAGGGACAGGGTGTGCTTTGCACCTGCCTTTGAATGGGCAGAAGGGTCATAGCCCTCAGAGCTGTTGTGTCAAGCTCTGCTGACAGCTCTGTAAAGATACGAGGCATATGGCAAGGGTTTTTCTCCCCACACAAGGTCAGTTCTGGCAAGAACTTTAAAAAGTTCCAGCCTTGAATTCTGTCCTGCAGCGTGTCCCCTGTGAGTGGAGCTCAGCCAGCTCTGCCTAGAGCAGGAGTAGCCAATAGTACTAGAAGCTGATGAGTTACTATTTATCTAAGTTCAATTAGACTAGGGGAGGCAGATGCTGTAATTTGATGTTTCTGAATGGAGACCAAACATGGCCTGGGCTGTGCAGGAGGAAACAGCTCTTGATAGCTTGTGCTCTCAATGTGTAATTTTTTTCGTAGGTATTGAAGAAAGTCTATGGAAACTACTTGGTAAATCCTGAATCAGGTAACCCTGCAATAACATTTACTCTGTGTGTGCGTGAATGCAATTCCAAAATGACTTAAATTGCCCTAGAAATGCTCGAATGAAGGTTGCACTTCAAGAGTTTGATATCTTGGGCTCTCTGTACAGTGAATGGCAATTTAAGAGGTAGCTCAGGTACAACAGGGCTGAAGTAGCTTGCAGCACAAGCTGTAATTCTTGATGCAGCCCTCCTCCGGGAAGTCTCTGTTCCTCACAGTTGGGGTCTTTGTTCTGCTCAGAAACGCTTTGTGAGACACAGGAAAACCATGGTTACCTGTGACAGCATCTCTTCCTACTCACTGCAGAAACTTGGGAGCAGTTCAGCCAGCATGTGCATCTGGGAGCTTGGGAAGGAGCCCTAGGAGCGTTGCCATGGCCACACACCGAGTTCAGACATGGCTTCTGGCTGTGCTTGGAGTGGGAAGCATTCACCCCTGGGGCTTTTGGGGGGGGCTTAAAGCAAAGGTGGGACTTCAGGTCTCTCTCTCTCTCTCTGGAAAAAGCTGCTGGCTTCATTAAGATATTACTAAGTTTAGTGGTTGTCTCTCCCCAGGTTACAATGTCTCTTTGCTTTACGACCTGGAGAACCTCCCTGCAGACAAGGATGCTGTCGTGCACCAAGCTGGCATGTTGAAGCGCAACTGCTTTGCTTCAGTCTTTGAGAAGTATTTCAAATTCCAGGAAGAGGGCAAAGAAGGAGAAAAAAGAGCCGTCATCCACTACAGGGACGATGAGACCATGTAAGTGTTCAAACCAAGCAGCACGGGAGTTGGACAGCTTTCAGTACACTCTGCTCCTGCTCACAGCTGTAGGTTGTGGTGGAAAGTCAGGAAATCCAAAATACCTTGGCAGGGTATCAAGGGCCTGTCCTAGGCTGTCAAAAGTATCCAGTGAGGGTAATGCTCATCCGTTGGGCTGCAGAGTTGTTACACAAGTCTCTGTTAGTGGCAGCACTTGTGGCTGCACGCAGGAGAGGAATTGACTGCTCCCAACAGAAATGTTTTGCTCCCTGTAAATACTGTCTCGAGGGAAGGGAAATTTTTGGCAGCCGGGCCTGTGAACGGTTGTTGGATGTGCTTAACCTCATCACGCGGTTGCTTCCTCAGTCTGCTCAGCTCCTGTTCACAGCTGGGTTCCCCTCTCTTGCCCACCTGCAGGTATGTTGAGGCAAAAAAGGACCGTGTGACAGTTGTGTTCAGCACGGTATTTAAGGATGACGATGACGTGGTGATCGGGAAGGTGTTTATGCAGGTATGGAAACTGAATTACAGGGAAAGGGTCTGGTCTTCAATTCAGATGCCTTCATGCTTGCAGCAGCCAAAGAAACAGATGTTAGGCTAAAGTGAGCTCACAGGCAATTTAATGTACAGAAATGCTTTGCAAGGCTCCAGGCTCCACTGGGATGGAAAAAACATGTTAATAGACATAGGCGGTGTGTTTTGTAATGCAGGCTCTTGCATTGGCTCCTTCATTATTGATGGTCTTGCTTGTACGAACAACCAAAGATTACGTATTACAGAATGAGACACACCATGGTGAATGCTTCAGTATCCACCCTGAGGCTTTGTAGTGCTGCCAGCTGTGGTATAGGGATCACCAGCCAGCTGAGGAGCTGAGCCTGGTAGGGAGGATGTAGAGGGAGAAGAAGGGGTGAGGTAATGATGTGCCATGCCTGGGGTGATGCTGAGAGTTGTCTTCACCTCAAAGCTTGCTCCTGCTGATGCTCAAATGCTGCAGGGAGGCTCCAGCTCAGTGTGGCTGCTCTCACATGCTGCAATGAGCTCTGAATTTGAGCTTTTCAGAGCTATGGATTTGCTTAGTTTGTGGGCTGAATCAATCATACCAAGTACTTCTGAACTCAGCTACTGTTTGCAACTGCCATTTAGCTGGGAAGTGTTAAGAGGCCCATAGTAAACACTTTTCATGTCTGTTAGCAGCTGCTTGCAGGCTATGGAGATTGAGACATTTGCTTGCAGCTAGGGAAGGCTTTGTGCATGGTGGTACAGGGTGTGATCCATGTCCCTGGCCCACCTAGCTCAACTTGTGTCTGCTGAAGCACCCAGGGAGCCTCCTGCATATGCACGGCTGTGGAGAAAGGCCCTGCAGGGTGTTCCAGGGCTAGAGGAGCTTTAGGTCATCCATTCAGGGGTGCCAGGCCATGCTGCCAACAGCTTCAGGGACAGTAACTTACTGGTGCAGCCTGCTGGATACCAGTATATTGGTCATGTGTTGGGATCATTAGAGCAGAGTCTGTTGTGATGAGAGTCATATCTCACAGCTCTGCTGTCTCTGTTCTTTGCTATGGAAAGGACATCTGCTCTGGCTTTGAGCTTTATCCCACCAGTATATCCCATAGCCTGGAATAGAGCTTTTAAAACAGGGAGGGAGGTGTGAAGTGAACAAAACAGGGTTTGTGAGGCTCCTTGGGGAGGTGTCAGGGCTTCAAGGCAGTGGCTATCCCAGAGTCTCCATGTCCCAAGTTCTTGGTTTTACAACAGCAAACCCTATTCTTGCCCAGCCACAAGAATTTCCACTCTGAGTCACAGTGGCTCCTTGCCTCCAGCTGTTGCTGTTGCATAACCCAGCCCAGTCGGGCATGGTGGCTGCTCATCTGGGCTCTCGTGGAGAAAATCTGACCATTAACTAACCAGTGAAGCCGTCTGAACCACTTCATTCTCCGACATGAGCAGGCAGAAGTGCAAGCTAAGCATTTCATTAAGGAAACCCCAGTGAACTACTCTGTTCTCTAAAAGGGGCACAGATGTTGCTGTCCCCAGTGTGAGCTGTGCTCAGCAGGGAGGAGAGGCCAGGGCTGAGTGATGATCTGTAGTTTGGGCTGGCGGTCAGTGAGGCAGAGGGGGGGTTGCCTTGCCTTGGGGCAGGAGAATGGTGTCTGGACTTTCCCAGCTCCATACTGGGACAGTCGCGTAATTCCTGAAATGCAGGGCCAGTTCATTTCATGTGAGGTGGAGGTCATGCTGCTGTCGGAAAGGTTCCCTGATGGAAGACATCTCCCTGCCTGGCAGCATTGTTTCAAGGTGTAGAGAAGTGTTAGGAGGAGCGGGCTTTACACACAAGCTTCAAACACCATGGATGTCTCCTGATGCTTAGGCCAAGTTTCCTGGTGGGAGATGCTTGCTCAGACAGACAGGCCTTTACATGAGGTGCAGTGGAGCCCTTGCATTGCAGCCCTTTCTGAGAGCTTCATTTCCTGTGGGGTGATGGGTGCTGATCACTTTCACTGGAAGCACCAATGGTGTTGACTTCCCAGCAGGAGCTGTGCTGTTTCCTGCACTCGCTCAGGCTGAGGTGTCCCTTCCACAAAACACCCATGGCAGGAAGTGAGATGCTGAAAGCCATCCCAGGCCTAGTGCAGCCATTTGATTTGCTCTGGTTTTGCTGGGGACTCATCCCATTCAGGGAAAGCTGGGAAACCTCCTGCTTAGTGCCCTGTCGACTGGGGAAACCGCATTTGCTTTCTCTGTATGTAGCTGGAAGGCCTCAGAGGGACTCAACATTTACTTTGTCTTGCTCAGGAGTTCAAGGAGGGTCGCCGGGCCAGTCACACAGCCCCACAGGTGCTCTTCAGCCACAGGGAGCCACCCTTGGAGCTGAAAGACACAGACGCGGCCGTTGGTGACAATATTGGCTACATCACCTTTGGTAAGAGGCAGCTCTGAGGCATGGGGACGCTTGGGGGGAGAGAGGTTCCTGCTGCTGCATGAAAAGCAAAGAGGGATTCACCTTCCCTGAGTGTTCAAATGGGTTGTTGGAGCTGCCGTCACTCTGGGGTTGTGTTCTGTGCTGTCTGCCCCCTTCAGTGTGTCCTTTTGCTGTGTTAGGTCACCCCAGCTCTGCTGTGGGTGAAAAGGTGTGGAAGCAGTGAGCTGTTGATGTTAATGGTTTTCTCAGGGAGGTTAAGTGTGAGGTGTCCCTGCCCATGGCAGGGGGTTTGGAACTAGATGATTTTAAGGTCCTTTCCAAATCTTTAACTATTCTAATTCTGTGATTCTATGTCTGCCTAGGAAATAAGTTCAGCTTTTGGGATCAAGGGAAGGGCATGAAAATGGAGGTTTCTTGTAAGTGGTTTCATGCAGGTGTATTTATTTGTTGCTTGTCCAGCTGCAGGTACCTGTGCAGTGCTTGATCAGCAGAGGCAATGAGAGCAGGAGCAGGGCAGTGAGTTAGGTTTCACCAGCTCTGCCTCTTTGCTCTGGGCCAAGCAGTCCCATCTCTGATAAGCTTTTCCTTGCCTGCAAAGGTGCTGGCCAGCAGGGTCATCGCCTCCTCCTGGGCAGCGCTGCTTAGGGCTGAGCTGAGACCAAACCCTGTCCTGTTCACAGAGAAGGGTCTTTTCCAGAGAAATTGGGGGTCAGGGTTAGAGTCTCACAGGCTGACATTCCTGCAGTTCAGAGCTCAGATCACAGGCACTGCAGGGGAAGGGGAGGCTAGCACTGCCCCCTTCCTGTGCTGGGGATGGTGCCTCGAGGTTAGAGCAGCTCATCAGCTATGGGAGGGCTGTCTGACAGCAGGTTCAAGACATGAGCAAAACTTCATTCTTGTTGAGACACAATTTCCATGCTATCTGATCTGACAGTCCCAGGTGAGATCATCACCCAGACAAAAAGGTCTGGAACACAGAGCACAGCGCCAGCCAGTGGAAAGAGCCAGCTATGAGCCAGGCCCTGGCTGTAATCAAGTGTAGCTGTGTCACAGGGCCGGCAAGCTGCCAGGCAGGGACCCACAGCTGATTTCAAGATACAAGGGCAGACTGGATCTGCCTTCCTTGTCTGCCTCCCAGCTCTCTCTTCCGTTTGCCTCCTCCCTGGTACTGAAGTAGCATCATGCAGTTTCCTGCAGCACCGTCATCTCTGGGCACTTGGCCTTGTTTGTGTCCTCTGGAGGGCAATGGCTGTGTCCAAGCTGCTGCGGGAGATGCAGGAAAGTGCTGCTAAGCCCTGTGTTTAACATCACAAGTGTGGCTTAATATTGGTGCTAAGGGCTCTCCATAGAGAGCAAAGTAGTTATTCAGAGCAGCACACTGAAGCCTCCAGCACTGGAGGAACCTGAGCCCTTTGGTTGCCTCAAGAGGCATTAACAGTTTGTGTCGCCCTCTTCTTTCAGTGCTGTTCCCCCGTCACACCAATGCTGCTGCCAGAGACAACACCATAAATCTGATCCACACATTCCGGGACTACCTGCACTATCACATCAAGTGCTCAAAGGTACTGATGGGATGGAGCTGGGGGATACAGGGTAGCTTCAGCCCGTCTAACCTGGGTGCTGCGGGAGAGGAGCATGGGGCATGGGTGCTCTGCTAAGAGCTCACTTAGGGTCTGGCATTGCCCTACCCTGTCATGCAGGGGTGGCAGGTGATGCATCACTCCCTGCTCTTTGGCACAGGCAATATATGTTAGCTTCCCCTAGCAGTGAACTAGGACTTTTCCCTTTTGGACCTGATTTCCTTTCTTTCTGGGAACAGAAATGAGGGTAATTGTTCAGGGGAGCTACTGCCTCCTGGATTCCCCTCACATTTAGGTGTTTTCCCAACACGGAACAGAGACCTCCTACCCTGTGTCCTGAAATGTCATCTGTGAAAATGAGACCCTGACGTGTCCCCCTTTTTTCCTAATGAAACACAGGCCTATATTCACACGCGGATGAGGGCGAAAACATCGGATTTCCTCAAGGTGCTGAACCGTGCCCGTCCAGATGCAGAGAAGAAAGAAATGAAAACAATCACGTGAGTAACAAGCTCTGCTAGCCAGGAGTTTGCTTATTCTCACCTTGGCATACTCCAGCCTGGGGAGGGCTGGGATGCTGTGGGGGTCACCATACCCCAGGGGCTGGTATGCTGGGACTCTGTCTCAGAGAGGAGGGGTGTGTGTGTGTGTGTGTGTGTGTTTCACATAGAGAGGTGCTTGCCTGGGTGCTTTGACATAAAAGGCTGGATCATGGTGTGTTGGCCTTCCAGGACCCCTCTACTGCTTCCATGACACTTGCTGCCTCGTGTCCTTTCAGGAGTTGGTGTGTGGCAGATCCTGGGCTGGCAGGTCCTTTGTGGAAAACTTCTGTACATGGCTCTGCAAGCCCTGGTGTTTCCATTGGCCTCCACCCTGAGCCCGTGGGGGCATTCATGGGGCTTTTCCCCTCTTGTATTAAAGCTGGCTCTGGGATTGGCTCTGGGGGCAGGTCCAGCTCTTGTGGGGACAACAGCCAGGTCCTTCCTGGGGGTTTGTGGTTGCTGGAGCAGGTTCCTGCTGCCCACTGTCTGCAGCTCCTTGGCCTTGGGGCCAGGAGCACTCCCAGGCCACCATGCTGGCTGGCTCCCTCTTACGAATAAAGCAGCCACAGTGAGTGGAGGAGAGCAGTTGCACAAGCACATTTCCCTGGGGTCCCTTTCCATCTGCTGATCCCAGAGCCCCTTGGTATCCTTCTGTGCATCTTGGCACATCCCCTGTGAGTTCTGATCCAGGGCAGCAGGGTTGTCCCTGTGCAAAGGCCAACCCTTCCATACAGCCCCATAACCTGGTTCTGCAGCCACAAATGCCTGCAAGCTCTGAACCAGCAGTGCCTGCCTGGCTCCAAGAGCTCCATGCAAGCTTGTACCCCTCCAAAAGTCATCCTGGGGTACCCAGAAGAGTGCTGGGGCCATGCTGACCTCTCTCTACATCCTTCCAGGGGGAAGACGTTCACAACCCGTTAACAGCGGGGTCCCTGAGGCTGCCATGGAGGACGAAGGTTGGGGCACTTGCTACCTGATAATCGTAGCTTTTAATGTTGCACCTCTGGGGGCTCATAAGGAATTCAAGCAATCGGGGTCTGTTTGTACGACAGTTTGGGGAGTAATCTGCAGAAACGAGCTGTGCTTGCGAGGACTCGATCGTTCCAAGAAACAAAAACCTTAATTCCAGTTTGATTGACTTAATTTCTTTTCTTTTTAATGTTTTTTTTTTCTTTTCAAGCTGTTTCGCTTTGCAATATGTTACCAGAGATAAGTTGCAGTATTTCTTATGAGAATAATGCAATATTAACTTGTTTTCTTCTGAGTATTTGAGTTCAAAACTCCTGTATCTGAAGAAATACTGTTGGGGTTCATTAATAAAGGAGATCTTTCTATCTTAAGGGACTGTGGGGCTTTGGCTCATCAACATACGTGGCTGTGTTTGAAGTCACAGATGCAAAGGGCCTGTTATTTACTGTATAATGACTGTACCCCAGAGCCAGTTAGTTCTGGAGCAAGTAGCCTGTTGCGTTAAGGATCTCCTGGGCTGTACAGAGCAGGATTTTCCTACCCTCAGCAATCTGCACCGTACCCTAATGCCTTCATTCCCCCTGACAGGGAGACCTACAACTGGGGGTCTCTGCCTCCCACCCAGACCAGCATAAAAACATCTGCTGTTGATCTTCAGGCCATGGCTGGGTGATGGGGAGATACCTGAGGAGGGAGGGAGCATAGCTCCGCAGGTCCTCTTCCCCCCAACAAGCAGAGTGGATGGCATCCAGATAAGTGAAATAATTTATATAATTAAAAGACACTTTCATACAAAACCCCAGGCTTGGCCCCCAGATGGTGAGGGCAAAGTGAGGCAGACTGGAAAATTACAAAGCATGTGCTGGAGAAGGGCGGTGGAGCCCATCTCCTCCTTCCCTCTGTACACAAGCCCCTGGCAGCACAGCCAGGACACGTCCCTCAGCACAGCTCCTAGCGATCAGGACGCTGCACGCAGAACACTTTAGCTTGGTGGTCACCAGAGGTTGTCACCACAATGGAGGCATCCCTGGAGGGAGACAAGGCTCAGAGATGGGACCGGGGGCTTCAGGCATCCTTGGGCCCAGCTCCAATTTGCTCCCCATTGGGACCCTCAAGTCTCAGCACAGACCTGAGCAGCAGGCCCCAGGGGCACCCAAAGGACAGACAAGCCTGTGATGCACCCCCCACCAAGTCCCATGAGGGAAGGGGTGCAAGGGTTCCCACTCACTTGTTGACAGCAAAGTCAAGGATTTCGGCCGAGTGCCCTCGGTACTCGCTGATCATCTTCCCTGAGCGCGCATCCCAGAGCCGCACGGCCCCGTCCAGGCTGCAGGTGTACACCACGGCCGAGCTCTCCTCCCACAGCAACTGCACAATCCCCGACTGTGGCAGGGGGAGGCCACAGGGTGAGGACTGGGGACCCCAGCAAGGCTCAGCTCCCCCCACGGGTTCCCCCAGCGTTGTCTGGATAGGAGGGCCAGCCCCCAGGGCCGGGCTCTGGGGCACATCCTCTGTGCGGGGACTGTGGCTGCCTTTGGGGAAGCCCAAGGGGCTGAGGGAGAAGCACAAATTGGGAACTGGCCCCAGGAAAGGCCCTGGGCTCCAAGGGAGGTCTTGGCTGGGCCCAAAGAGCACCCCCCAGGGAAAGGGAGGGGGTGGTAGGGCAGTACCTCATGTTGGCACTTATGCCTCAAGCTCTGTGTCGAGAGATCATAGATAGCCAGCGTGCCATCCAGGTACCCCACAGCAGCCAATGGCATCCTGTAGAAAGGGGAACAGGCATTACATTGGCCTGGGGTGAAGCAGAGGTGGAAGCACATCAAGGTTGAAGGCAAACCCTAGCGTATCAAGGTGAGGGACAACCTGATCAGGAAATGCAACGGGACAGAGACAGTCAGTAACCAGCCTGAGGTTCACAAGAGAGAAGACACTGTCCTGGTAGAAAAGATCCCCAGCAGCCAAGCCTGGAGGCTATCCTGGCCCAACAGTGGCCCATCAGGCTAGCTGAGAAACCCACCAGGTTGCAGGGAGGACTGATCATATGGTGTCCCTTGTCCTCCGTATCACACTCAAGTGACCCAGGCTCTCCACAGCCAGCTGGGGAGGATGGAAATGAGAAACATAGCAGAGCAAGTGCAAGGGATGTAAGATCCCACACTGAAGGGGGGGCTGTTCCCACACTCACACATTACAGAAGCCCAGGGACTCCACCGAATTGGACTCTGCCTCTTGGCTCTCACCACCAGGGGCCTTGGGGGCCGTGCTTTCCATCTTGAACACGCACACCACCTACATGGAGGGAGGCTGGAGAGTGTCCGAGGGAGAGGAAGGGACCCCCGCCGCATCGAGGTCCTCATCGGGATCCAGCCCAAAACCTCAGCTCCTCGGAGCAAACAAGGGGGGAACCTGCTCCCGCCCCGAGCCCCGCCGCGGCTGTACTGGCCGCTGTCGCCTCCTGCTGGCTGCCGGGGGCCACCACGGGCCGCTCGGGGCAGGCAGAGCCGTGAACCGCCCGCACACCCAGGCCGGTCCCGGCGGCTCCCGGCTCAGCCTGCGCGGGCACCCACCTTGCCCGTGGCGCAGTTGACCAGCTTGGCGTTGCAGTCCACGGAGCCCGTCAGGATCAAACTGCCGTCCTGATTGCTGGCCAAGCACGTCAAGGGGTCCTGGTGGCCATCCTGGCCTGGGGGTGAGCAGGACAGCCATGAGCTCCACATGTCCTCCCCATGGAGACGAGGTGGGCCTCAAAACCCACCCTTCCTGCAGCCTCCTCCTGCCCCAGCTCTGCCAGCACCAGCAGGTACAGGGAGACCCAGTACCAGTCTCCCTCCCTGGCCCTGCTATGTGCCATCTCCCCAGCTGTTCAGAACTCAGAGCTCACTGGAAAGGGATGTTCCCCAATTAGGGAGCACCCCAAGTGATTAAGCTCTTCTGTACCTTTCAGGACATGCAGTGAGGTACCCTGCTTCAGGTCCCAGATGCGCATGGTCCCATCCTCATACCCCACCACTGCTCGCTTCCCTGGGTGAGATAAGACCAGCAGATAGAACCAGAGCCCCACTCGACCCTCAGCACAGACCAGCAGACACAGGAGGACAGAAGTGGCAGCGGGATCTGTCACAGTGCTGGTGACATTTCCCACCCTGGACAGCCCCCATGCCTCACCATCAGGCAGGATCCTGCCACATGTGGCTGGACACGCAGGGCCCTGGAAGGTTTTGCAGTCTCCGCTGGGGATTTTCCACATCCAGGAGTTGCCATCAGCTGTGCCCGCCAGAAGGACATGAGCTTGAGGGTGCCACTCCATCCACTGGGCAGAGAGAGAACAGGCAGTGTCATGGGGGTTGCGTGTCGCCACCACCACCCATGCTGGCTCATGGGCTTCCCATAGCACCAGGAATCCTACCACTCACCTCCAAGTCTCCCACTTCAAAGGACCACACTTCTTCCTTGGCATCCACCCGCCATACTTTGATAAGCCCTGACATGTCACCGGTGGCCACAAACACGGAGTCATGACTGAAGCCAGCACAGGTGACAGAGTCCTTGTGCCCTAGAGGCATTGGGAGACAAAGACTACTCAGGCAGAACCATGGAGGGCAGTCAGGAGACAGCAGAGCACTGGCTGGTGATGAGCATGGCCAGGGAGGGACAGGGCTTGAGCACCCTTGTGCACCTCACCTGTGCATTCGAACAGGAGCTCTCCATCGCTCACGCGCCACACAAAGGCCTTGTCGTCCTCCCCACCCGTCACTGCCAGTGTGTTGGTCTTAGGGTCAAGGCTCACGCAGAAAACAGAAGCTTCACAAAAGAATAAAGAGAGGCCACACAGCTCGGACACTGCTCACACCCCACCCGGCATTCCCAGGGGGTCCAAACCGCACAGCCAGCTCAACTCCCAACCAAAACAGTGGGAATCGCTTCCCACTGGGGAAGTGCATCACATGCTGTCTGCACAGCTCAGGGCGAGCTGCCATGCTAAGAGGCCCAAAGAGCTTCTCTACCACAGTGTAAGGTATAAAGGAGCGCAGCCCGAGGCAGCCCCGAGTTCTGATGGCCATCCCAGGAACAGCCAGGAGCCCGCGGTGTGCACCCCCTCAACCCGGTGAAAGCCAGGCTGCGGGAGCAGCTCCCGAGGGAGACGCCAGCGGCCACTGCCCGTGCCCGGCACTCACCCGAGTGCAGGGAGAAGGTGACCTCGCTGTCATCCTGCGGCTCCATGCCGTCCCCCCCGCCCTCCTCGTCCTCCGTCTCCCACGCCTCGCCATCGGGCTCTTCTCCCCCCTCGTCAAAGTCCACGTCCTCCATCTCGTCGGCCAGGTCATCTGCAGGGGGCAGAGGTCAGGGCTCGGCTCGCGGCCTGCCAGGATCGGCCACTGCAGGCACGCGGTGCGCTAGGGGGTCCCCGGGGCCGGAGCCACCACGGCGCCACCGCGGCCAGGGGACCCGGACAGAAAGAGCCGCACAGCAGGGGGCGGGGCGGGCCGCGACGCGGGGAGTGCCCGAAGGCCCGGGGGGATCGGAGGGGGAAACGGAACAGGCCTGGCGCTGGTGCGGGGCCGAAGCGGGCCCGCTGCCCCGGCGGGAGGCGCTGCCCGATGCGCGGCGCGGGGTCCCCGTCTCACCCGGCCCGGGCGGGCCCAGCTCCACCACCTCGATGATCTCCTCATCGCCGTGAAAGTCCACCACGCCCGGACCCTCGGCGGGCTCCATGCCGGCCTGCCCGCGCGCACCGCCCCACCGCCGCTTCCGCCGCCCGGCCCGCCCTGGCCAATCCCCACCCGCCGCTCCCCCGCCTCAACCAACCAGACAGCGTCCTCAGCCGGACCTCGCCCCTTCCGCCAGCGGCGCTGGGCAGAGCCCGTCCCGCGCGGTGCCCTCTGGGAGACGTAGTTTTCCGCGCGCAGCCCCATCAGGGCCGGTCCCCGGCACCCCCGCTTTGCTGACTGCAGCTCCCGGCATGCCGCGGGGCTGCCGCGCACCGGCACGGATCGCCATGGCGGCGGCTATCGGCGCGCTGCGCGGTAACGGCGGGAGGAGGGGGGCGGCCCCGGGGAGGGAGGGTCCCCCCGCGGCTTCCCACACAGCCACCGGGGAGCCCCAAGAGCCGGCCCGCTCCGCCAGGCGGAGGTCGTAGAGCTGCACCCCTCGGTCTAGGCCCCGCCTTCTAGCGCCCCCTGTCGCCGGGGGGTGTGTGGGGCAGGGCTCAGGCCTCAGGCTGGGCGCCCCCCGCCGCCCCGCGGTCCCTGTGCCCAACCCTCTGTCCCGCAGGGCTGCTGTTGGCAGCAGGACCAGCGGCAAGGAGCGCCCGGCCCCGCTGCCGCCTCTCCCCTCCTGGCACACGGCTCCTCAGGCAGAGCTGCCAGCGGCCGGCGGGGCCACAGTCCGGGCCGGAGCCGGGCCGTGGGGGGCTCCCCGAGGGGGTGGAGTACATTCCCACCCGCAAGAAGGGCAAGAACCCGATGAAGCCGGTGGGGGTGGCCTGGTGAGTGGCTCGGGGGCGGGAGAAACTCGGCACCAGGAAGCTGCTGCTCCGCAGGGCCTGGGAGCACACGCAAGGGGTCATGGGGGGCTGCGGCGCCGAGCTGGGGGTGTCCGTGCACCCCAGAGTGGCACAGGGCACTTGTTTCCCACCAGCTCTCCCCATCTTCTGCCCGGTCTGTCCTGCAGGGCCATCGGATTGCCCTCTGGCATCATCCTCTTCCTCCTGGTGAAGCGGGAAGTGGACAAAAACCGCCTGGAGCAGCTCAAAATCCGCCAGAAGATGGTAGAAGCCACCCAGGGCGAGTACGAGTCAGAGCGATACAAGAGGGTGCCCAGGGGGGCATAGCCAGGCTGCCCCCACCCCCAGCCTGGCACCCCAAAGGGACTGGCCAAGGGGACACCAGCCCCACGGGATGCACAGCACTGGCACCTGCACTCCCTGTCCAGCCCACGGGGTGACTGTGGGGCTGGATAGGGACAAATAAACATCATCCCTCGTGAGTGCATCAGCTCGGTGCCACTGCAGTCACTGCTTCAGTGCTCAGCCCCAGCCCTGCCTGCTCCCCTGCTCTGGGGGAGGAACCCAGCTGCTCTGCAGCCAGGTGGAGGAGTACAGGCCAGGGAGGAGGGCAGCCCTGGGCAGCTTGACCTTGATTTGTCCATCCCAAAGCAGGGTTTGCACTGCCCAGGGCCGCAGCCCCCACGGAGGCTGCCCGCAGGGTTCTGGGGCAGTCGGCACCGCAGTGAGACAGGGACAGTCTGCAAAATTAAAGTGTTTTATTTAGAAAGTGCAGCTTCATCCAGGGTCGCAGCTGCAGGGCCTGGGGAACATGAGCTCTGCCACGAGTCCCACCGCAGGGTTCCCCCCTGCCCGCACCGGGCACTGCTGCAGCTCGGGAATGGGGCATGGCCTGAGCCGCGTTTAAGGCACTGAATGAGTAACACTGACCGGGCTCCCCCAGAAATAAACCAACACAATCCCAGTGCTGCTGCAAGCTCCCTGAGCCCAGGCAGGACCGTGGCACTCTGCTACCAGCCTGGCACTGCCGGCGTGGCCTTAGCTGGGCACTGCCTACTAAACGCAGGCAGCCGGTTCCCCCACACTACCCTTGGAGGCTTGTGGGGGTGGGTCAAGGGAAGCCCTTTCCGTAGCAGTCTATGGGTAGGGATGCCAAAGCGTTAGGAGTCATGGTAAGTGGCCGTATCCTGTACAGAGGTCAGAGAAAGGGGTGAGGGGCAGCAGGGTGGGGACTGGAGGGGTCCTAGGCTAATCACGGCCCACAATCTGCAGGATGAAGGTGAAGATGTAGATGATGTCGGTGTAGATGGTGAGAGCACCATAGATGTACTCCTCAGGGCTCAGTGTGTTCTTCCTGTTCCCCAGCACAAGTTGAGTGTCATAGGCAAGGAACTGGGGTGGGGCAGAGAGTGTCAGGCAAGCTGCAGGGCAGGGTTCCCCCCACAGTCCCTTCCTTACACCCTCTGCCCACTCCAGCCATCAACTCACCAGGGTGAAGGCAATGGCGCCGATGGCTGCATACAGCATGTGGAGCCAGGGGACCTGTGCGGGGAGGGGGACATGGGCAGGGTGAGCCTGGCAGGCAGCGGGCAAGGCAGGGCAAGTTCTGCCTGCACCCGGATCCAAGGAGCTGCTGCTGACGCCAACCCACCCTCTCCCTGCGGGCAAACTGCCTGTGCCGTGGCCAGCACCACACCCTGCTTCCCTCAAAGGGGGGGCACCCCAACCCCCTGGAGCACTGCGGACACCCCACTGGGGACACCCACGGCACCCCACCGCCCCTCTGCCCCCCAACTCACATATTTGAAGGAGAGGACGATGGCGGTGACGATCCCGGTCACCATGACCACAATGCCCAGCACACAGAAGAGCCCCTGACACGATGTAAAATCAACCTTACAGGGAAGGGGACACACACATTAAGTCATGGAAGAACCCAGGGTGTCCCCACCACCTGGCTCCCTGTGCCTGACCCCCACCAGGGCAAGGCACATCCCCCTCCTTGCCTTGGTCTGGAAGCAGAAGATGGTGACAATGATGGCCACGATGGCGGTGATGAGCATGGCAATCAGGACAGCATTGGTCCGGTACATGCTGCAAATGAGGGGACAACCAGAGTCACCCCAAGCTTTGGTGTCACCCTCCCAGAGGGTTTTGGTGACCCTCCCAGCCCCAATCCTGGACAGGGACCCTGCTGTCCCCAACCCCAGGGGATCAGAGTGTCCCCTGGCTCCCAGCAGCCTCTCATTTGAGCCAGCTGCATCGTGCAGGACAAGAGGGAGCCCAGCTCCTGTCACCACAGGGCCCTGGGCATACCTGGCAATTGTCCCCGTCATCAACCCCATGGCCAGCGTCTGCAGGAGAGGAGAAGGGTGGGCTCAGGGATTAGCAGTCCCATGGAGTGCAGCAGTTCCTGGCTGCCCCCACTTATCCCCCTATCCCTCCCAGCCCGCATGGGGAGCTGGGTTGCCATGGGGGCACCACCAGCTCCCCCCCAACCCCTATCCCACTCACAAAGATGCTCAGCAGGATGATGTTCCATGGGAAGCGTCTCCTGCGGATGAAACCAGGGTAGGGAGGTCAGCTGGTGACAGCAGCCATGCTGTGTCCCCCTGCTCCCCACCCCTTAGGCAAACACCCTGCTCCTGATGCCCTGGAGACTCCCCCCCTACACCCACACCCTGTCAGCACAGCGGTCCCAGCCACCACCAACTCACCGGGGGCCCTGGCAGCAGGCGAGCACCAGGTAGGTCACCAGGAACACGGCACTGCAGAGACAGACGATGGGTGTCAACCCTGTGATCCCCCACCAGGACCCCCGGGGCTGGAGGCTGTGATTGTGGGGTGCCAGCTGCTACAGGGCACCCCAGGATGGGGGGCATGAGGCAGCAGACCCCTACTCACTATGAGGCATAGTAGATGGCGACATTCCTCTGGACGAAGGAGCGGACAGGGTGGCTGTGAGACAGGAGGGACGAGTGTCAGGAAACGCAGTTCAGAAACTACTGTCTCCTCAGGACCCCCCCAAGAGAACAAAGGACCAGGACCCCTCCCTCTTTAGGACAAGGCTAAGGAGGGACCCTCCACTCACACAAAGGTGAACACAGCGATGATCCCCACCGTCACCAGGAGCTGCAAAGAGATGATGGCATAGACCTGCAAGAGAGGGGGGAGGGGGTGTCAGCACCTGGCCTCCACCCTAACAGATGTCCCCCACAACAGGTGCCCCCAGCCCTGTAGGACTTGCCTTGCGGATGAAGGTGTGCCGGACTTTCCTGTCATCCCAGTCGGCCGATTGGAATGGGGAGCCATCCCCCATGCCATTGTCACCTGCATGAGGGACACCATCAGCACCAGGCTCAGCCGTGCAGTCCACCCCCCAGCACCCCTGTTTCTAGTGCCCCCCTTCCCTCCCCAAAGAACCCAAAGATGCCCCCACTTACCAAACCGCATAGGCATCGTGGGCATGGCCAACCCCGGCTGGGGGTACCCCCCTGGTTGTGCGTACCCGCCTGCTGCGGGATATCCCCCAGGCTGTGGGTGGTAACCCCCAGGCTGGGGGTACCCCCCATAGTGGGGGGGCTGGGGGTACCCAGCCGGGGGTGGGGGGTACAGGGGGTTCTTGTCATCATAGGCAGGGGGTGCGCTGGGCTGCGCCATGCCGGCTCCCTGCGTCTCCCACAGGTACCTAGAGGGGAGGGAAGATGGGGGGTCTTAGCACAGGTCCCCAGGCAGGATGTATCCCTGGAGAGTGGAGCCGCAGGGACACAGGGAACAGTGGAGCCACAAAACCTCCCCCTCCCACTTTAATAGAGGCTTCTAATTAGTAAGGGCGAGTTGACCTCAACAACAGTGGGTCAATGAGACGTGCAGGACGTCCCCAGTCCTCCAACCAGGGCCACCCCATTCCTGTGTCCTGAGTCCCCAGCGCCCGCATCAGTGGCAGCCACGGGCAGGGCATGGCCACGCGCTGACTCAAGACGCTGCAGCAAGGGGGGACATGACCTCTGCAGCCGCTGGAGCCCACCCTGCCATTGCCAGGGGTACGGAGCACGTACACGGGCTGGTCTCTGGCTCCTGGTGGCAACGTGCTGGGAACAAACAGCCTCACCTTGGTCCCACCCGTGCAGACCCCACTGCCCCACTTCCATGCCAGGGTGCCCCCACCCATCAGGTCACACAGCAGCTCCAGAACGCCAGAGTCCCCCCAGGGGGTTAGAGGGACAAGTGCCACCTGCGTCACCTCAGAGGGAGGTGGATGTGTCCCTGGGCAGCCAGGACCCCCACCCCGGGGCTGAGCTCCCCTCCCCAGCTGCACTGGGCCCCCATGCAGAGCCCCCAGCAGCCAAGAGCAGCCAGCCCAGGCGCAGGGCCAGCTGCTGGGCTGTGTGCCGGGAGGAGGAGCAGGAGGAGGAAGAAGGCAGGATCTCCAAACCCTGGAAAACAACAGCGCTGCCAGGAGCCAGTGCCAGGCCTGCCACCCCCCAGTGCTGGCAGCTGGGGATACCCACACTGAGCCCCAGACAGGAGCCAGAGCCTCCCAAAACCTCCCCACACACAGCAGGGATGCGACCCAAGGAGAGGCCCTGGGAAGAGACAAGGATCCAACCCCAGCCGGGAAGAGGCTGGGTGGGAATGGGCACTTCCTCCAGTGTGACACCAGCGCTTCCCAGATCCAGGCTGGGTGGGCCACAGTGCCAGGGCTCAGTGTCTGTCCCTCCCACCATCTGTCTGTCCCAGCCACGCCATCTTTCGCCATCGCGATGACAGCAGTACCAAAAATAACCATCGTGGCAGTGACCAGTTGGGAAGTTTCACTTTTCCTGTTCTGCAGAGTCCCAAAAAGCACACGGTGCCTCTTGGCACCACCTCGTCTGCGGGGCCAATGAAGGCCTGAAACAGGGGCCCGACCCCAGGCAAATCCCCATGACTGGCACCTGGTTAGGTGGGACCAGAGTGCCCAGGAGGGAACCCAGGGGAAAGCGGGCTGTATGCAGCCAGCACACGGCCATCGGGGCATTCCACCCTGTGCCCATGCCCGGCACCCCATGGCAAGGTCTGCTGCCTGGCCCAGCCCCTCCCATCCCACCCCAGCAAGGTGGCCTAGGGGATGGGGCAGGAACCAGCCTGACGGGTCCCTGCGGCTGCCGCACCCAGGGAGGCAGGCAGCACACCACACTCTCCCCAGGCCGCAGCACTGCGGGGCTCTGAAACCACAGGTCACCAGACACAGGGCCACCGGGGCCGGCCAGTGGCCCCACCGTGACGTGCCGTCCCCGGGGACAGGGTGCTGCTCAGCACAGCACCATGACTCAGCACAGATAAGGCACATGTGGCAGGACCCAGGGCACAGGCACCCCCAGCACAGCGCCCCGAATGGACTGGACAGTGTCCCCAGCAGACACCCCAGTGTTTCAGCTAGGCTCAGGCCTCACCATCACCAGCTCCATAGGGAACCTGGGTGCCAAAGGCCACCTTGTGGGGGCACCAAGGTCTGAGGTGGGGGCCAGGGCTTCCTGCTTTCCCCATGGCTCCCCATGGTGAGGCTGCCTGGAAAAGCTGCTGGCTTCCTAGAAGAGCTTGGAAGCTCCCACCAGGACAGTACAGCTTGGTATGGCACAGAGCTGCTAACAAGGGTGAGACGCAGAGCACCCTGTGGTACAGCATGGCACGGCTTGATACAGGATGGCACAGCCTGGTACAGCACGGCATGGCCTCGTACAGCACAACCCAACTTAGCCTGGCTCAGCCCAAGCCTGCTGAGCCAGAGGGCTCCAGTGCCACCTGAGCCGGGATCCCTGCTGCCTGCTCCCGTGCCGCTCACACACGGCACGAGTTTGCCAGAGTTCAGCATCACCACTGCCTCTCTGTACCCCACCCCAATGCCTCCCTCTGCGGGCAGGTACCCCACGGTGCCACGCCATACCCTGCGGGCACAGACCCGTGCCCTCACCTCCCAAGACACCCACCGGTCTGCGGGTTCGCCTTCCACAACACAAAGGACGGTGATTCCCCCCGACCACCACCCAAGGCACCCAAATTTCCCCCTCACGTTATTCCGTGGGGTCTGAAAATCAGAACCAGCCCCACAGCGGGGTCCTGCCCGTGGGGTCCTGCCCTCCTTCCCTCCCGCGGGATCCCGGTCTGGCCCAGCTCCTCCGCCGCGCCGAACCGCGACCCGGAACGTCCCCCAGCACAGGGATGGGGGTGCGGGGGGTTCGCAGCACGGCCCCGAGGTTCACGGACCCTCCCCGAGGTTCAGGGACCCTCCCACCCTCACTAAGTCCCCTCTGCGACACCGTCCCGCTGCCTGGGGCACCGGAAGGCGCCGGCACAGGGGGAGCGAGAGAGGACCCGGGCGGCGGGGATCCGGCAGAAAGCAGTCGGGGAAAGAGGGTGGGCATCACCAGGATGGGGGGTGGTCCCCCGTGTCTCACCCTTGTCAGCGGCCCTACGCGGGAACCGGGAGCGGCGGGGGTGTGGAGCGGAGCCGAGCCGAGCCGAGCCGGGCCGGGCCACCCTACCTGCTGCGCACTGCTCCGCCGGGCGGCGGCCGCGACCAGCCGGGACGGGACGGACTGGGCGGACGGAGCGAACGGGGCGGGGGAAGGCACCGCCCGCCCTCCCGCCTGCCGCGCCCCCCCCGCAGCAGCTCCGCGCTGCTGCGCCCCAGGGGCGGAGGAAGCGGGGAGGTGGGGGGCGCTGCCTGGGACGGACCCCGCTAAACTCCCTCCGCCCCGAAAGGGGCCCCAGCCGCACCCCAGGGATCTCTGACGTCACGTCAGGACCCCCCTTTTCTATGCAGTGACGTGAGGTGGGGGAACACCCCTCGCGGCGCTGGTAGGGTGGGGAATCCCCTCCTCGCCGCTGGTGACGCCATCGTTGTGCTCCTTCGCACCCCCATCCCGCTTCCACGCGGCAGTGACGCGCCGTGACCAGCAGGGGGCGCGGCGAAGAGGAATGGGCGTGGCCGGGATGGCGGCAGCGTGACGCAAGCTGGGGGCGTGTCCGTGGCGGCATGGCCGCGGGGCGGGGTGGGCGGCAGGAGGGTCATGGCCGGGCTGTGCTGCGGGCTGTGGCAGCCGGTGCGTGCGGGTTCGGGGCCGCCTGCCTGCGCCGCTGCCTGCTGCTCCGCCTGCCCCTCCGCCGCCTCGCCTGCCGCGCCGCCGCCTCATTCATGGCCCTCGCCGGCCCGCTGCTGTTCCGCGTGGGGTGAGTGCCCGCCGCTCCCGTACCCCCCGCCGGGACGGAGCCGCCGCCGCCCGCCTTTGTTCTGCCTCCGGGAGGAGCGGCCCGTCCGTCCTTGCTTGCGTGGAGTCCTCCTCGGGATGGCACCGGGGCCAGCCTGGCGCGCTCCAGCACCGCTTGGATGTTCAGCCCGACCGGCTGATGGGAATGAGGGCAGGCGGTGTCAGCCCGATTACGGGGATGCTCCGTAGGGCCGGGAGTCAGCCATTGGTTCCCCAGCACGGTGATGATCCCCCTCGCACCTGGCACCCCATCCCGGGGCTCCTTCCCTCGAATCTAATCATTAACCCACCCGGTGCCCCCGCCGTGGCCTTGCTGCCCGCTGCTGGTAGGAGTTCCCGGCTTCGGGCTCCCAACCCCCACGGCTGCTGGGAGGCCCGGCTCCCGCCAGGATCCTTCCCTGGTGTACCTGCCGGTGCCAGCGTGGAGGATATGGCCATCAGGGCCATGCCCTTCTCCCTGGGTAGGGCTTTGCACCCCCGGTCTTTGCATGTCCTTCATGGTACTGGTCCCTCTCCCCAGCTCCAAAATGCTGCTGTATAAATGGGGCGTTCGCCTGAGCCCCCACTCTGCATCTGTTGCACCCCTGCGTAGAAATGCTGCGGAAGCATTTCTCGCTTCCCTTTTCCTCTGCCTGTTTTTCTCCCTCTTCCCTCTTCCTCAGGGCTGTAGCACCCAGAGGAGGCCCTCGGAATGGGGTCAGCCCTGGGCACGGCCCCCCCGGCACTGAGGGAAGGGAAGGGCAGCTGGGGATACTCACCAGCCAGAGCATGGCTGCAGGCAAAGCCGTGGGGCTCCGTCTCTTCGTGGTGAGCAGAGCCATCCTGGACAGACAGACACCCCTGCTGTGATGCCTTCCCACCCCTACGCTCCTTCCCGGTCCTTGCTGCCCGTAGCAATTGCAGGAAAACCAACTCTGCCCTCTGCAGATGCAGGGGAGGAAAGTGGGAAGAACACCACTTACATCCCTAAGGTGTGAAAGTGACCTTGTATGTGTCCCCCGGGGGGGTCCCGGCCCAGGCAGCAGCCCCCTCACTGAATGAGCCCGTTTGGGGTGCTGTGGGTTAATGCCGAGGGTGCCTGCCCTCCCCAGGTACAGCCTGTACACCCGCACGCGGCTGGGCTACCTCTTCTATCAGCGGCAGGTGAGGAAGGCCCGGGAGCGGTACCCACACGGCCACTCCGTGTCCCAGCCTTGCTGCTTCCCTGGTGAGTCCTGCGGAGACACCCCGCGTGGTCCCGTCGTGTCCCCCAGCACTGGCACTGTGGGGCGGGGAGGGGTTTCCATTGCCACATTGCCCAAAGCGTGTTTAACTGAAGACTGGATTTAAGACACGGGCAGTTGGGCCTGCCCACCCAGTCTTTCCCACGTGGGGGTCTTGCCTTGATGTGTGTCTGCTTGTGCCCCACAGGGGTGAAAATCCTGCCTATTCCCGTGCTCTCCAACAACTACAGCTACCTGGTCATTGACACCAGCTCTGGCCGTGCGGCCGCCATCGACCCCTCGGACCCACTGGCTGTGCAGGTGAGGTCCCTGCAGCCCCCCCAACCCACTGCTTGGGTGTCCCTGCTTGAGGGGGGTGGCGTGTCTCTGGATTTTCTAGGGGTAAAAGGGTTCAAATGTGCTCCTCCTCTGCAGTCCTTGGTGCCTGAGGCAAGGCCGGAGGGTGGCAGGGCTCATTCTCAGCTGGGGGCTTCAGGGGGTTTAGGAAGGAACTGGCACTTGGGGTTTTGTGTCCCTCCCTAATCCTTCTGTCCCCCCCATTCCCAGGCTGCCATTGAAAAAGAGGGGGTGATGCTGGAGGCTATATTCTGCACCCACAAACACTGGTAAGAGGCAAAGAGGGGACACTGAGTCAGTGGCTGCTGTGGAGGGTGCCCCAGCTGAGGTGAACTCCAGCCCAGCCCCGGTTGGGGAGGGATATGGGGGGGACACATTCAGGGGCACTGACCTCCCTGTCTGTAGGGACCACAGCGGGGGGAACGCGGAGCTCTGCCAGCAGCACAGCTCCTGCAAGGTCTACGGCAGCGCCATTGATTCCATCCCAGACCTCACCAAGTAAGTCCTGTACCCTCCAGCACCCCTGTAAATCTGGGGGGTTTTCACCCCCAACCATCACTATCTGCTCCATCCACCAGTCCATCCCCCAAATACCACATTGTGCCCTTTGTGGTTGGAGACCCAGCACACTCATAACACTGGTGCACCAGGGAAGGGTTTTATGGGGAGGTGCTGGGCAGGGGACACAATACCCTGACAGTGCATTCCTGTGCCCGGAGCAGCCCACTTACAGACAGGGAGAAGGTGAGCGTGGGCTGCCTGACCTTCCAGGCGCTTGCCACGCCTGGCCACACTGTGGGCCATATGGTGTACGTGCTGGACGGGGAGCCCTTTGGCGGCCCCCCCTGCCTCTTCTCTGGGGACCTCCTCTTCCTCTCTGGCTGTGGTGAGTGCGCCTGACCCCATCCCGGGTTGATAGGGGGTTCCCACCCTGGGAAGAGCTTGGGGGGACCCCCAGTCCTTCCCCCCATGACGGGTGGGTGGATGGGTGTCCAGGCAGGCTGTTTGAGGGCTCCGCTGAGACCATGCTCGCCTCCCTGGACTTGGCCATGGGCTTGGGTGAGGACACACTGCTGTGGCCAGGTGAGTGTTCCCAACAGTGCGGCAGGGCCACTCGTGTTCCCTAGCTCCTGCTGGGGAGCTGACTGGGGTTAATACTGGAGGGTATGCGGTCCACAGGCCATGAGTATGCACTGGAGTGCCTGACATTCGCCAGCCTCCTGGAGCTGGACAACCCCGCACTGGACCAGAAGTGGCAGTGGGTGATGCAGCAGCGCCAGGAGAAGAGGATCACGGTGAGACTGGGGGGGGTCTCTGACTGCCCCCCACCACCACCCAAGCCCCTCACAGGGTTCCCCATCACCTCTCTTACATGGCAGGTGCCATGGGGGAGGGGGGTGTTGGGGGAGATGTCCTGGCTCCATGATGGGGGTGCTGCCAGCAGGGGTCTGAGCTGCTGCCCCCCTCCTCTTTCCTCTGCAGTGCCCCTCCACGCTGGGGGAGGAGCAGACCTACAACCCCTTCCTGCGGACCCATCTGCCGGAGCTGCACGCAGCGCTGGGGCTGCGGCAAGGCACAGGGGAGCACCCCAATGCCTTCCGTGCCCGTGTCCTCAAGGAGGTGCGGCGGCGCAAGGATCTCTACAAAGCCCCGTAACCACCCCCTGCCCGGGCCCCCTTTCCATGGGCCGGGTGCTGCTCTGTCACAGGGAGCCCAGGACCCTGTGGTTTGTTTTGCTGTGACTCTCCCTCCTGGGGTGCAGTGTTTGCAGGGGTGTGGGGGAAGAGTGGACACCCCAATGTGGCCACCCTGTAAGCAATCCCTGCCTTTGTTCCCCCAGACGTGGTGGTCAACAGCTGTTACACAGAAGCACCTTGATCCCCTGTGTGGGGGTCTGTAGCCCCCCACCCCACTGCTGGGGCTGTAGCAATGGCACCAAGGGCTTTTTCTAACCCTGCCCTAACGTTTTGGGAGCCCCCGATTCCTCCCCCACCACTCAGCCTCCCCCTGGCAGCTCCCACTGCTGTGGATCTTCTCTGGGGGGGCTGGGGTGGAGCCAGCAAGGTGGGCGGCCCAGTGCTGCCTCCAGGCAAGAAGCTCTTTTCCAGCACCCCGTGTCTGGGGCCATGGGGCCACTCTGGGGTGGAGGGGGCATTAGGGCTGCACTGGGGACTAGAGTGTGTCGTCCCGTGCCCCGAATAAAAGGCTAAGTCTGTTTGGTAGAGTTACACCCGTTTGGCCTTATCCCTCCGCGGCCCCTTTAAGAGGCGGGGCCGTGCCGTTGCTACAGAGACGCTGAGGCGTCGCTGGAGAGGGCACCTGTTCCCGGCGCGGCAGGTCTGGGGCTGGGCCGGGTGTTGCGGGCTGCGGGTTCCAGGAGGTGGGCACAGGGGAGTGCCGCGGTCTGGGGGCACACGCTGCCCCCCCTCACCCGCCGGTCCGGTAGCGGGAGCCCCCCGGGGAGGCATGGAGCCCGCCCCCGACTGCCCGCAGGAGACCCCAGCCCTCGCGGAGGAAAACGCCAAGTTCCTGAACCTCATCGGTGGGTGCCCACAGCCCGTGCCCGGGGGTCCTCGGGGCAGGGTGGGGGAACACACACACACACACACACACACACACACACACACACGTACGGGACCGGGTTCACTCGGGGTGGGACGGCTTTGGGGGGGTTTGGACCGGGCAAGTGGTGAGGGGCTGGGCCCAAGCTGCTCGGAGTGGAAGGGGAGACTGAGGCGGGAGGTGCCTGGGCAGGCTGCGGGCAGGGATCGCATCCCTCGGGGCAGGGTGACAGTCCCTCCGGGCAGGGCCGGGGGAGCTGGAGCGATGTCTGTTCACCGAGACGCTGGACGTGGTGGCAGCTGAGGCTCAGCCCAAGGACCCGGCATGGGGCCACTGGTGGGTGTCAGCCCGGTGGGCACCGTACAAGCGGGCGGGTGAGCCGGCGCGGAGCTGCCTCCTGGTGCAGGCCGGGTGCCGCTGCAGGCAGGACGGGGTGCCAGCCTCCAGCAGCCTCACAGGTGAGGTGGGCCACAGTGTGTGTTGTCTCCCCAAATCCCAAGGCTGGAGCATCCCCATCCCAGCGGCCCCCAGGGCTGGGATTGTGGGCTGAGTGTGGCTCTGCTCTGCCAGCCTATGTGACCCCGGAGATGGAGACCCTGGAGCAGGAGGAGCAGGAGTGCCTTGAGGTGACTGGTCCCCTTTCCCTGTGTCCTGTCCTCTTGTCCTGGGATGAGCCCTGCAGCGATGCTCTCTTGGAAGCTGCACTCCACAGTGTCGCTCCCCTCCCCAGCTCAGACATCATTTCTGTTCTAACACCATGGTACCCATCCCCTACTCTGGGTGGCAGCTGAGGCAGGAAGCTTCTTACAATGTGTCTGGTGTGGTACCCTGATTGGAAGGGGTGCTGGAGTGTGCCACCTCAGACATGGGGTTCCCTGGCCCTACCCTCTGCCCTGTGCCCCCCACCCTTCCCACAGCACAGACCATACCCTGTACGGAGGAGGACCCACATGGTGAGCCACCAGCATGGGATGACTGTCACAAAGACCCTCCAGGAGGGAGAGGTGAGGTTGGGGTTGGAGTATCTCTCCCCTCTGACCCCCAGATAGGTCATATCGGGGGGGGCACCCCCCAGGCTCCGGGGATGCTGTGCCTGGGGACGGTGGGGCTGTGTCTGTGCCATGAGGTGGCTGGGTCTCTCTGCAGGCAGAGCCACAGTGCTGGAGCTTCATCTATAGCCGGGCCGAGCTGCAGGGGCTGCTGCCGGAGGGTGCCAGCCTGTTGCTGCTGCGGGTGCTGGCGTGCCGGCGGGAGGTGCCTCCCGGCCTCGTCTTCCCGACCATCAACGCCGAGGGCCACCTCTGCACCGCCAGCTACGTGAGCCGCCGTCCGGGGGAGCCCGTGGGATGGGGCTGTGGTCAGGTTTGGGGCGCCAGGGTGGGATGTGGGAGTGTGGGTGACAGCACCGAGGGCACGGGTTGGGCCCCCGGGGGCAGGGCTGACTCTGGGATCGGGTGACCCCTGGCTGTGCCCCCGCAGTGTGCCCTGAGTGTCCAGCCGCAGGCGGGGGGCTCGGCGGGGTCAGAGGTGTTTGTGATCGAGCGAGCCGTGCACGCCGGCGCGGGCGCCTCCACCGTGTGGCACAGCAGCTTCCTCCCTAGCGGGTACGGACGGGGGAGGTCCGGCCGGGGCACCCCCAGCCCCGCGGGGACCCAGGTGGGGCGTCAGTGGCTCTTCCCCTCGCAGGAGGTTGGCTCGGCTGGTGCAGGTCGGCAGCCCGATGGTGATGCGTCTGCGGGATGAGCCTGTCCCTGCTGCAGAGACAGGTACTGAAGAGGCAGGCAGAGGCTCCCCAGCGCGGGCAGCCCCTGCCTGCTGTCTGGCAGCCAAATAGCTAATACCCTGCCCTGCCTTCCTGTTGCCAGGTGGAGTCAAACCCCAGTCCCCCTTCCCAAAGCAGCCCCTGGACTGGGAGGAGGACATCCAGCTCTTCTCCTGGTTCCTGGACAGAAAGGTGAGATGGGGAGACATGGGGACAGGGAGACATGGGGTTGTGCCTCCCCCCAGGAGGGTCACCCCTCAGGTGCCCAGGGGTCGGGGAGGGGGCAAGCAGGGTGGCCAGCATCCTCCCCAGCACCTCCTCAAGTGCGGGAAAGGACCCAGGCATCCTGCCCCCCACCCCCCCCACCCGGTGCTGTGCCCGGGAGGGGACATCGGTGCCCCTGCCCACCCCGCCCACCCCGCCACAGGGGGAGCTGCAAGAGTACCACACTGCCTACATCCAGCAGCACCCTGAGCTCCAGGTACTCCTGTCCGACTTCCTCCTGGCCCTGCTCCTGCGGCAGCCCCAAGACCCCGTCTCATTTGCCGCAGAATTCTTTGCCCACAAGGAGCCCCCGGAAACTCCTTCTACATCCTCTAGGGCTGCCAACCCCAGCCCCTCACCTTCCCACCCTGTGGCTAACAAGGAATAAAGCTGCCAGCACTGCCTGTCCAGGCTTGTTTGCTTTGGGGAAACTGGGGCACGAGGAGTGCAGGGGGTGCTGAGGTGTGTGCATGCCAGTCTCGGGAAGACCCTATCCCCCTCCCAGCTGTTCCAGCCCTTGCCTGGGGGAAGGCATCTGAGGCAGACCCTGGAGCAGGGCCAGGCTCTCCTCCCTGTGCCCATCACCACATCTCCATGGGGGCAGACCCCAATGCCCACCTCTCCATGGGATGCAGCCTGGCTGGCAGAGGAGTGCCCTGGAGAAGCAGCCGGTACTACCCAAGCACCCATGGGTGCAGCCAGAGTGCTCCCCTCTCACATCCACAGCCCCGAGGGGTTCTAGGTGTGGGGTGCCCTGCTTTTGTGGGTACAGCCTGACCTGCAACAACGCTGATTACCCTGTCATTGGGGTCAAGGTCCCCAGCCTGAGGGTGGTGTGAGCACCCTATGCCACAGAGCCTGCAGCTGAGCATGCATTTTTACCTCCTCACATGCCTATGCAACACAGGCCTGCTTCTTCCTCTCTCTCATTCCTCCAGCCTTTCCCCTACTCCACGGGTCAAGCCCTCCCCATGCTGTGGGACATGATCCCCTGTTCCCACAGGCGCTCAAGGAGCAGGACCCCTGGCGTGAGATGGTAACACCGAAGCACGCTCCCATAGTCCTGTGTGCCCCGTGCTGGGATGTTTGGATGTGCAACAAGGGAAAAGGAGGCACTGGGTGCACTGCTCCTGGCACAGGATGGGGGAACTGAGACCGTTCACATTCATAGCACCCAGCCCCCATCAGGCAGAGCCCTTTTCCCAGCCCAGGACAGCGGGTGGGGAAGGAACACTTCCTGCTCCTCCTCCTCGGGGAGGGAGAGAGGGGGAGGGCAACTGGGGGATCCTTTAAAAGCTGGTGCAGGCATTGCACCCAGTGTTGAGATCATGTCTGGATCAGGCCCAGCCACGGCATCACTGGAGCCAGGTGAGCCCCATGACATTTGGGTCCCCCTGCGTCTTCTTTCCTCAACTACAGCCCCTTCCCTCTGCCACAGGAGCCCTCGTTCTGTCTCGTCCGTCCCCCATCCCCCCGCACCATCACCTTGAAGCCTGTCCTGGCTTCCCCATCTGCCCATCCTCTGTTCCTTCACACCCATCCGTGATTCACCCACACCCCCAGGAAATGGGGACCGGGGGGGCTGGGACCAGTATGAGCCTCTTGTCCCCACTCCATGCCCACCCAGCAGCAGAACACTGAGCAGGGTCCCCTCCTGCTCCTCCTGCCCAGAAATGCACTTGGCTTTTGAGCTGGTGAAGACTGGTTTGGGATCAGGAACTTTTAGGGACACATGAGCTGGAGGCAGCATCTGACAGCCTGCTGACCATATAGCCACCCTCACAGCTGCCCTGTAAAACTGGGGTTCACCCCTTATGGAGCTCACTGGGCAGGAACAGGTGGGACCAAGCAGCTGCCAGCCAGCTAGGCTGCCACTCCTGTCCCCGTGGTGGGCTGCCACCCCTCCTCCTTCTCTTCCTCACTCCCCACCTCTCCTCCCAGGCCTCACAGGGTCCCTGAACCAGAGCCAAACCCAGACTTATGGCACCAGCAGGAGCCCAGTGGCCCCACAGCACCCTGGCACCCTGGACCAGACCTACCTGGATGAACGCATCAGTATCCCTAAGGGTGGTGGGGTAGGTGTTGGCAGGCTGGCACCTCCATCTGAGTGTGGGCAGAGACTGAGCAAGGGCTTGGGACCACAGGGAGCTGGAGGTGGGGAGGCAGAGGGAAGTGGGAGACGTACCTGGGATGTGCCTCAGGGACCTCAGTGTCCCCAGGCCGTGCTCAGGCAAATCACAGCCCCAGGGTGAACGTTTCCATGCTTAAAGGTTTCCAGATTGGGAAACTGAGGCAAGGAGTGAGGTGCTACCTAGCTGCAGGCATCACCCTGTTGCTCACACACCATCCGTGCCCAGCCCAGTGAGGATCCTCCAGGCTGTCTGTGTCACACCAGCCCTCCCCATTCCCATCCGGTCCTGGGGGATGAGAGAGAGAAGGGGAAGAATCGGGGCTTTCCCTGCCAGGAGGAACGGTGAAAGCAGGGCTTGGCAGCAGGGTCCCATGAGATGCAATAAGCGGTGCCTGGCAGCCCAGAAATCCCCTGCACATCACTGTCCAACCTGTCCCTGGGTGGGATGGGGATCTTGCTGTCCCCGTGGCACTGCTGCTAACAGAGGGGCTGGGGGTGGCAGTTCCCTCCCCAGAGCAGAAGAGTGAAACCTCCTGTGTGAGAAATGCACCCATGCAGGCAGCACCGGGCTTCCTAGCACCGTGCTAAAGGGGACCGGGAGTGCAACTGGGAAACGCTGGTTTCGAACGGGAACTCTTTGCTCTGACCTGCTGCCTCTTCCCAGCCCGGTTTCAGCTTTAGGAAGCTCTGGGCTTTCACCGGTCCCGGCTTCCTCATGAGCATCGCCTACCTGGACCCGGGCAACGTGGAGTCAGACCTGCAGTGCGGGGCTGTGGCGGGGTTCAAGGTGAGCGCCGCGCCTCCCCGGCCCGCGGCCAGGAAGCAGCCGGGGCTTTCACAACTTTTCCTGTGCCAACGGCCGCCCAGCCCCATGGCGAGCCCCATAGCTTCCCCTGCATGGGAAGAGGGAATGGGGGAGGGGAGGAGGGGGGGCGGCCCTTGGCCCAGGCAGAGGGCTCTTCTTCCCCGAGTCCCTGGGCTGGCTGGTCCCGTGTCCTTGCTGGGAGCCTCGGGTGGCCACATCCCACCCGGTGCCCGCCTCCTGCTGCCTCCCTCCTGCCCCCCCAGCTGCTGTGGGTACTGCTGTGGGCCACCATCCTGGGGCTGCTGTGCCAGCGCCTGGCCATCCGGCTGGGAGTGGTGACTGGGAAGGACCTGGGTGAGATCTGCTACCTCTATTACCCCAAGGTGAGCACCACAGGGAGCCCCTCGGGGGTCATCGCCTGGGGGGACCCCACTCTCTGGCTGGTGATGATCCTGGCAGGATGGAGAGGAGCAGGAAGATGCCGTGAGGGCCTCACCTCTCGCAGGGACTCCCTAAAGCTCTTCCAGCCCCAGTGCCCCCTATCTAGCATCCCCCCACCCCCCGCAGCATGGGGGGG
>NDXB01021764.1:196456-234886 GCA_002631895.1 Agapornis roseicollis | reverse complement strand
GGGGGGGGGGGGGGGGGGGGGGGGGGGGCTGTTGGGACCCCATGGCTGGTGGGTATGGTTCATCCCTCTCCCCTTCCCCACAGCCAAGGTGGAGCAGGTGAAGTTTGATGCCACCACGCTGCATGCCAAGCCCCAGATGGCTGCCCAGCAGAAGATGGTGGATGATGGAACCGGGGAGGTGGAGGTAGGGTCTCCGGGGCAGGATGTGGGACCCTCTCAGGGCACTCCCTGGGCTGCACTGGGGCCTAGAGGCTGCAGGGCAGGGGATGCACCAGCCGTGGTAGCAGCACATCCCTGTCCCTTTCCCACCCAGGTCTGGCGTGTGGAGAACCAGGAGCTGGTGCCCGTGGAGAAGAGGTGGCTGGGCCATTTCTATGGTGGGGACTGCTACCTGATTCTCTACACTTATTTTGTGGGGCCCAAGGTGAACCGTATCATCTACATCTGGCAGGTGAGACCTGCAGGTCACTGACCCATGGGTGAGGGACAAGGACACCTCCATGGACTGGGGATGCTCTGCCCTACACATGGTTCCAAGGGATTGGGGCAAGTGTTCCCTGTTCCCAAGAGGAAAAAGGAGTCTGGGGTGGGCGCTGAGCCCTGATCTGCCCTGCCCAGGGCCGCCATGCCAGCCCAGACGAGCTGGCTGCCTCTGCCTACCAAGCCGTCATCCTGGACCAGAAGTACAACAACGAGCCTGTGCAGGTCCGCGTCACCATGGGCAAGGAGCCAGCCCACCTGATGGCCATCTTCAAGGGCAAGATGGTGGTGTACGCGGTGAGCAGGGGTGCTGGGTGGGGAGCGGGGAGACGCTGGCGCCCGTGGTGACCTCCCCTTCCTGCCCCGTCCCTCCAGGGTGGCACCTCGCGGTCGGGCAGCACGGAGCCCGCACCATCCACCCGCCTCTTCCACGTGCACGGCACCAACGAGTACAACACCAAGGCCTTTGAGGTGCCCGTCCGCGCCTCCTCCCTCAACTCCAACGATGTCTTTGTGCTCAAGACCCCCGGCTGCTGCTACCTCTGGTATGGGAAGGTGGGTACAGCTGGGCACTGGGGGGGCGGGGCTGACACCCCCATGGGACGTGTCTCTATCTCTTCTTCCTGCGCTGGGGCTGGTGATGGAGTGGCTGTGCTTGCCTGGCAGGGCTGCAGTGGGGACGAGCGTGAGATGGGCAAGACAGTGGCTGACATCATCTCCAAGACAGAGAAGCTGGTGACCGCAGAGGGACAGGAGCCACCCGAGTTCTGGCTGGCCCTGGGGGGCAAGTCCCAGTATGCCAACAGCAAGAGGTATGAGCTGTACACCCAGGGGTCCCTTGTCCCTGAACACCCTTGGGGATGACATGGGCCACCGGTTCCCAGGTAGGGTGAGCCCCTTTTCTATCACCACTACCACAATGCCCCCCACCAGGCTGCAGGAAGAGAACCCCTCCATACCCCCCCGCCTCTTTGAGTGCTCCAACAAGACAGGCACCTTCTTGGCCACGGAGATTGTAGACTTCACCCAGGATGACCTGGAGGAGAATGATGTTTATGTGCTGGACACCTGGGATCAGGTGAGCTTGGGGGCATGGGGTGGGGGACACCTTTGTTCCCAGTGTCCCCAGGGTGGGTGTAGGACCTGCAGCAGCCAGAAGTGATCAGATGGGAGGCTGGAACCCACCATGTCCCTGGCCAGCCTTTGCTGGTAAAGGAAATTGCTTTCTATCCCCTTGCTCCAGGGTTAGCTGAGATAAGACTCCCAGTGCCCTTCCCTGCAGACAGATCCCATGTACCCCCAGCCATGGGCTGGGCATGGCCCCAGAGGGCCCCGTCTCACCCCAGTAGCAGACACGGTGCCCTCATTCCAGGTTTTCTTCTGGATTGGGAAAGGCGCCAAAGAGTCAGAGAAGGAGGCGGCGGCAGTGATGGTGCAGGAGTACCTGCGGAGCCACCCCAGCGGGCGCGACCTCGACACCCCCATCATCGTGGTGAAGCAGGGCTACGAGCCCCCCACTTTCACTGGCTGGTTCCTGGCCTGGGACCCTCTCAACTGGGCTGTGAGTCATGGAGGGGGGCTGGAAAGGCCAGGGGGGGCCTTTGCAGGTGTGCCCAGGTGTGGATCTGGCTGCAGCTGGCACTGGCAGGGTGCACGCTGCAGTTGACCTGATCCTTGCCCAGGGACTGAGCACTTTTGTCACCTTTCAGGATAAGAAATCCTACGAGGAGCTGAAAGCCGAGCTGGGGGATGAGAGCAGCCTCGGGCACCTCACCTCAGTAAGTGGCACAGGGAGAGGGGTGGGAAGGGGCACAGAACACTCCTCCGTCCCCTTGCTGGGTGGCACAAAGAGCTGCAAGGACACAAAACCCAGCTGGGGCCTCTGTCCTGTGGCTGCCCTGATGTGCCCCTTTCCCCCCCTCCCCAGGCACTCACATCCAGGCAAGAGGTCTTCACTGCCACCACCCCCCTGCTCCCTGAAAAGCTGGAGATCTTTCCCCTGGATGTGCTGGTGAGCACCGCGGCCGAGGACCTGCCACGGGGTGTGGATCCCAGCAGGAAGGAGGTGAGAGGAGGCTGGGGCTGCTGGTGGGGAGGGGAATGGGGGGAGCCCCCCAGCCTCAGCTCAGCCTCCTCTCTCTCCCCCCAGTGCCACCTCTCTGACCAGGACTTCGAGGCTGTTTTCGGCATGAGCCGCTCCGCCTTCAGCAGCCTGCCCTTGTGGAAACAGCAGACGCTCAAGAAGGACAAAGGACTCTTCTAGGGCAGAGCCCGGGCACAGGGACAACCCCGGCTTGTTGTTTGTATTAAATAAAATGGATTTGGCAAGCAGGGCTGTGTGTACCCCTGGGCTCAGCCCAGCGGCAGGGCTTACTGGGCAAAGCGGGGGCACTCGGGGGCACCCAGGTCTTAACCAGGCACGGAGGCAGCACAGGGGCTCCTGTTCACTGAGTCCTCCCTTTGCCCTTCTGCTCTTGGATGAGGCCCACAAGCTGCCCAGAGCCCAGGTCCCCATCCCGGGAGTCCCTAACGGGCTGCCCCATGCCACCCCAGTGGCACCTCGGGGCTAAAGGTCTGGCACCGAGCTGGAGCCGCTCCCTATGCTGTCACGTGAACCTCAGTAAATAAGTGCTGGACCAAAGGTAAGAGCAACAAGCAACAGGCTGATGGGCTGGAGTGTGTGTGGGGACAGACAGCAGGGAGCACCTGTGTGTCCTTGCCCTGGGACCAAAGGAGAGCATCTCCCTCCTTTTTGGGCTCTGCAGGAAGCCATAGAGGAACTGGTGGGTCTCACCCCAGGGACACATCTCTGGTGTATGGGAAGGTACTAAACACATGCATGATGTTCTGGGAAACGTGAGCAGAGTCCCACTGCCAAACAGAGAGCAGAGGTGCCCATTCATTGCCTGCGGTGTTCAAGATGCAGCATGGAAAAAAGATCTCAGACCAAGAGAGGGTTAATAAAGATGTGTTTATTTCACAAAAATCTATCTACACATCATTTAAAAAGGGGGGGGGAGGGGGGAAGGAGAGCAACTCAAGAGCAAAAACTGTAAAGAATAGAGAAGAACAGGTCTGCTAAAACACAGAGAAAAGTGCTGCTCCACATCAACAGTGTAAAGAACCAGAAAGTCGGGGTGCAGGCAGGAACCGGCAGCAGCCACCCCAGGGCAGGCAAGGCTGGAGTCAGCTGCCAGGGGTCCCGCACCCCCTTTTTCTCTCTTTGGCAGGTGCTTACAGGGATAATAGCTCCATGAAAAAGAAAACAAAGCAGATGAGTTATGTCCAGCCCTGCCCACCCTTCCTGGGGCACAGCAATCCCCACATGCCGAGTGACCGCAGCAGGAAGTGCTGGGCTGGCCCTCAGCCCTTCCTTGGGATGCAGAACAGGAAGGAAGATGCACAGGCGATGGTTATCTGTGCTGCAGGGAGCGGGAGGCGATGCTATGGCCCCAGGCACTAGAGAGGCCCACTCCTGCTGCTCCTCGCATTGGTGTCAGGCTGCTGCCCCGGCTGGGAAGCCGGTCCTTGCTTTGCAAAGGCTCTTTGTGCAGCCCCGCTGGCCAGAGCTCCCCTGGGACCCCCCCATGAGCTCCAGTTCATTGACAAGAATGGATTAGGGGAGTAAATCAAGAACAAATTACCAGAGGCAAACAACGAAGGGGCAAGAGAAATGGCGAGATGGGAGTTCCTTGTGTTCATATGCTTAATCACACTGGGACTGAACTAGGCTGATTCAGGAGCGGGTAAATGTTTAACCACAACCCTGTACACGTGGGGGAAAGCCTGCAAGTGTTAAGAGACTGCAACTGAACTTCTCCACCTACCTAAACCCCAGGATGGGCGTCTGACACAGGAGGGATGATGACCTTACTGAACCTGCTGCTGCAAGAGCAGGAGGGGTGGGAACACCTCAGCTGTTGGGCAGCGCATCCCTTGAGGATCACACACCTGCCTGCCTCCCCACTGCTTTCGGACACGGAGAAAGCTGGCTTCTGCGAGGGAGGGGCTCTGTGGACCCTCCTGCCAGGGTGAAGGTGCAGCTGAGCTGCTGCATGCCAAACAAAAAAGCTTAAATTAAGTTACATGGGGTCTGCAAATTCTTAATGGCTAGAATAACAGGCAAGAACTTTTCACAAAACAGGAACACAGGTTTCGCGCATCAGCTTTCGCACCCTGACCCAACCAAAACCTGGTTTTAGACAAAGGTTACTGCACTGAAAAGTCAGGCAATGTTTGCTTTTATTATAAATTAACGGGAGTGCAGCGCCTTGCAAAAACAACCTTGTCACCCAAAAAAAAGCAGAGCTGGCTTCTGCCACTACAGGAATACTGGTTATTTACAGCACTAGCACAGGATGCGTTTGGGGAAAGCAGGTTTGCCCTCTGGCCGGAGCAGTCCGTCACATTCGCAGGGGCGATCAGTTCAAAGGACAACTCCCACATCTCTGCCTCTTCCCACAGCCCACAGTTCTACCCAAATCAGTATCCACAACAGAAAAGCATAATGCTGTGTAATAAATTAACACACACACACCCAGCCGGGCTGCACCTTGCAAGATAAACGCTCTGTCATGTTTACAACCAAATGTTGGCTCCTAGCTTGCACACCAGAAGGATGTCACCCTGACCAGGTCCCTGTGCTCATCCGACACGGGGACCACAAGGTCAGTCAGAGTCTTCTCAACACACTGGGGTCCCCAGAAGCCCTTGGTTTAGGGAGGACTACTGATGGCTGTAGGTCCCCGCTGCGCACAGGGGTGAGAAGAGGCCACTAAGGTAGCACCCCCGTGCCAGGAAGTGTGGAAGTGCCCATGAAAGGTGCCTGATGTCTCTTAAATTGATGGTTTTGTCTGCTTTGCTTCAGCTGATTTATTCCTGAGAAACTCTTAAGGACAGTTTAAAAAACCCAGAAATTATCTCAACAGCAAAAAAAGTGTTTGGTTTTGTTTCCTTTTAAAAAAAAAAAAAACCAACAGAAGTCTTACACCTCTAGAACTCATACTGCAAAAATATCAGAACTAAAAGCCAAACCAAGAGCAACTATTCTGCTTAACAGCAACGTCTCTGACATGAGTAAATGCCAGCAAAAGGAAACATCTGCCTCTGCTAAATCAGTGCCAAGGTGCTGAAAAACTGAAGTCACTTGGCTTCCCCACTGAAACAAGCTGTCAAAGGAGCTTCATGTCTTGAAATCCAATAAAACACAACACTTCTTCCTACCCATGTTCTGTTAACGCTGAGCACGGGCTTTCTGAAAGTTTTCCACCTGCTTTAGTTTCACAGTTTGAGCACTCTGTGCTCCTCAGAAAGGAGAACAGAGGCATAGCTGCAGTAAAACCCCTCTTACCTTCTCTTCTTGGGATACAAGAAGACCAAGGCAAGACCATGGTTCAATCAAGAGCAATTCAAGTGCCAAGTGCTACCCTGCAGACCCCTTCCCCATCACTCCTGTTTCACAATGCCCCAGGCCTGCGTAGAAATGGTAAGGCCAGAACATAGAACACTCTTTTACTTTGAGAAGATGCAAAGTGGCTGTTGCTCACCTCCTCCTACTGTTCTCAGTCTTCTCCAGGTGTTCACTTACCCCCAGAGTTACACTGGAGCAGCCCCAAACAATGTAATTTCAGTGCTAAACACTGCGCACCCAAAGAAGAGACCTCTCCTCTCCAACACAAAACAATCGCCTCATGAAGCAAATCAAATAGTAGAACTTGTAAAACAAAAGAAATCACATCTATAATCTCACATCTAAATGAGGATGACAGTGAATGGTGTAAAAAAAACCCAAACCCAACAGAGCTGCCACCGGGTAGGCAATACATTCCACAGCACCGACAGTTTGTTTCCTGGAAGCACAGGTAAACAGTGGAGAACTTCCAAACCCACGGATGTCAAAACCCATCAGCTTGAGTGATTCCAAAGACGAGTGGTAAGAGCATACCCAGTGATCTGGGTTTCCAGTGAATATTACTAACACAACACACGCCAGGTTACCGAACCTATTGCTTAAATTGCTCTCGGATTAAAAAAAAACCCAATAAAAACAAAACCAGAAAAGCCAAGTGATATGTAAATCTTTGCCACTCACTTCTCACGAGTGAATGGGCTTTTAAAGTCGGGTCTCTTTTTGCACTATTTGTTTTAACCAGTTTATGAGCAGCTGTAGTCTTGTGGCTTGATGCAACTCTTTAAGGCTCCATGCTGACAAAATTATCTGAGGAACAACAAAAACTTTGCCACAGGAGGCTCGCTCTGGGATGTTGAGGTTTAAACGCGTGGTTCAGGCCCAGGACTTGCACAGATGGTTCAGCAAACTGAGTGTCCCATATTTCTACCTTTTGTCTCTTGTTTTGGCCCTGAGCTGTTTGTTAACTCCTGTGTGGCTGGCACAAGTTCAGAACCTTCCTTGTTCCTCAGGAGGAACAAGGTGTTTTACTCTTCACAGAGGCTGACGAACTGATCTTCCAACTTCCATGCTAAGTGGCTGTGCATTTTTCTCTGTTTCTAGTAACTCATCAAAGATATCCCTAGAACAGAGGGAAAGACCAGTAGTGAAACTTAAGTACAACAACAGACTGCTACATAAGACAGCCCTGAGGAAATCAGCCACTGGATTTAACCCATAACCTCAAGCTCATGGATCCTGGCAGAGAAAGGTGTTCTATCTGCCACCTCAAAGCCAGACTCCTTGAATCCCACAGCACTTCTTTTTAACTTTTTAATTTATTACAGTGAATAAGGTCAGTGGTAAGCCTCAGAGAACAGTAGCAATAATCAAAATAACTCCTGGCTGGTAGAAGGTTCAGAAGCAACACAGGACACAGCCTGTAGATGAGGTAATATCTTTTATTAAAGCAACCAGGTGAAGGGCACAAACTCAGGCATAGAACCCCTTCTTCAGTTTCATGTGCCTGAAAAGATACCACTTCTACCTACAAACCTCATCTTACCTGTGTCCCTAGATGACACTGGCTGCAACCACACCACCATCAGGTACAGAGATGGGGCTTTTACAAATATCACAGTGCTTAAGGGAAAAACCCAAGCTCCATTATGATTCCTGATGCAATGAATGCACAGCTGAGAAACTGAATCCCCTTCTTAAACTATGATTTAATGCATCTTGTTAAAACCCTGTGTATTAGTGACATACAGTTCCACGTCTCTGTACTCAGAGCACTTGAATTTTGTCATTCTTGCATATGATTCTGACTATGATTTCTTCTGACAAATACGTGGAGGCACTTTTCATCCCAGCAGGATGAAGAGGAAGAAGAGAAGCCCACTTCCTCTTCTTCCAGCACGAGAATTCCCCAAGACACCTACTTGTGCATGTAGAAGAAGATGTAGCCACTTCGGTCTCTGTCACACTGAACGGTGGCCTCTAGTGTTCTAGACACTTCCAGGTCATTGTAGGTGAACCAGGACTGCTTCTTGATATCATAGACATCACTGATATAATGACCTTTAAAACAGAGAATTCATCTTTCTTTTTATACTGCAGTTCAACCAGTAAGCTGGTTAGGTGGATACTCTGGTCCAGCAACCTACATCAGATTTAAATGCTAAAGACCCTCAAGATCCTTGTCCCTCCATCCTTACTGAGGAATAAGCTGGTAACAAGCACAGGCAGTTCCACAAATCCTGTAAGAAGTACACCATACTCATGCTGCTGTGAGGGACCATAACATCCTTAACCTGCTCCCCACCAGCAAACCATGATGGAAGACTTGCTTTGCTGCCGGAATTCTTCTCTGCAAGTAATCCTGGTATGGCAGTGCTGTCTTACAGAATTTTTAAGCTAGGCAGGAGATGAAGAATAAAATACAGTATCTTTTACCTGAAGATGATGTGCTTCCAATATGGCTGACAATGCTTATGAGACGATACGAGTGAGGAAGCTCTCCTGTCTAAAAAAAATTAGTTCAATTAAAGCTTTTGGGCATTCACTCTTGTCCTACAGAGCTTATGGGTAAGATGATTTGTATCTGAGATAACACCTTTGGCTATTGCACCCAAAGCTACAACTCAACCAAAGATTACGGAAACAGACACCCTGGTTCAGACCAAACAAGGAGTCTTTGCAGAAGTGGGAAGAAGCCTCCCATCTTAATCTTTCAGCCAGCCACTGAACATGCAGGGGAGCCACCGTGACCCCCGAGCAGATGCTTACAGGAGGTCTGCACTGCAATGTTTTCTAAACAACCACTTCCTGAGCAGCTTCCACTGATGTCAGAATTCATTCACCAAATAAACACAGAAAGGCAAAAAGGGAACACTTCCGATATATCAAAGAAATACCCTTGATAATGGCACACAGATTTAACAGCTAATACCGGATATCTTTAAGGTCGCTTCCAACCCAAACCATTCTATGATTCTGTGTAGCCCAGATTCTCTCATCCTGCACCTTTAATGTCAGCAGGCAACACCCCTTCTGCATGCAGGAAACATGCTTGCTCTGTTCACTGCCAATAAAACTAAATGATAGTACTTGGCTTTTGGCAATATTTAATGCTCTCTGACCAGGAAACATTCTTGATATGATTCACTGACAATACTCTTAAAATATTAACTCTCGGTTTAAGGATAAGAAGATTGATAAAGAACTGCAGGAAAATAAAAATTGCTCAAAGAAACTCCAATTATTTAACCTTTTCCATGCTACACAGTACTTCTTCCACCGAAGCAAGCAGGCAAGTTCACAACACTGCTGCATGGAGTCTGAGTGTGCCAGCGGCTGGCAGCACAGCCTAGGTTACAGTTAGGTTTCACCTAATAGGAGTAAGATCTTGCCACAGCTTCTCAGTTCTGGTGTTGCAGGATCTAGAAGCCCATGGCATTGCAACTAAACTACCATGCTGGCTGAAGTCCTCTCTGTAAGTAAAAATTTCAGGCCCATTGCTTTACATGCACTGAGCCATTTCTGGTATAAAATTACTGTTTCCGTTTCACCATTATCCACATCTTAGAGAAACTCAGAGGGTCTCTGCAGCTGTTTTGTTTTGGTTTCTTAAAAGAATATCACAGGAGAGACCCTTTCTAGATTCTACACCTGCTCTGTAAAACTACCTCCAACACTAAACTGAGAGGAAAGAAGGGGTGTATGTCTCAGTTAGCTTTTGAAATCATGGATCACACCTCAGCATTTCTTTTCAGCTCTTCTGCTTCAGCTTCTGAATACTCCATATCAAGAACATCTTCATTCCCAGAGTCTTCATCAGAACCAACACTGTCCAGGAGAGAGCTGTTGAACTCTAGATAGCATGGAACAATGATATTGCATGAGAAACCATAGCACACACAGGAATTCACAAGAGGTTAGGGTATATCTAATCACATAAACAAAATGCTAATGCTTCCAACTTCCTTTCCAATGAACGTAGGGGATACTGGAATTTCCAAATAAAAACTTTCTCTCCCTTCCCCAATTTGTCAGAGCAATAGTTAAGGAAAGTATCTTGGACTACAGAATTCACTTTAGCATCCTCTCCCTCATACTTTTACAAAAGGGCACTATGGCAATGACAGCTGGATGATAAAAGAACATTTAACCACCCAGTTCACTCCAGAGCACTGGTGGTCTGCAGCCAGAACTGACATGAAAAGCAGTACAGACTGGTCAGTGCACTGTAAGTTTCTGCAACAAGCAGCTATGAATTACAGTTTTAACTATAAATTGCAATAACAAAGTGCATTTTCCAATTAAAACTGGCATCAAAATGCTACTGCTGGCAGCAGGCATCTCTTCATTGTTTTTCAATGGTAAGAAGGCTGCTCACCGCAGGAACTTCCAGTTTGCTTGGCTGAGCAAAATGCAGGCAGCTTTCTGTAAAGAGCCGGAAGGCACCAGTGCTCCCTGTACACGCTGTTCCAAACTTCCTGGGATTCTGCAGCTACCCCACTAATTTAAGATTTGGTACAGTACTCATTAGAGGTAGCTACGCTTTCACCAGCTAAATGAAAGCTGGGGAGCTGCTGGCGGATGAGAAGGTGAGATTAACAGGACACTGCTGAGGGTTTGGGATTTTTTCCCCTTTAAAGAGACTGTCATGCTGGTTATGATGGAGATGTTTTGCCAAAGAGATTCTCACACTGCTTTCCCTGTTAAGTCATCAGACGCTGGATTAGTATAATCTGCTCAGGAAGTTTACTGATGAATCCCTCGAGCTGAGAATATTTTACTGTTGGTTTCCACACTTCTTGGGGCTGTTGGCTCTGTAAGACAGACTGCAGCCAAGAAATGCAGCCACTTAGGTAGGTCTCTACATGAAGCACTTGCCACAGCTATTGCTGAACGCCACTTCATCAGTGGTCCCTGGATAACTAGTGGTTCTTTGATTGGAGCACCACTGGGAGCCTTCCTAAAACAAATACTAGCAGCTAGAACTATGAGATTGTAAGCAGAAACTTAAACAACTGCTGCTGCTGTTGCCTTACAAATGAGACAGTAGCAAGTAGAGAAGCACAAGGCAACCCTCATGTTTAAGTTAAGAAACTGCAAATCAGGAGGAGGAAGGATTTCTTGCCTTGAATTCTCCCTGGACATGAATCGAGACAGACCTGAGAGGGACTGGGCACTCAGTCTGCCAGAGCTCATCAGGGGACAGCACTCAAGACAGGGGGATGCTAAGGCAGCATTCAACTTACTTTGCTTCTCCTCAGAAGACAACACAGGTTGATCCAGTAATAACCAAATGCCTTTAAAGGTGCCTGAGCAACTACAAGAACTTTAACACAAGATTTCATTACCCCTCCCTCTCCCTCTTTGGAGGGGGATTTTTTTCTGTTGCTTTGCTCTGCCAGATTGTATGAAATCACTCGAATGCCAGCCTCACACAAATGTTAAACAGTGCCTGAGGCTCACCACACTGCCTGGATTTGGAGAAGGCAGATAGTGTATTTTGGGTTTCTATTTTCATCCCCAAAAGCTATACCTTCCAGTGAGGTCTGTCTTCCTCCCAGCCTACTTCAGATACAGCACTCACTCGTTTTCCTGGGCAAGGTCAGTGCATTTGCTAATTAGCACTGCAATATCAATGCAAGTAAGAAATAACCCTTATGTTCCACCTAGAGCCATTAACATGCTGGTTTTTGCTGGGAATGCAAAATTTCAAGGTCAATTTTGCTCTCTCTAGATCAATATTAAACATAATACATTTATTGTATTACATTAGATATATTTAATATATTACTTACATGTAAACTATATAGATTATATATATTATAGATCTAATTAAAAACTCAAGAAACTGAAATCAGTCATTTTTCATATTAAGTTTTTCCTGGCATTTGCTTTCACACCCAAGAGCAAGAAAAGGTAACCTGAGCAAAGCCAAACACAACAAAGCACACACCAAAAGAACATGAAATCCCAGCTGTTTTACAGACACTGAGGAGCTGCACTCATACACACAGATCTATTTCCCTCAAAAGCAACATCATGGAAGAAGTTAAATAAGCTTCACCTTGTAGACTTAATTCCGTGGCTCGTTTAAGGTCATCATCCTCTTTTTGTTCTCGTGCCTCCTAATGGGAAGAGAACAAAACTCAGCTCACTGAGACACTTCACTGTTTAAAATTCTTGTGGTGCTCTTTTTCCATTGAAACTGTGCTGTTCTGGTTTCTACAACAAACCTGACACTGTAAATTAAAGGTTCTGTGTGAAGTAATGTTTGCAACCAGCAAGAGTCCAATGTTCTTGTGCAACAGAACCTGGGACAAACCTTCATTAAGGCTCGTCAAAGCTCCTGAGGTTTGGTATGCAGCAGAGCGAGTCTCCAGTAACACCAAACGCTTTCCCTGGATCATTAATTTGAAAAGCATCTGAATGAATTTGCAACCCTTTGCTAAGGAAAGCTGTCACCTACACACAAAGCTCCTCACACTCCGATAAAATTTAGACTACTTCTGCCCAAAGCCGGCTGGGGACAGAATTGTTAAATCCTGACAGACTTCATTATTTTGAAGCCATTGGAAAGCAGAGCCAGTGGTTGTGTGTAACAGGTGTAATTTACAAAGGCGGGATGCAAACCTCCCCACCACTAAACAACCAGGTATTAAAAATATTACCATGAACAAGTAGCAAAGAAACCTCAGGTCAACAAACCCTTCTAATCTTCGGATAGCATCACGCCCCTGCTCCTCCCCCCACTCTTGGAAAGCTCAGAGCTGCAACAAGCCAGTCAATAATATTTAATGAGCTGGCTCCTTAATTCAGGGTTTGAATGCTTTCAGTGCACCTGAACACAGAACCCTAACTATGTATTTCAAATGAAGATAACCACAGCTACCACATTTCCATGCCTGAATCATTAGAATAGCAGATTTTTGCTTCAGAACTGTAGCAGAACAACACTCAAAGGGCAGTTTTACATTATTAGCATGAGGCCTTTTATCTTACTATTTCTAAAGCATTTGGGAATCTTTGTTAAACTACTCAGCACTGCTGAATCAAAGCTACATCTGGCATGGAACACACCAAGCAGCACCTCATAATGAGTAATGGGAAGAAAAATCCAAGAGCCATGGAAACATCAGATCTCATAAGGAAAACCATGACAGCTTTAGTATTAACAGAGAACAAACAAGGGTACCTATTTAAAGAAAGACCTGGCTGAGTGCTTGCTTCACTCTCAGCAGCTTGGTTAGACTTGTGGAAACCAGTTACAGGTCTTGAAATTCAAGTGGAATACAGATGGTTAGTACACAACTCAAGATTTCAATTCTTTTCAAGTCTAATTTAAAGAACTTGTTTTAGATGAGATTACTTGAGTTTCTTTTTCCAATTTACTAACTGAGACAAATCATATAAACGCTCAGTTCCTGTACTGTTTCTTCACTAAGCATCCCCTACTGGCTAGCACTAGAAATGAGGCACTGGGATAGACAGATCTGTAACCTGACCCAGCACGGTTGTTCTTATGATTTGCTTTGAAACCTGCCGCTTTCACTGAGTCTTGACATGACAGGTTGCAAGAAGCAACTGCCAGAGAAGCTAAAAGTGGGCTTGGTTCTCACTGACAGGCAGTAAGAGCTTAGTTCAGTTTGTCATCATTTTTATATAATATTACAAGCACCAGTGTATACATGTGAATGGGAAGCTTTGAGAAATCTGCAGGTCTGTGATGTGATACATGGTTTCCAAAGCACACACAAAACATGCCCAGATGTATCCAGTGCCATCACTCTACTGACAATGGAGCTAGAAGAAACCCAAACCTTTTTTCATCTGGTTGTCTCAAATGAAGCAGCCAAACCCCTCTGCAGTTACTGCCTGAACACCAGCTTTCCCTTCAGCCATCGGGTTTCCAGTGATGGGTAAGATAAGTCAAGGAAGAAAACTTTATTTCTTACTTGCTCTTGAAGACTTTGAGCCAGCGCCTGTTGAAGCTCTTGTTCTTCCCTCTCTCTCTCCATATCGTACTGCTGCAGCCAGTCAACCTCCCCCTGGGAGCCTTCCGGAGTTTTGTTTTCCTTATTCTCATCAAAATCTTTAGTTATCTCAGTGAAATTGGCAGGACCTGGGGAATGAGAAAGTACAGTTATGCTTTCCTAGGTCTTCTGTTTGTTACCAGCTAAATCCTTTTTAAATCACCACAATCCTTGCAGCACAGTGACATCTATTGACAACAAGAGTTCAGAAGCCGTGAACAAAAGCACACAAGTCAAACAGAAAAAGCTCCAAAGCACAGTCTTGCACTTATTCCAACAGGTGTAAAATGAATCATTCCCTTAATCCCTGAACCTGTTTCTCTTCTCAGCCTTTTATGTTCAGCAACAGCAACTTTAACTAAAGCAAGACGTCACAAGGCACTAGGTTTCTGCAGCCATGAAGCTGACACTTGAATTTCTTTAGAAAGAACCCTGGACTATAAAAATTTGCATTGCATATCATACCTCAGAGTGCTACAGACGAAGCCACAATTAAAGCCAAATCATATGTAAGACACAGGGAAGCATGGGTCTCAAGCACTATTTAATTTTTTTAACTTTTTGCTTCAGGTAAGAGCTTTAATCTTGTGAACACCACCTACAGCATTAAAAGTAAGAACCTTATAACTTTTCAGCTTACCTTTAAAGTGAATGCTGTGGCAGAAGTATCTTACAAAACATCTCCTGCAGCTGCAAGACATCTCCCATCTGTCTGCAGCTGAGAAAGTGAGGACCTGCTCCCACAGCTATTATGCAGCAACATGTGAAGCTTTCACAGTTTTGCCCTATGCAGACTTCAACATCTGCTCATTAGTTATTAGCTAGGATTGTACAAGGCAGTCTCAGTATCTGTGAGCTCTTAAACGCAAGACCACCAGAGCCAGAACTATAATCCACAAATCTAATCTTCTTAAGATGAGAAACAAAACTGAATTTATTACATGACCTTTGAATGTTTCCAGCATAAGAAGAAACACCCAACTCACAAAACTGTTATTTGAGGATCATGTAGCAAAACCCCCCACCTCCTCTGCCATACCTAAATTAGTTTTTTTTGAAAGCCCCACAAATTATTCAGTGTTTATAAAAAAATATTATTACTGGCAGTAACAAGGAATGGACTAGGTTAAATACAGCATGTTTAGAATCATCTTGCGTGATACAGCAAAGGATCTCTTGCAATTAAGTTTTCTTTAAATAGAACAGGAATGTGAACCCAGAGAATGTTACATCCAGCTGCCATAACCGGTAACTCAGCATACACACATAGCTCATCTGAATGCCAAGCAGAATGCTTCGAGCAGTGCTTCGGTCAGACACAGTCAAATACAAAAAGCTCAATGTGATGTTCAGTGTTTACTTCATTCTTAATCAGAAAATACAGACACTTATTAAAGACGCACTTGTCACAAAGTGACACAATATTGTGTCAGGCACTGTCACAATAGAGTCTTCAAATAATTACATTATATTCTCCAAACAAAACCTGAAGATAGATACATTTATGTGGCCATGTTCACAACTCTTTTCACACAGCCGTAAGCAACATTAGTGTACATTAAAGAGGGCACAAATGAGGCTGACCACAGACTTAAGTTTTCTTCACACACTGCCTTCCAATATGAAAGCTGTCCATTGAAAAAAGTATGATTTTTGAGAACAGAGTAGTGCTTCTTGTTGTTAATAATTAACCTCCTGGCTCTTAGAGGAGAAGGAGAGCACTGTTGGCCTGTTTTCTAAGCTACTGGAATTTAAGATCTGTCTGAAAGCATGTAGCACACAGCAAACGATAAACACTTACATTTCCTTCAGCCAGCTAAAGGAAGACAATTTCCCTACACTGAGATCAAACAGGCTTCTTCTTGTACTTAACTGTGTTTCTGGGTCAAAGGCCATAATTCACATGCCAAGCCTCTTATGCTCAAGGGTCTCCTCTCACATTAAAATGTATTAGAAAAAATTACAGAGATGAATGTAATTTATCTCTGTATAAGTGTAATTTAGTAACTAGTGACAAAACAATTGCATTTATGAAAGCATTCTAGCCTTATGCATGCCAGACAACAATCTTGCACACCAGCAATGCAAACACTGCTACTGTGCTGCCCCGGCTGCAACTGCTACAGAAATGAAAATGCTTCCTGATTATGGAAGATTAAGTTCCAGACACTGCCAAATCTTAGTAAATGGAATTGTCTGGTACAGAAACCAATGGAAATTTGTTAATCAGGAGAGAGAAGAAAAAAACCCAAAGGGAATTAACTCTGAAGATGAGCGTACCTTTACCAGAGAGGCAACAGACATACAAAAAAATACATTTTCACAGTTCAATGAATTCAACAGTAACAAAATTAAGGAAGCCAGGCAGTTTCAGCAGTGCATTACTAACCTGATGCTATCAGTAATCCACTTTAGCTCACTACAGTCCAACTAAGGTAGGTAGTTGGCCTTACCTGAGTCTAATGTTGCTTTTGGTTTCTCCACCTCCATAGATTCCAGGCTTTCCGGCAACTCCTGAATTTCGTCATCTCCAAAACCAGTGTCTGGGCTGCTTGTAGGCTTATCTTCATCATGGCTCAGAGACAGAGAAGCTTCCCTTTTGCTAATCTCTAAGACAGCTGCTAGCAGCTCATCTTCGCTCATCTCATCAAAACCAGCATTACCCAGCTCAGGTTTATCACCCTCCATTTTACTTCTTTTTGCACCCTAGAGATGAATGGAGTTATGATTGAGTGCTTGAACAAACAGCTATATAGCATCAGCTTTAGTTTTATTTCATTAACCCCAAGGAGTGGGAGCTTGGCTCTGTCAACATTACATGAGAATTAATGGAGAGACAACCTTTGTAACTACACTCACTTCAAGGAATATTTAAATATAAACTATAACCAAGTTTTTACAGGCCCTGTGGATTAGCATACAAAAGATAACCCTTCCCTTCTTTTCCTTCAACACATGTGTTCTACCTTTAGGTTCTGATGAATCCTCAAGCCTCTGGCAAATCAGTGATGAGGTACAAGTAGTGAAATTGCAAGTTTGTTAACGAAGGCTGAAGAAGCAACATGGGAGTAATGGAACTTGAACACAGGAATGGAACAATAGGAACTGAAATAAGGCTGGTATGAAGAGCAATTAAAATCAGGTTTGGTGCTGCAGATTTGCCATACGAAATCATGGGGGCAGGGGGGAGGGAGAGGGGCAGGACTCTGCAAGCCAAATAAGAAAACAGTTAACAGGGGAAAGGGGGGGGGAATTATTCTTTCCTTAAGGAGAACAGAATGACTTTAAATTGCAAGAAGGAAAAAACACTTTTGTCTTAATCTGAATCTTTCCTTTTTTCAGTTATTTTCCTAAACTTGATGCTCACTGACTCCTACATCGTACTGATTTGCAACTAATCAAGTTATTTCAATCATTTTTATATTAACTGTGAATCAGGAGGTTAATGTCCAGATACACAGATTTTCATAATTACACTACTTAGCATATGCTTAGGTTTTTCACCCTTTTATTATGTTAAAAATTGGCAAAAATAGTTTCTATGAGAATGTATTTGTCCAGGTCTTGTTCCAAACCGCATACGGACGGATCTCAAAACTTTGATAAAATGAACAAAAATACATTTTTATTGCTGCTTTTTACTTCAATACAGCAAATTTTGATGAACAAGACTAGTTTCACATAACAAACATTTTGTATTAAAACCGGCTTATCCAGAAAGATCAGCAAAGGAACTGGCAAACTAAATTGCTTGTTCTAGACATCCTGCCCTCCAAGAATTAGAAGTGACGAATTTAAACCTCTCTCCTCACATCTATTCAGGCACTGAATAAAGAAAGCAGAGTACCTGCTTTTTAAGCTTTCTGATTTCTCTTTCTACACCTGTAGGGTACTAATGTCAAAACTGGTTTAGCTTTTCAGCAAACACTAGTTCTGGGCACCTTGCCAACCACCACCACTATTTCAGTGGATGGACTTTAAAGACTTGGCAGCATCTGTGCATTATATGAATACAGCTTTTCAATTAGAAATTATTTGCATAGATTTTAAGTAGCTCAGGCTCCAAGACAGGCTGCTTTAAATAACTATTTTTTAAAAGTACTTCAAATACTACTTCATCTGCAGAGGCAGAAATCACAGTTCTGCCCACTTCAGCTGGATGACTGCTATTTGCCCCTACAACCCAGTATTGCATACACCCACTGTTCCAGCTGTCATCCCACACAGCAGCACTGTTTTGCAAGCACTGCCCTGCAGGGGATATACAGCCCTAAAAAGTGACTGCCAAGCCTCTAATGCAACCCCATCCACAGCTGCTATGAAAAGCACACCAATGGAAATGGTGCAGCAGCAGTAATGCCACTTCCAAGGACCAGGACAAGGTCCAGGTCCTCCCAGGACAACAGAGAAGCACATAGGATCTGGTTAATAGTAACAGGTGGCTCGTCAGGCCTGTGGTTGAGTGGCCAATGTGCATGGTCACAATGAATAAAGTCACTTATGTGGAATCATCACTACCACTGCCTTTTTCCCCCCACAGCAAGCTGGAAAGCCTGTAATAAATTTGCTATTCAAATTAATGTTTTATTCCCACAATTTCTGCGCTCACAGGGCTTATGTGATAGAGACTACCTACACTTCCTCACAAACAAAACTTGAGGAAGAATCACTTGGGATAATTTGGAATGCCTGTTCTATACATAAAAGGGACTTCAAGGACAAGCTAGTTTCCTTCCCCACCTGTAGCCAGGTACAGATGAGCCATGCAGGAAAGCAGTTGCCTCCACTGCTCCTGAAACCTTCAACAACACAGGTTTTCTGCTTTCCTCAAAAGCAACCCATTCCATCCCTAAACATTCTGAGCATCACGAAGTTTGCCTTAATAGCTTATCTAAAAATTACTGTCTACAATTTAGGCTATTATCTTGTTCTTGTTCTATCCATCACAAGCATGGAAAACAGCCCAAGTATCTATACTCATTTTTTTCCCTTCCTTGTAAGCACAAGTCTTGTTTAGGTTTCTCTTTAAACAGAAGACCCAAGTTCACTTGCCTGCTCTTTCTCCCAAAATCTTTCTCTCCTTTGGCCCTTCTCTGATTTATCTATAACTCTTTTCAGCCTGAAGCCCAAACCTGGATAAAGAACACCAGCTATAGCTCAACGCTGAGGAAACAAGGAGGGTTACTTCACACAACCTGCAGGCTATGCCTCTGTTTATATGCTTCTGTTTTCAACCGGCCTGACCTTGTGACCGACCATCACCTTTCATGCACTTTCTGAAGGCTCACTACTTTCCCAGCTGTTCCCATCTGGCATTTACAGCCAATTAGCCCTGCAAAGAACAGCACCTTTAGCCTGTTCCTCCTGAGCCACTCCTCTATCTTTATGCAATTTCTCAGATTTGTCGAGACCATTTTGAACAGTACTTCTGAGCTTCAACATACTGGCAGCCCTTCCCAGCTCTGGGTCTTTTGAAAATGTAATACTCATTACCTATTTTATCATTTATTAAATACTGAGTAGATCAGGATCCTCCTCTTCTTTGATCTTTCCATCAGAAAGCTGTGATATTCTCCTCTTGTTACCTACTGCTATGCAGCCAGCTTTACACTTGTCCTTTAATGCCACAATCAAGACAAGTCTCTGCTTCATTAAAATAACCCCATTAACATTGTCAAAAACTTGAGAGAAGCAGAGATGCAGGACACTTGTCCTAAGCACTAGGCCTGCAACACTTAATAGAAGAAAGTGGTACTGCAAGATAATTCTCTAAGCTTCTTGCTTTCCCTTCTGGGTCATCAATCCTTTCCCACACAATCCATCTACCTGCTAATGCACTGCCCTGGTAGAGGCAAAAAGTATCTTGGCAACATTAATACTAGTCACAGTGAAGAGCTTAAAGGCAATATGAAGTTAAATGCGCTGTCACAACAATGAACTTGGTCTCTACACACTTCTTCATGTCTGCCCCCAAAGGCCAATAGCTTCAGTTTCTAAAAGCATTTGAAAAGCCATACTTGAAATGGGACATAGACTGGATGTCTGAGAAGTTCTCTCAACTGAGTATTTTGCTCAGCCCAACTTGTACTGGACCTAATTTAATCAAGGGCTTTATTGCATTTAACATTCCATTATATTTCAGCCTGGGACATTATTAATGAAAGTTACCCAAAGGACTGACAAAATTGCTAAGCAGTGGTATACCAACCTGAAAACTCAAGTGCAGTTGCAATGCAATTACATCTGTTCCCAGTGGGAACCCAAGGCAACAGTACAGAGAGGTCAATTAGCAAAGCACTCCCTTCCAGCATCAAACAGTGCTAATTAGGTAAAAAAAAAAACAAACCCTTATCTTGTATCAATTTTACTCAGAGTCTGTGCTAAGAAGAGCACAGCCCAGACATGAGCACATGCAGGATCTATGTATATGAAAGTGGACTTTTTCCCCTTACCTTTTCGGGCTCTTCTTGTAGTTGTTGCTGATCCCTGCTCTGTACATTACACAACCTTTGGCTATGGGCAACGGAGCGTTTCAATGGCTCATCATCGCTGTCAGAGTCTACAGAGAGTGCTGAGGAACTCTTTGACTTGAAAGTGTATTTTCTGTAAGTTAAAAACATGGCTATAAAACTTTACAGCACTGTAGTATTGTACAGATCTGTTTTGAAGTAACTGTTAAAGAAGTGTTACACCCAACTTTCACACTGTGGGGCAGTACAATTTTGGGAACAAACTGCACCAACTGACAATGACAATTTGTTAACACAGTGGGCAGGGTGTTCAGAAAAGGTCTATTTTACTAGAGTAACAGAGATATCAGCTTCAAGCCTGCAACAGCAACTTGCAATGTTAAAAGTTACCAAGTGTGTCACTTTTGCTTCTAAGGCCAAAGATTCTGCACTTTATAACCTCACAATCCCTCACAGTACTCATGAGTCAAGCCCACAGTAACATGTAGAACTCTGCACAAACCATTTGACTTCTGAAGTTTACTAAGCTGGACACAGCTACTTCCCACATCATTGCTAGGATATCAAAAGTGCAAGTCTGCACAAGTTTTTTAGTTTTCCTGAACAGAAGACAAGGTTGTTGGGGGAAGTCACCATTTCTGCTCAATTAGGAAATCTGGTCTTTAAGTATTCCGACTATGCAAAACTATGCAGTGTGATATCACATTTTGCACTGTATCAAATTTTGGCCTTTCAAAATGGCTTATAAAAGCAACATCCTCTCATCTTTGCATGTAAACTTAAGGAACTAACCACCTGTTTCCAAAACACACGCTGGGGGTCCATAGAGCCAGAACAGAGAAAGGAGCTGCACTGCAGAATTAGAAACCACTTTACTTCTTATGTATGTGATTTGTAACTAAAATGCAAGCTAATTTAAGAGATCTGGCACCCGTGCCAACTAAATCCATTTCTCATTCTGATGCTCAGCCTTCTGACAAAAGTTATCTTTGCTGACTTACAAGTCCCCAAAGGTGACCACTTCAACTAGGCAAACTGCACCACAGATATTCATTTCAGCTAGCATGTAACACCAATAAAAAACAGATGGGAAAAAAGACAGTATCTGAAACATTTTACTAAAATAGAAAAAAGGAGAAAGAAAACAAACAGGAAAAGGGGAAAGACTAAAGAAGAACTAGAAAATATTAAAAACTTAAAAATGATTCCATGAAACACCAAGTCACAGGCATTTCACACCTATAACTCACCTACAAGACGTGGAAGTGCTTACAGTACAGGAATTCACCATTTGGGAGGCTTTCAATGGACGGGAACTATTAAAAAAACCAAAGTATTTATTGCAGCAGTCACATTCTTAAAAAAATAAGTATTTACTTGTCTGCTATGCATGCAAATCCATGACCAAAGAAGCAAGCAGAGCACCATTATGTACTTGCTAATTGCTTAGATTTAGAGTAATAACTCCATCATGCTATAAATATACAATAGATGTTCAAAACCATATATAATCCTTTGAGCTTGATTCACTTCTTAGTGATGCACCCTTAGGGACAAGCTCACAAATTAAAGGCTTTGGGCTCCCATGTCAAAACAACTCATTCCTTTATGTTTTATTCCCACCAACAGTTGAGTTCCTGCTCCCAAACCACAGTCTGCTACTGCTATCTGGATCAGCCGGTTTTCAGGCATGTCCCACATCTCTGTTTCTCCTCCCTTACCTAGATTCTTCTGGACAAACTTCCTGCTCCTTTTAGTCCTTTCACGGGCTCCTCAAGGTCCATCACTATCACTACACACCTATCCACCAGATGGCTGCCAATGCAGGAATCTTTTCTAATCTTCCCCCTCAAAACAGGGCTTCTGCTCTCCACCCTTTCACTCTTCAGTCAATCAGAATGGTTTCAATGACTACAAAAAGTCAGTGGAAAGCTATTTCAAACACGTTTTCAAGCTTTTCTGCTCTGGTTTGCTTAAGCTGTTTGTTGGGTTTAAGATTTCTATTGTTAAAGCAAACTTGTGAAACATCCATGTAAGTCTCAAACACCACCGAAAGTTCAGCACAAGAACACACACCACACTGCTGAACACATTGCTACAGCTACTGTGGTCATGTCACTAGGCAAGGACAAGAGACCCAAGGGCTTCTTGTTCCTTATTCTGCCACATACTTCCTATGTGACAACTGGCACATTTAATCTCTCTGTCATACGACAAGCAGCTGCACAGAAATAACTGTCACAGGGAAAAGGAGAGAGTATTTTCAGCATGTGAAGTGCTCAGATACTACAGTGGCATAACAAAGACAAAAGAAGAATGATAGCACAGGAGGTGTAAGTGGAAATCAGCAGAAAAAGGTAGGATGTTATAGGTCCTAAGCAGAGTTAACTGTGTTGTGAAGGGAAAAACAATCTAGATTATCTTGGACCAAGAGGCATACATTTTGGAAATTACTAACAGGAGCTCTCTTCAAAAGGGAAGTTGTTTTCAAGGACAGTAAAGAACATTATTGTACCAAATATTTCCTAGACAATGCCTCACCAGCTCTTCCTACTGCTTCTGTTACGCTCCCTCTCCATGATGGCATCATTCCAAACTAGCAGCATACATCTGAAACTGCATAATTTTACAAGTTTCCTTGCCTAGCCATTTTCTGGAGATCTGACAACTGCCTGCATTGGGGCAGGTGTGGTTAACAGGCCCCAGGTCAACCACTTACATTGCAGAATGAACGCTCCATCCCAGTGTCAGTGGCGGCCTAGTGTTTTCTGTACAGTGTGAAAGCAGGGTCAAGTATCTTGGAATAACCACCTGCTGCCCGACTTTATGATTGAGGGACAAAGCTACATTGAAGCTGTATCGTTTCAGATGAAGAATCAGGACTCTGGGAGAGACACAGAACAAATGTTAATCTCAAGACAGAAGACAGAGAAATCCCATTCAAAAGCCAAGTAGTCCTGTTTACAAAACGCATTCATCTGAGCTTAAAACAGATTGTTACTGTGGGGTGGTAGGGAAGCACTACCCATCTCTTATGTGGCAAAAGACAGGTGATTCCTGGGGATCACTAAACTTTGTGCAAGGTGCATGGTGCAGACTCTGCCAACTCAAGAGGCTTTCTGCTTTGGTCTGCATCACCTTGCTCTTCAGGCAAGCACAGGCCAGCAGCTTTTGCCAAACTCCTTATTTCTGCTATGCAGTGAGAGGCAAGACAATAAAAATACTACAATTATAGGCCAGAATGCTAACAATATTACTCCCAGATATTTAAGACTGCAATGGAGAGATCACATAGCTACCCAAAATTGATGAAGAACTATGCTTCATCAATAGTGCAAGATGTGTACTCAGTTTATCTGTCATGACACTTTAAGAGATTTTTATCACAACAGCATAAAGAGCCTGAAAAGGCCTCCTTACACTGAACCCTTTCCCTTATGCCACACTTGGCATAAGTCATGCAATATACTGTCTATACAGTTCATCCATCTGTATCATCACTTCTGTTGTGCTAATATTCAAAAAACTGTGACAAGGGTTTTGCAGTGCTTTCACAAATACACTATTTGAGCAAAACTCATGCTAACTCCTAAGTTACTGGGTTCAGTATGTGTACACCTCGGACACAGCCAGATAAAGTTATCCAAAAGACTTTTCAATGCTTTACATCCCATGAGAACATGATCTCTACCTCCATGTTCTTCCACTCTAAATAATGAGCTAAATCCAACTACAAGGTCAGAGACTACTGAGCGTGCCATTAGCCCTCTAAGTGTTTGCTTCTTCCTTAAAGTGCTATCCTTGCTGAGAGAGAAAATAGGTATCAGCATGGTAAGAATTAACTCATCAAAGCAAAACTCTATATACCTTCTGGCACTAAATGCCTCTAACTCAGTCCTGCCCACCAGATCAGCTGAGCACAAAATATTTAACTTCCAGGATATATTTATTGTTTCCGCTTCCTTCCCACCCCAGAAACCTCAAGAAAAGAGGAAGGGGAAAACTCAGCCCTCCTTATGTAGTGACAGGGAGGAAGAAAGAGGTGTTAAAGAGGGTGCCTGGGAGCTTCTTCAGAGGGAAACTGAAGAACAGCATGAAGACTACTGTCTGCATGTGCATCTTTCTCACATGCTGGCCACTGTACATGCCATCCTACACATTTTCCCAGCTTTATTCTTCAGGGCACTTTTGTTTGCACTTTTATTAACATGTCCTTCCAGGAAAGAGAGGAACAGATACCAACATTTACCTGGGAAGCCTGTTGAACTTGTGTGTGACAACAGCAGACTTTCCATTGCACTTCTCACAGGAATACTCAATCTCCTCTGCCTGTTTGAGAGAACAGAAAAATGACTACTGAAACAAAGGACACATCAAATGGATCTTGGCAGAAAGCACATCACTTTTGGCTGTCATGGAAGCTCTTCAAAACAGCAGTCACACTCAAAATTAAAATCACCTTCAATGTGACCTAACAAGAGGGCATCAGATAAGAGGACAGGGAGCAGAGTTTAGGTGCTAATAACATCCACTAACAGAAGTGGAGTTTTTCCTTTAAGTCTTCTGCAAGCTAGTGACTTAGCCACAGTTGAGATAAATTAGCTTCCAAAGAGAGGGGACAGTCTTGTAAGGTTTACAGTTTTCTCTCCCATATACAGGGATTTTTTTTGTCGTAATAACCTTTGGTGAAAGGTAATTTGACAAGAAGTTCCCTCCCTTGCTCAAAATCTCACCTTTATTCCTGAAAAGATATCCTCATCTAAACTTGTCATGGATGTGCTGCACACTTTTGAACAGGCAGCAGAAAGGGAAGCATCACTGTGCGAAATTACATGACATAGCCATCAGACATTCCTACAGCCATTTTAAGTGAGGCCAAATGACCACTATCATTAACCTTTTTTTTTTTAAATCATAAGACCTCCACCAGCTTTTAGGTGAATAAGCACATCTATTACTCTGCTAAAAACACTATCTGCAAATGGAAAAAAACCACAGGTCTGCCTCAAGATATGCCAAAACACGTCACTAATTCACAGATATAAGACTCCTTTTTAGCTTTCAGAAACCTCACCTTGAAGCTCTACTTACAAGATGAGCATCCATGTACTGCAGCTATTTTTTTAATAATTGTATCTGCATGACCTTTTTCTTCCATGCTAATTTAAGCCAGTACATAAGCTGTTGAAGCACCCTCCCCCAGAAGAGGAAGCAGCAATTCCTCTCAGCAAGTATCTCAACCTGACAGCCTCCCTCCTCTCCTTTGTATTCGTTTATGCCTCAATTCTTCCACCACAAAATGGGGAAGTTTACTCATTTCACAGCAGTATTGTAAGGATCAGTTAATGTCTGCACAGCATTTTTCAACACAACCTACTGTGTACTGTTAATGTGCAAACTTCAAACAAGTGCAAAGTTAATTATTTCACGTGCCTGAAATCACTGTCACAGAAACTAATAATCAGCTATACAATAAAAATTTCCATGTAGTACATAAGGTACACATACTTCACACTGAACAAAACAACCCCTCCAAACCTATGTACCCGAAAAAAGAGGTCAAGGGAATCCTGTATCGACCGGGAAGGATGCAATTTCTTTCTTCGAGGAAGGTCAATGGAGAGGTCATTAAACTGTTCACGTTTAGTGACTGTTTCACCACACCTAGAAAAGAAACATGGTTATGCAAGTCAAATGAAAAATATATTTGAAATTAATGGCAACTTACATTTTTAGGCTAAAGTAACTTCCCAGTAAATATATGCCTCTTAATCAACCTACTTAAAATTGAACTGCTTGCTTATGGCAAAGTTGAACTTCGGGATTTCACTTTGACGCTTTAGAAGTTGAAAGAAACATTTGCTTAAGGGTGAGAACAAAAAAACCACAGACTGCTTTGGAGTGGCAAGTGATCAGGTATACAGGAAATCAAAGTGGCTGCTATGCAGCTGAACACGTCTTCATTCAGCGTTCTTAGGAGAAAAGAAGTGAACCTAGCCCAGAAGAGGAAGCCTAGAAATACTTTCAAACTGTTTTTAGAAAGAAAACAGTAGAGTCCATCCTTAAGAACAAAAAACCACAAACCGAACAATAAAATAACAGCAAACTCTACCCCCCACCCCCCAAAAAAACCCCAAGCAAAAAACCAAACCACAAGAAAAACTCCATTTTCTCATGGTACTCTCTGGAAGAAAAAAAATAACCAACCAAAAACCAACCCTATAATAATCTGTCTTAACTAATTATAGTTATTAGCTGCATGCAATTTACTTATAATTATTTTAGGGAACTAATGCAGTACACACAAAGTAATATCCCCAAACATCTGTGTTCATGAAAACTCTGCCATTCAGGATGCTTGCATGCCACAATCTGCTGGACAGGTCATAGACAACAAATGCCCAGACACAGAACCATAGAATCAGCTAGGTCAGAAAAGAGTTGATTCTACTGGCTCACATAGTGGTCTACAACTTTTTCTGCAATAACCTACAGAGACAGAAGAAAATGCCACTGCCTGGAAACCCCTGGAAAGAACAAATTAAAATCATGGCTTCCCATCATTTAAGAGATAACATTACTTGGCTAAAACCCCCTTTTCTCTCTACTCTCATATAATCAGTACACAAAAAGCAAAGCACAGAGGCTTTCCACTGGATATGTAATGAAGAACTAGATGGTATGAGACTGTTCAAAGAAGGTCTGTAGCAGCAGACAGTATGGTGTGAGGTTTACAGCATTCTTAGACCATAGAATATTCTCTAAATATCTATCTTTGGAAATGAAATAGTTCTTAGTTCTAGTTCTAACCTAGATGAAGTCTAGGTTAACCTAACCTGCCGATGAAGTCACATAAGAGAGGAACACTTCAGCATCATTTAAGGCAAGCATGACAGAAGCTCTCAAGCATACTTACATTTTGCAAATGATAGAATGTTGAACCTCAAACTCTAAGTTACTGATAACTGGACATGTATAAACTTTGGTGGCTGAGAGGTCATCAGAAGCCCGCCCTGGTGAGCTCTCCTCATTAGGGACTGGCTCGCTCTTCCAAGTTTTGTTTAACTTTTCCATGTCTTCCTTCAGCTGATCCAGGCACTGGCTCAAGAACTCATGTGCGTCCTAGAAACAGGGTAAACTCAAAGTGATTCTGCACAACTCCATTCAGTATGTTTCTCTCAACACATGCACAGACAGGGGAAATTATATTTTAGCTCATTGCATTCAGCAATACTAAGGCAGTTCTGCTCTAAAACACAGCCCGCAGTTGTTGTCATTCAGTCAAAAGCTCAAGACACTGTCAAATAGAGCTGAAGCCTGACAGGCGTTCAGTGCAGTCCAAGCACTGAACAAATCACACGTAACTGTTTCTAGCCAATATGGTACTTACGTTTTGCATGTACCCAGAAAATCGCTCTGCAGTAGCTGAAATGGCACTTTTCACCTTCTTGAGCAGCTCCTTCTTAACCTCAGGGCTGCAGACATCCTTTTTAGCAAGCAGATGGGCAAAACGTCTACAGAAGTCAATGCAATGAAACATGATTGGCTTTCCAAGACTTCAGAGAAACAAAATAAAACTCACAATACCTCAATTTTAAGTGTCTCTAAAAGCTTTTGTCCTGTGGTAAGTGGCTAAGTGGTTCTGTATGAGAATTTATCATATACAATTAACCTTTTCCATTTCAAGTATTTTGAAATCTCATTTGAGACTGTCACTGGAAAAGGACTCAAACAAAACAAAAAAAAAATCACAACCTTTTAAGGCAGAGAAGAGCTTTATAAAGTTCTATAAACTTATTTCTGCCATAGTTTTTACAACAAGGGGGAAACAAACCCCCAAAACACAGTGCTTTTTGAAAACATTTGTACTGATAGGAGACAAGAAATCACATGGCACCAAAACAACCAACACAGAATTGTTACATTCAACTTGTGTGGTCAAACTAATTTCTATTTTTTTTTTCCAGTTTGCCACCAGAAACACAGAAGATATGAAAGGCTGCCTGTAACTCAGCATGGCCATTTTCAAGAGCCTACTTCTGATTTCTAAATTAAAACTCCAAAACACAGACAGCTCTAGGATTTATTATCTACATGTGAAAATTACCCTCTACAAAGGTGCCTCAGTATTATAAAATTTCTTAGTAATGAAAGAAAATATCCTTCCCAGAAAAGTGAATTTTACCTGATAAGAGCATTCAGCGGAATTTTTTTCCATGGAATACCCTGCTTGAGCAAATCATTAGCAAAAGACTGAATTGAAAACAAGGACTGCAGAATGGCATTCATATAGCAGGTGTTCCCCAAGTTTGAGAAGCTGAAAAAGAAAAAAGGCTGAACATGGTACCTATGTCAATGTACAAACATGCCAATGTTAACACTGCCAACACATATGACATCCACACCCCAGAGTTTCTCATTGGAGCTGTCCTCCTGCCCTTCAGACTAAACTGAAAACTCAAGGGAGGTGGCATTTAGCAGGAAAAAACCCATGAGTTTCTGCTATCAAAATTTAAAAAAACAGTGCATATATACAGGAGACAGAGAAATTAATCATGGAAGTGTAGGAGAGGAGCATGAATTAACTGAAATTATTGTATCTCTTACATTCTCAGGAAATGAATTTAAGAACACCTATTCTCTAAGCTTGGAAAAGTATTCCCTGTCTCTGACCATTAATTTTTTTTTTCCTATTAAATAATTCTAACAGGAATGCAGATGTTCTGATGATCAAAGTGTGCATGTCAGATAAAGAAAATTAGAGTTACCCTTGTAATTGTTGTTGAGGATGGGTGGAAAGGGGCACCCGGGGTTTGTTCCACCCTGTGTAATCCTGATTAGATCTCATTTTTTTAACAGAAAGAGGGGCAGGCTGAGAAAGAAATCCTAGGCTTCTTTTGGCTGAAGGGGTCTGGCCAGATACACTAGACCTAAAAACATAAAAAGGATAAGAAGTGTAAGATTTCCAATACTCTTCCTTAAATAGCTATAGTCCATGACACTGGAATTGTATCGCTATAGAAGACAGGATTGGTAAGGCCACACAAGATAACTGGTATGAATCATAATGCAAAAGAGGTATGAGAAAGAGGGAACTTTTCCTGAGCACCTTAATACTTTGTTTGGTTAAATTTCCTTACATCCCCAGGTGTGCATGCAGCATAACCAAGTCTTTTATCACAGAACCACAGAATGGTTTGGGTTGGAAAAGACCCTAAAGATCATCTGGTTCCAAACTCCCTGCCATGGGCAGGGACACCTTCCACTAGACCAGGTTGCTCAAAGCCTCATCCAACCCAGCCTTTAAGATAACCTTTGTTTTTAAGATAACAGTTAAGATAACAATTCTCCACACTGTATGATGAGATAAAGAATGATCATGCAGCATGAGATCACCTCTCCTAAGACATACATAAAATTCACATCTGGGCCAGGTCTTATTTTTCAGCCTCTTGCAACCTAGTAACTCAGTCCCTCATGTGTAAAGCATGGACAATGCTGCTTTTCTTCCTTGACCTTGCATCTCACCTATCTAGGTAAGAGGCCAACAGTTTGATTGCAGTGTCTAATACAGAAGAATTCCAACCTCGGCAGGATCCAGTATCATATATATACTGAATATTGTATAGTTTCAAGCCATTTTAGCTACTTGGGAAAACAAAGCAAAGATTCAGTCTGAAATTCCAGAGTTTATATAGAATTTGAACTAACTAGAGCTTAGATACATCAGGACCAGTCATTCACAGTAACTACAACAGAGATGGGTGATTTTAGAAAGTCTATCTATTGTAAGCAGTAACTGGAGTTTGAAGATGAGTGAAAAATAAAAGTGTGTGTATACACATACACATGTTTTATGCATATAAGCTATATACCATGTGATAAACACCCAGGAAACTAAAGATCCTCATTCCGGGGAAAGAACAGTAGTTGAGAGTTCATGCTAGTGAATCAGTCCTACCTGTCGAGGGTGGAACTGCCACTGGAGTACTCTTTTGATGAAGACCGACTACTATAAAACGATGACGACTGCAGTGGTAAAATACCTTTAAAGACAGAGAGGCAGGTCATTTTGTTCCAGGCAACTCAGCTATTTAGGTAACTAATTTAAAATTATTTAGTGAAAAGGTTGTAAAATCCTCAAATACTGTTTTACAAAATTGGTTGGGAAAGTACTAAACACACACACTTCATCAATATTAATCATATATAATTAAAGACATGCTGGAGCTTTACTTGAATTTAGTACCATAATCTCCATCAAATCCAAACTGCAATATGAAACATTAAAGAGTCATTGAATGGTTTAAAGTATCTAAAAGATAACATCAACCTCTTGTTCCGATACACAAAATACATGTAACAGAAAACTCACTAATGATTTCCAATACCTTTCAAAATTCAAGGTAAATATGCAGAAGTGGAAACAGTTTCTCTTCCCACTCCAAATTCCACACTAAATTAGTATATGCTTGAGGCAACGTATGATTGTTTCATTGTCCTGATATCACTGCATCAGATCCCAAGACCCTAACATCTCAGACAGCGCCACATTAGAAGTTCTCAAGAGTCAAAAAAAGCACCTATTACGGTGAATCACAGTGTAATTTAGTTTAAGAATAAGAATCTGCTTCTATCTCAGCTTGAAGTGGTTTGAAGCATGCAGCTTTTAAAAATGCAGATAAATGAAGTAAGTTCACAACACTGCTGCCTGACATTGCAGGTATGTACTCATAAATTCTACTTTTGACCCTAAAGAGAAACCCAAATTTTCAGAGATAAACAGTCACCTTACTGGCTCCTTTAGCAACATTTGTGCCACCACAGCTGCACCAGAAGAAGAATGTATTTAGCAACATTTCTCATAATAACAGTATCTTGAATGAATTCCCCTTTATGGGGAAAAAGGCTCAGTATCTACTAGCAGAAATGAAGAATGGTGCCACTTACTAGCTTATATACATACTGTCAGTATTTCTATTTGTCTATAAAACCTTGTCACACGCCAGTATCCAACAGAACTTTGGTACAAACAGCATGAAAGTCCTAGCCCTAAATACTTCCCCCTCTAAGTTCTCTAAGGGGAAGAGACAGGGAAGTAACAGCAATCGGTACACATTTTGAACACAGAAAAAAACCAGCCTACAATTCATGTGGGCATTACCAGCAAAGGAGAGTTTACAAATAAACAAAAAAAAACAAAAAGGAAATCCTGAGGCATTTACAGGAATCCCCTCCCAAGGGGAAGGGAAACTTGGAGCAAAGTTTGAAGCTGCTTGTTGAATTTTTAAACAAGCTGGCACATGGGCTGGCATCAGCACCCAAGTGTAAAGGTCAGGGTCACACTAGAGCAAGACAGGCTTCAAAAATGAAGGCAAGTTGTTTGCATCTCATATATAGCTCTATAGAAAGCTAGAAAATCAATGGCACAGGGAAAGCAGATTAGGATAACCACCCCTGCAGCAATTCTCTAAACTAATACCAAAGTGTTTAAATTGAACTGGTCAAAGCCAGGTATCATTTGGCTTTACTTTTATTTTTTTTACCTGATGTCCTATTTTCCTCTGCCTGCTTCAGATTTAACTGTTTCTCTCTGCTACTGTTCAAGTACTTCCATGCTGGATCACTCAAGGCTTTATTATTCCTGTGGAAAAACAAGAATGAAAGTCAGTGCAGTTATAAAAGATACAGGATACTCCTGCTTGATATTTACAATTTGTTTAAAGCATTTCTCTCCTATCACCTTTAATACTTGACTATGGAAGGGTCTAACTTTACTTGCAGATCATTTTAACCGATTTGTTTAAACAAGCCTTCTTAGTTATGCTCAAATGTGATTTCAGCCAGAGGGAGTTTATTCTCCAAATGGCAATTTCTTCTTTATGAATTGTGTTTTAAAAAGGGTTTTTTACTTATCTGAAAAAGAAGTTCAATAAAGATGGTAACTACTGCCATACATGCAGAGCACATATGACATCCCTGACTAGACTGAGAGAAAAAAGGTAACAGAATTTGCACGTGCCAGTTCCCACAAGTCAACTGCGGAGCAGGTTCTATTTCCCTCATTAATCCTTAACGCAAACCCCATTTCAAGCACCCAGTGTCTTCACAAGTTCATTAGTGGTTGACTTGTGCCACGTTGCTGAGTCTGGAAATATCCAAGCATTCCCTTCAGAAAAATTTACCTTTGCAAAACGAATGAAGAATTTAAAATCAGGAACTAGAAACCACGGTTACTTACGTTGAAGAATCATTCTCTTTGGGATAATCTTCACTCATTTCTGAACCAGGAGGTTGTGTTCTTTTCCTCTTTTCACTGATAACAGAAAATTTTTGAAGTGGTCATTCTTTCAGAAAGGATCGTAAGTGACCCTCTTCCAACTCAACAGAATTCAATGCTTTCCATTCATTTTCTACCTATCTTACCCAAACTCCACTTCTATAACATAGCAAACAGAGAACAATTTAGTCTGCCCAGCTCTTAAATTGCTTATAAAGCTCTAGTACCAGTACCAGCCAGAGGCTAGAAAAGCACATATTAACATCCTATTACAAGTAACAGTAAAGCCAGAGGAAGAAACATATTCCTTCTTACTTCTAGGTGTACAAAGTTCCACCTGCAGCTCCACAAAGAGCTAAAGTATCATACATCATAGTAAGAGGATAACACTCCTACCGATTCTCCAACAAGCCTGTTCTGTGGGGGACTGTGGACGCAGGAGATGCTGCGATGTTCACCCTGTTGCTAGGTGTTCCAGTTCCAGAGGGATTCTTAACGGACGCTCTCGGTGGGGTACCCAGCACCTTGCGCAACGCGTTTTCCTCCTTACTTTCCACAGCCACTCTTTTGGGAGGAGTCTACAAAACCCAAGTGGAGGGGGCACGGACAGAACCGAAACAGTGAAAAACAGAAACACAGAATCTATTCAGTTGGAAAAGACCTTTAAGATCATCAAGTCCAACCTCTACCCCAGAACTGCCAAGTCCACCACTAAACCACATCACTAAGGTCTTCACCTACACTGTTTTTGAACACTCCCAGGGATGGCAATTCTACCGCTTCCCTTGGAAGCCCGTTCCAGCTAAGGCTTACATCACTGCTTTACTTGCTACAGTGTAGCATCCAAATCCAGAAAAATGTTACTTGAAATAGATTAGGAGAGCTTAACACCAATTAGACATAGGTAAAACTTCGATTATATGAACAGAAGGCATCAACATGAAACTCTACTGCAGTCACCAACTTCCCTTATTATTTTCCAACACTAAATTAAACTTCAGCTTTTAAATATCTCCTTCATGTGCTTTGACATTAAAAATCTCAAAGCATGATTTCTATCTATCCCCAGGCCAAACCTAGGGAGTGGGTATTAAAAAAAAAAGCCATATTAAAACCCACACAATTACAACAGTGCCCTAACAGCCTTGGACAAGCAAGTGCCACATGTAACACAATGGAAAGAGCCAAGCTGACTTAGGGATGTTGATCAATTTTAGACTTGAAATCTAAACACTTTTAATCTTACCACTATACACAGAGCCCTGGAGTTTTTGCAGTGAGATTGCTTTTAAGCAACATGCAAAACTTGTTTTGGGACAACATAAAAAATATCCTCCCTCAGGGTGGTAATACAGGTATATTCACAGACACAAAGTAAATTAAAGCTGGTAGATACATCATGAAATCTGCATTATGCAGGGAGAAAAGGAAGAATAACAACATTTTGAAGGAAGAGCACTTGGGGGGGAAATCTGCAAGATTTACACAAAAAAGCTGAGTAGAATGCTACAAATTCAGTGACTTTATTCTGATGCAAAACCAGGTCAGCGGCTTTTATATATATATATGTGCATATGTGTATATATACTTGGCTGAAGTCTGCTAAACTCAGTAAGACCTATGCTGACTGTAACACATTCAGCTGCTATGTAAGGTATTCAGTATGAACAGAGATATTCACAACTATGTGAGAAGCCTTAATCACCTATTTTCCCCTCTACTTCTGCTGCTTCACTGCCTGACTGATAGCTCAGCATGAAGAACACATTCTGTCTTCCACAGCCAGACACTGACCTTTCTTATTTATACTGAATATATGACTCCTAGTGAGCATGATACAGTGTTGCCAACCACCTTGTATACATCTATTCCAAGCCCTCTAGATTACAAAGACTCTGGATGCAAAATAAGTATTTACAGTGCTATTACAGCATACATTAAGAGAATGAGAGAAGGAAATGAACGAAACAAAGTTAGAGGAGAGGAAAAATTTGAACAATTAAACAAACCTGGTTCTCTATGTAAGAGAATTGCCTATTAACTTCCTTCTGTGTGGTCCTGCTGCCCAGCACACCTCCAAAGCTGCCAGATCCCTGAGAGGGTTTTCCAACTGTCAGGAAAAGTACACAACATTTGTCTGTCATTTAACCAATTTACATTCTTATTTGTAAGATGCTATTTAGCTGGAGCCAATTTTGGGAAGGACACGCCAGATTTCCTGCCAACAGGCAGTACAATATTCTGAGGGCACATACATAAGCACATGTTTATTGGTATGCCTTATATTGGTCATTTACTCAGCTGGCAGTAAAGATCCTATCCTTAAAAAGAACAAAATAAGAGGTAAAATAAAAAGGAAAGAGACTCTGCATGTACGATAAGCAGACAAGAGTGTTTGAAATACCAATTACACTATAAGCGATACCTGCATGTTAATCTCCGCTTATTGTTCAGCATGATAAGAGGTATATTATGAGAAAGGTATGTAACAAAAATTGGGGTTCAGGGCTAGAAAGCAGCACTTACACAAATACAAAGAAAGTCCGTAACACAAGGACAAAATGGCTAAAGATATATGAAAAGGAAACACAGCACTGACTCTTTTCCAAACTGTTAATTACTTGATTGATAACAATTGCACTTACCAGTATGAAACCTGTCTTGATGGACTGCATCCAAATACATCCGCATTTCATTTGCATCTTTAAATGGTACCTTATCAATTATCAAGAAGCTGGTATCCTTTAGTGTTAGCATTAGGCAGCACAGCTTTCTACCATTTGGGCGTAGTGTCACAGCTTTAATGTTATGGCTTAGCTGAAAATAAGAAGGTGACTATAAACAGAAATCCATCTTCAAAAGGCCCAAATACTTAAAAATTCAAACAAACCACTTCAAATAGAGAGGCATTCACACAGAAATACTTCTCATTTCTCCATTTCAAGCAAACATGAAGCCTCACAGAACTGATGCAACAGGTGGTCTTGGAAGCTAATAGCATCACTACAGCTCAACAGTCCCCATAATAATGAACTTTCTGAAACTTGCTTTGCTATTGAGAGTGACATTTTTGAATGTAAAGAATAAGAGTTTCACACAGTCCCATTTAGTTGTCTGAAGCTTCCACATAAAATTTGAAATATAATTTAGGATGAGGAAATTTTTAAATGTTGGCTACAAACTTCTACTCAGTTTATACTCAGCTCTCAGGGAAAAGCAGATTTGACACAGCACAAAAAGATGTGCTGAGGGAGAAAGTTAATAAGAAGCATGTTTAGTCTACATGCAATGTTACAACAATTAAGTGGTGTCAAAACTGTCAGGGTTATGGTCAAGCACAAGAATAATTTTAATAAGAATCTGTGCTCCCTAATAACGCCACTGCTACTTTATTATACCACTACGTAATTGTTACTACATGCTAGGTCATCTGTAAGAACTGGCTGTTCAGTAAAGGCTCCACTATCTGAGGAGGTTGAGGGTAACTCCTGAAGCAGAGGAAGCAAAAGAATCCCTCACATCTGCAGACTGCATGGAAGTTTGACAATACACACCTAAACATGCTCTCATTTTCAATTACCTCCTCCCTTTTTGCTTAATTCTTCATTTTAGCCTTGCCTAAGATCAGGTGCTAGCTATACAATGACCTCCACACCAGGATATCGCTGTACTCAATGCTTCATACAAGATCAGAAACCATGGCCAAGGTCATTAGGCACCACAAGACAGGGTAAAACACTGCCCATCAGATTGGAGCCGCCTCCTAATTTGGCCTGACCTGCATACTGCCACATCACTGAGCTAAACTACAATGAGGAATTAATAGACATGAACAGTAATTACACCCTAACACTAAAGTTTCACTATACATTGCTCTAGAACCTGCCTTGTTGCCTTCAAACTATACACAAGCTTAAAAATAAAAATTATTCTCAACTTTTACTTAAATTTGTTCAGGTATATAGAAGACCGAGATAGCAAATGGCACTCCATGCCCCCCAGTGAGATTTCTTTTCTTCAATGCAGATCTCTAACTTCTTGGAAAGTCAATCTAGACACAACAGCACTTTATCAGAGGCTGGAAAAGCAGCAATTGGAAACTCAGGGTTGTTTTAATGGGAAAATTAAACTTATGAAATACTTAATGCTCCATCCTTGTTTTGTTGTTGAAATGAAAAGGGGACTCCAAATTTTTCTCCCTCTCTTAAAACAGTAAGCTTGGTACAAAGGGATTAATTTACATCTCGGTGCAAAACAACCTTTTTCAACTCAAAACGCTGTAATGACAGGGTTCCATCCATACTCTCCGCCCACCCGTTATGACCCTGTCAGCGTCACAAGGTCTTGGAAGGAGGGAATAAGTATTTCTCTTAATACATATCTAGCATCTAGGACAACTTAGTCAGAGCTTTAAAACATCAGTAAAACAGATCATTTGACATAAGAAATCTGATGACACACCAGTCACTGTAGAAAGAAATTTAACCCTGGATCCATCCAAATGTTGTATTTACAGAGAAGTGAAAACAGGTGAAGAAATCACCTACATTTTTCCCAGAGCAACTTGTCAAAGAAAGGGAATAGTGCTTTTAAAACCAAACTATCAGGGACTTGTCATGCCTCAGGCAGCACAAGCAAGAGCGCTGTGAGACTGGGGCTGGCTCAGCCAAACCGCACTCAAGCACAAAGGGCAGGCAGGTCTCCCTGCCTGCTGCTCACCTCACCAACACTCCTGTGCCACTGTCTGTGTTTCTTCAAGATGAAAAGGACCAGAAAACAGATCCTGCTGAAAAATAACCACCATCCAAACAACAATATTTGGTCTAAAGATGCAGCATTTCCTCCTCCTCCGCTGCAGTCCTAGCTGCATAGTGTGTATCACCCTCTACACCAGATCCCATATTTGGTCCTTTCCCTGAATTAATTCACGTGAAAACCCTCCACTGAGCCCGCAGAGAGACTTGACGAGTGGCAGAGCCAGTAGATACAAGAGGCTGGAAGCAAAGCCTGCTCCTTTAGGCCATGGTTAGCTTTTCTGTAGGCTTATCTTCCCAGTGGAATCACCCTTCAAGTTACTGTCACACCACATTAATGTTCATTCAGACAGAAAGCAAGAGAACAAGCACCCCATAAAGGTAAGAGACCTGTGAGACTCTTCTCAGAAGCAACATGGTCCGACACTGGATTAAATCAAACATGCAGTCACAGCATCGTGTCTCAGAAGGCAGATGACTGAAGTCCACAGGAACAGAGGAAGGAACTATCTACAGCTAATGATTTTCTCACCCCTTGAATTCAAGGCAACTCATGTTCTTTGCTACAACATTTCAGCAAACAAAGGCTGCTACAACAAAGGCAGTAAAACCTGATCTTTCAAAAATAAAGTGAACTTTTCTTTCACCAAGTCCACACACACAAACAAAAAGCTCAGGGAACAGTCTGGGGAACACCACTCAGGAAGAACTGCAGCATGAAAAGGCAGAAGCCAACACTTGCATTAGTTTATGCTGTTACAAAGCTGCTAAATAAGATTGGATATAACTGCTTCTATATCTTCTAAATATGTTTATATCAGATGGAAATATCTTACAGAAAAACACTCCTTTACATTCTTTTGATTTGGGGCACTTCACATAAAGGAAGACTGAGCTGAAACCAAGGACAGAATGAAAGAAAAAATAAGGCAATTTAGGCTGAATATTGCATAAAAATCTTTAACAGTGATCCTCATCAGTCCCCCGGGGGGGGGGGAACCCCTCTGTC
>NDXB01021764.1:177638-196289 GCA_002631895.1 Agapornis roseicollis | reverse complement strand
TCAGACCCCCGGGGGGGGGGGGAACCCCTCTGTCTGGAATATTTAAAACCTAAAACTGTAACAACTGGTGTGGAGCCATATTGTTTAAGCAACTGGAAGGCTACAGGTGTGCTAGCATCCCTACTCTTCAGGTGGGAAAACTGCTAATACAAAGTGTCCAGGATCTGCACCTCTACATTCTTCAAATGAATCGGTTAACAGAAAAGTTACATGAGCCACAAGGCTACATATGTACTTTGGTAACTTTTCTCTGCTTTTTGGTTCTTCCCACTCAGTAGCATCTGGATGCCGACCTTGGCAGATCCTTTAACAACACACGTGAATAATTTACAGGAGAGTTATACAAAGGGATTAGTGTTCAGGAAATGAGGAACAAGAAACAGTGACGGAAGGAAGCTTTCGTGACACTTAATAGCCTTGAAGAGGACAGCTGTTCACAAAGGAGCACAATCCATGCACTGCTCAAACAAAAGCCTTAATATCTGGTGTACCTGAAACGTCTTTGGACTCCCTCCAACATTGTAGTGAACCACCAGACTCACTTTGTTGTCCTTCTCCACAATTTCAAAGCTCCCTTCTTTCCATTTTGTAATCCCAGTATGCATGCTGCGCAGCCGGACAGGTCCGTGCACCTTTAGCAGAGCCATGCTTTCTCACGGAAAAGAGCTAACAGGAGTGAGCTACTCCACCTTAAAGACCTATTCAGAAGGAGAAGTTTATAACTAAGCAGGCCAGATAACCTCTGCAGGAAGATGTAAGCGTGGCTTAAGTTTCTGTTGAAGTTCGGCAGAACTGTTTTGCTGGTGTTTGTAAACATAGTGAAGGGGAGTTGGACTGAAGCAAAGGAAACTTGGATTAATCAATTCCCTCCCCGCCAGGGCAGCAACGCGCCGATTTACCACGGCTAGAAAGCAAACAGACCCAATCCAAGCACAGAAACTCTTACGAACCCTTGAAGCAACTTCAACAGAACTTATGGAAAGGAAAAAAGCAACCGAGAGAGCCTGTATGAGACGGAAACGAAAGTTTCAGGGAAGCCCGAAAGTGCGCTCGCTTCTGTCGTGACACGAGGGTGGGTCCGGTCGGGGGTCCTCGGAGCCCTCCTATGTTGTCGGTCCCCCCCCCGGCACTGCATCCAGCGTTCCAAGGAGCAGCCCCCGCTCCCGATCAGCAAGGCGAGGCGTGTTTTAAAGTCAAACAGGAATACCTGAATGAAGCGGCCCCTGCGCTCCACCGCCGAGGGTCTGTACCCCACCACTCCCTGGCAGCCCGAGTTCAGGCGCCGCCGCCACTCCCAGCCCGGCCCCACTGCCCTCGGTCAGGGTCCCGCCGCACGGGTCACCGGGTGGTGGCGAGGGCAGCGCCTCCCGTCCCGTCCCACCCCGCCGCTCCATGGCCGCCCGGGCCGCGCCGCTGTGAGGGAAGGCGCTGCTTGGGGGGGGGGGGCACACTGCCTCCGCGAGGGGTGAAGGTAGGCGGGAAAGCGGGGGGCCGAGCCCCGGTACCTGCGTCCCGGCGTCGCTGGGTCCGGGCCGTGGGGGGGGAGGGGGAAGGGGGAGAACGGCGGCGGATGGCGGGAACTGGCCAGCAGCGCCAAAACGCCGCGCGACGCACGCTCGCGCGCGCCCACCCACGTCACCGCCGAGGCGACGCCCTTCCCGGCGCACCCCGCGACAGCCCGCCCGGCTGCTCTCTGCGCATGCGCAGGAGAGGCCCGCTTGGGTTTCCCCTGCCGGCGCCGCGCCGTTCTGCTGGTGTTCTGGCGCATGCGCGCAGTGTTCTCTGTTCGCCCCATCCCAGCGTCCGTTGCGGTGGGGTGAAGGGTCGTGGTGGGCCTGGGCGTATGGCGGCGGCCTCCTAATCCGGGCCCGGCGGCACAGCGGTAGCGCACCCACCATGCACAGCTTGGCTACGGCCGCGGTGAGGCGGGGCTGGGGTGGAGGAGTGGCGGGGCCCGGTGTGCGGTCGGGCAGGGCGGCGGGTCCCTGCCGTAGCGGGGGGAGCTGAGTGCGCGCGTTCGTGCTGCAGCCTCTGTCCCGCGGCTCCTCCGCGCCTCCCTGTGCCGGCTGTGCCTTGCTGTGCTGCTCGTGGGGATGAGGGAGCTCGGTCAGGGCCAGGAGGGCAGCTCTGGCGGGTGTCCCGGCTGTGCGCCTCCCGCCGGGTCTGGGTCATGTCGGGGTTTATGTCCGTCCCTCCTTGTGCTTGGACGCTGTCCGCCCTGCCCGAGCCCCTGCTCTGGCCTCTGGGAGCTGTTTTGCTTTGTCTGTGGGTGAAAAGAGGAGATAGCGAGAAGTTCCTCAGGGAAGGCAGGGTCTGCTCGTTCCTACTCCCCCTTTTCCCTAATACCTTGCAGTGCTGACAGTTAGTTTGGCCTCGTTGGTCTCAGAAATGGCAGCTGAGTTTAAACGATGTGGTTATTGCATCTTATTTCCCGTGTGAGGAGGCTGGTGGTTTTATTTTCACTTCTCTAAATGCATGTTCGTAAGAATTGCAGGGTCTGATTGAGTCTCTGGTGCATATTGGTTTTGGGAGGTGTGTTGCAAGGCCAGCAGTTAGAGGTCTTTTCAGGTTAATTTGGTGTAAGGTTCTGCATAGAGTAACAACCAAACAGTATTCAATATTACATACAAGCAGGACTTGAGAGGACTTTTTAAGTCTTCCAACTTTGTTTGGGTGACTTAAAAGCTGGCAAATACTTCTGATTTAAAGTGACAATTTCCAGAGCATAGCGAGGTATGTGAGATCACAGTTAGCTCTGTCAATCAGCATTTATATTTTCATAGTCATATAGTTCCTAAGCACTTGTCAAAATGCGTGACTCACTCTTGTATCTCCCATTAATCCTCTATCTGTGTCCTAGTCATCTCTCTATAAAAAGATATTTCTTTGTTAAGATCATTTTAACAACTTATTTCAGGAATAGAAATCAAATTTAATTTGGACTCCTCTGAATGTATATTTAATTTATACATAATTCGTGCTACATGGTAGTTCTGTATTGAAATGTTTCCTACCGCAGTTGGTTGGTATGCTTAGACTAAAAGTGACAGGGAAGGGTCTTTGGCTCTGGAGATGTGCTTAGGAGCTGTGGTGAATAACGCCTCTTAGGAGAGTCATGAATTGGCTCAGGAATTCCTTTGAGTGATCTCTGTCGTACTAAAGCTGTGTAAGCCAGAGCATTGGTGAAGCTGGTGGCAGAGCCAACACTTCGATTTCAATGCAGGAGACTGCATAATACACTAGAGGCTTGAAAACAGGCTCGAAGCCATAAATGCAGCTGTAACTAGCAGTAAGAGTTTGAAAGCCCAACTCAAATCAGCTAATTCACAGCTATTGGAGTTCAAAGTTCATTTTGGTGGTTTTGAGTTGGTGACCTATCAAAATACTTTAAAATTCACATGTATCCAGTTAATCAACATTCTGCTTTGTTTGACCTGTACTTTTACCAGTGTGCCTCAGAGCAACTGCTCAATTAGGAAAAGAGAACCAGTTGCCTAAAATCATGTTCATTATGTAGTTGTTGGAGGTGCAGCTGGGCTTGGCTGTTGGAGGTCATGCTGTTTCTCCTGAGGAGGGCCTTTCGTGGTGCAGAGGTGGCCAGTTTGTGCTGTGTTGAGACACTGTTGGGAGCTTTTGCTTTGCCTGAATGCAAACTAGAATCTGCCTGGCAGGATTTGTATGTAAACCTCAGGGCTCTCCCGAATTTTAGGTTTCAGAAGGAGAAAGGGGAACAGCAATAAAGTAGCAAATCAGGGGAGAAAAAAAAAAGTCTTTCATTTTAAACTGAGATGAACAGCTGTAGAGCCTGTGAAAGACAGTTGATTCTGGCTGAGACAGATACTGGACATCATAAACTTAATTGTGTGGAAAATCTACTTAGTGCTCTTTAGGGAGCACAAGCACATGATTGTGCTTTTAAAGGGTTGATGTATTTAAGCTTACAGGAACTGAAACTTCAGTGAGTCTAGAAAAATAGATGGAAGCTTTAGATAACACAATTATAACAACATTATTGCTGCACTGCTTGTCACTACCATCCCAAATAAAAACAAATGATCGCTGTTCATTCTCCCTCTCTTTCTGAGCTACAGTGTCAGCGTTGCCATTGAATTGCACTCCCAGCTGTAACTGCAATGCATTTGTCAGGATTACTAATTTAGTGTGAGGTCCTGGGAAAAAATACAAATAAAAATGAGTAGACAAGAGGAAAAAGAGAACAAGAGAAAAGATGAAGAGCTATAAAGGTATTTGAGTCCTTGAGTATAGGAATTGTAACAGTACATTGGCTTATGTATAAACATTTAAATTAATGGTGTGGAAGTAGGTAGAGGAGAGAGAAATCCCACAACTGGAGAAGCCTCTCTTTGGATATGACTATGGATGCAATATGTGGATTAATGGAGGAGGAGAACCTTTGCAGAAATAGAAAAAAAAAAAAGCTGTGGAGGTGTCTGCCAAAAGTTAATAACTCTTACTTCACCCTTCCTACAGCTCTGTGCGTCTGCCTCTGCCGTATGGCTTCAGGTTTGGTTCCAGCCACTTCCAGTTCCTGAACTCCTTTGTATGCAGTGCCTGGGTGATGAGCTGCTTAATAGCAGCATTGTTGTCAGTGTGGTCAGGCACTACTCACATGTGTTGTGGGCAGCACAATAAGAGTTTCAGCCTGGATTTGATATAAAACCAAACTCAGTCCATTTGCTGTTCCTAGACATGGCTGCTGTACACAGCTGTGGGGATGCTGAGCTGGCTGTGTGCTAGCAAGCTTGGGAACAGCAGTGTACAGACAGGACTGCACTTTACTTGTGTAGTAAATACCACAGCAGAATGCTTGAACAGATTTTGAGTTGGCTTTTGGAAGTGTTTGCACAGGAGGTTTACTAATGCTGATATTTGTCTTCCTCTAAATTCTGTACCTCAATCACCAAGCTGTTTACATAGGAAGCCTGCTGAGCATTTGGTTGCACCTTGAGTGCTTGTTGTGCCAGCAGAGCCAGGAGGCAAATTTCACTGAAAGCCTTGTGCCTTTCCACAGAAACCAAGCTACAATCCCGCAGTCCCTGTTCCTTTCTTTCCCAGCCCTCCCTCCTTTTTTTGGCTTGAAAGCTTGTTGGTCTTGGTGCTGTTCTTTCCCTGGTGCTCCAAGAAAGGCAGAAGAGAAATCCTTTATTTCATTCAAGTGGTAGAAAATGTGCCTTGACTGTGCATACAGGTCTGTCCTTCTCTGGGTATATCTGGAACAGGAATTTTTGCACAAAATCAGCTTTGGAAAATTTCTTATCTCCATGCATGTAAACAAGATACATGGGATGAATGAGGCATCTCTGGCAGCAAGTGTCTCTGGCTGTGAACGGTGTCATGCTGTTGTTGGAGAAGTGATGTTTTTTATAGTGTTTGTATGAATGTTTTTCTCATATATGTTGGGTAAATCCCATTGGCAATTTCTAATGCCATGGATGTTTTTTGAGAGAAAAAGTAGCACCTGCCTTACTTTGAAATTGTGTAAGTGTGCACTTGAAACACGAAATGAGTATGTGTTAAGTGCAGGTGAAGCAAATGATAGGTGACTGAAGTATGTGAAGTATGTGTGACCTCCCCAAGAGCTCTGCTGGCACAGACAGGCAGCAGCATGGCTCTCTCACATTGCTGAATGAAGTTGACAAGTAGATTAAGAGAGACTGTGATAATGAGCCAGGCCAGAAAGTAAAATGTTTGTTTCCAATAGGAGAAATAATAAGACTAATTGAAGGAATGGATCCATATCCAGAGCATCTTAATGCAGCTTTACATTCGCTGTCCCCCAGTCAGGAGAATTTTAAGCCCTTTTTTTGTTTATCTGCCACGTTGTGAGAAGAGTTCAGCTGAGACTTGGGTAAAATGTTTGGACTGATGTTTTCTTGTCTCCCTCCCAGCCTGTGCCAACGGCGCTGGCTCAGGTTGACCGTGAGAAGATCTACCAATGGATCAATGAGCTTTCCAGCCCTGAGACACGGGAGAATGCACTGCTGGAGCTGAGCAAGAAGCGTGAGTCTGTGCCTGACCTTGCCCCAATGCTGTGGCACTCCTTTGGCACCATCGCAGCACTCCTTCAGGTGGGTAAAACTGATGGTGTCTTTATTCCCTGGTGCAGCACCAGCACATTGCAGAGCTTGTGTGTCCATAGGGGGGGCACTTGTGGGGTCCCTTATTGCCATTGCTGGGAGGATGATGTATGTTGGATCATGTGATGAGGGAGCAGATGCGAGAAGCCCATTTGCCATTAATCATCACTAGCGAGACAATGTGTGCAGAGACTGCATGATTTCTAATTAGACAGCTTAAATAGTTGGAAGGGGAACAGGCAAGTTCTTGGGTGTATGAGCTTCCTGTGGACCATGTTCTGCTCATTTTCATACCATGTCATAGTAGGACCACAACAGTCTTACTAAGATCTCTGATTTGGTTTGTTCTGCATGAGCCTGAGCACTTCCTGATGAGAAGGGAGCTTGCTGGAAGAGCAGCAGGGGAATGCTGCTCACTGCCCCAGAGATCCTTGCAAGGAAATGTACCTGCATTCCATATGAAACTGAATAGCTCAGCTTGTCTTTGGGCAAACTGCGCTGCAGCTGGTGACTGGCTGTCTCTCAGTGCAAATCTAGTAATTTCTTTCAAAGAAGGAAAGAAAAAGAGTGCAGCATTGGCAATGTCAAACTGCTCTTGGAGTGCCCCTGAAACAAGCAAAGAAAATTAGAAGGGAGCTATAGTTGGAAGCAGGCAGATTTCTGAATTGGATTTCTCACAATCAGCTGCTTCCCCTGCATTGAGTTAGAAGAGTATCAACAGCTACAATATGAATAGAGTGGGTGTACTCTGCCTCTAGGCACAGGAGCAATATTTCTCTTTGATCTGGAAGTTCAAAACAAAGCAGTTCCTACACTAGTAAAGAACCAGGAAATCAAATGAACCCTTTTCTGCTGAAATTAAGGTTTGATGGCATTCCAGTGACTCCTTGTCAAGTTGACTTTGACCCAGCTTTGCCCTTGCCTGGGGAGCATGGTAGCTGCCATGTAACTTCAAAGTGATGTGTGGTAAAAGCATCTGTTATCTCCTGTCATCATAGCTTCTTGCTGGGCAAGTGCTTTGATGCAGCTTTCTGATGTTTTTCTGCTGTAACTTTTCTTCATCTGTTAATTTTTAGGAAATTGTAAACATTTATCCATCGATCAACCCTCCGACTCTGACAGCTCATCAGTCCAACAGAGTCTGCAATGCTTTAGCTCTGCTGCAGTGTGTTGCATCACATCCTGAAACAAGGTAAATGTTTCCAAGTGCATGAGTTCTCTGAGGTGTTGATGCTGACAGCTCAGCCTATCTGTCTGACTCCAGAAGCACATTAGCTCCTTTCTTCTTCTTTATCATGAGAAGGAGAACAGGGGACAGAGCTAGAAGACAGACAGTTGCCTCCTACTTTCACTTGTTTGCACAGATTATCAGGATGACAGCTTTATGCTTGTCCTAAACGCATTGCATTCCCTTGATGATCCTGAAATTCCCAAAATGTTGGGTTGTGGCAGGTCCTGGGAGCTCAACCAGAGATAAAGGTGCCTTTGTGCTGTGTGCTGTTTGCAAGATCCTTGTTTTAATAAGCTTACAGTTATTTAGAACAGCAGCTTACAGTTACTTAGACCATCTGTCCAGAGTGTTGAAGGAGCAGGACTGTCCTTCCCAGAGACCATGTGTAGTAAGGGAACAATAGCAGAGCCATGTCTGGAGTCCTCAGCCAGTGCCTAACTTCAGGTTTTCTCAATCTGTGTCCAACCCATGTCAGCAGGATAAAAATGATACTGGTTCAGAGATCCATGACCTCCTGCTGAGAAGAAAGCGCTGCATAGCTGTAGTTGTTTTCCAGCTGCTGCAAAGTGGTCTTGAATAGCAGCCTTCCATGAGATGATAACCAAAGAAATTTACACTGCATACCTTTACATTTAAAGTTTGAAAAATGGAAACAGAGGAAAAATGTTGGATGACTGTGCAAGAGAGGCTGCCTCTGGTAGCAGAGCAAGCTCCAGGTTTCGCCCATAGTCAGAAGGCAGTATGAGGACTCTTGGGGAAAGATGGCTGTGCACATTTAAACTGTGCTAGTGCCTAGGTATCAGCTACTCTGGATCTCTGCCATGCAAAGGCTTTACGCATGCATTGTGGCTGACTGTCTCTGCTCGTGGGAGCCAGAAGGTGAAATGCAACAGTAAATGTACAAAGCAGAGGGTCTGGGTGGCAAGAAGAGGTAATAAAAATGACAGGTCATGCTCTGTTCCTGGTCAGCTGGAAGCATTGTTGCATGTAATTGACAGCTTAGACGTTAGGTTTTGTGCTGCACCCAGTGCAGAATTTACTTTATACCTTTCCATCAGCGAACAACCTGTTAACAGCAGCAGCAATGGTGTTTGTCAGGAATAGTCTGAGGCTCTGCATGGTAATGCTGGATTGTTAGCTCACTTTGTTTTCCTTGTGTCTCATGTTGGGTGTTCTCCCTTTCCAACAGGTCAGCTTTTCTGGCAGCTCATATCCCTCTCTTCCTGTACCCCTTTCTACACACAGTGAGCAAGACACGTCCATTTGAGTACCTGCGGCTCACGAGCCTTGGAGTGATTGGTAAGCAGCCAGACTAATGTTGGAGCACTAGTTTCTTACCAGGTTGGATGCAGTTCAGGCTGTGGGTATGGAGATCTGCACAGGTGTGTCTCTGTTGGGATCCTCCGAGTCATGTAGTATTAACAGACCTGCTCCTTTCTCATCAATTGTGGAGACACAGAAAGGTGCCAGAAATATGTTCCCTGTGAATACAAGCACCTGCAGGCTTCTTGTGCCTTCACCCTCAGTCCAGCCAGCTAGAAACTGGAATGGGTGGGCACAGAGTAGGCTTTCTTTGAGTATTTGTTGTTGATTGATTTGGGTGTATTTGGCCTGTCTTCTCCTTATTGTGTTGTTTGTTGTTGGGCTTTTTCCTTTCCGCCCAAAACATTTATCTCTCGGTGCGTAAAATAAGAGGATCTTAAAATCCATTTCTTCTTCCCAGAGATTGCTGTGGGTGGCATGATCCTCTTGTGTTTGTGTCACCACTGGGGGACAGCCAAGGATGCTTTCTGAAAAACAACCCCTAAACTCAGCTTGATTACTTTTATGCTGCCAAAGTCATTTCTTCTCCGGCCACGTGCTACAACACATTTAGGCTGACAGTTGCTCAACCTGCTATTCAGATTTACTGATTCCTGGGGAGGACACAGCACAGGCTGCCTTTGAAAGGTGAGATTTTCTGGAAACAATTTCTCATTTATTGATTCTGGGGGGTTGTTTTTCTCTCCAGGGGCCTTGGTGAAAACTGATGAACAAGAAGTGATAAATTTCTTATTGACAACAGAAATTATCCCCCTGTGCTTGCGCATTATGGAATCTGGCAGTGAACTCTCCAAAACGGTACCTACTCTTTTTGTGTTAATTAAGACTTGTTGTTTGTCTCTGACTGACCAGGCAGCCAGTAACCTGCAGAGTTGGCTTGTGTCCTCTTGCAGATGTTGGGGCAATTCTGGGTGTGGTTTTTACCTCCTCAAAAAGCCAAACCAAAATGACCAAACTAAACTGGAGTTCCTGAGCTCAGTAGTTTGGCTGGGAAACATTTGGCAGCTTTCAACACCCATGTTCTCCTTTGCAGCCCTGAGGAGTAACTGCTAGGGCTGAACTGGACCAACTTTCCTTGGCCTGAGAGAACAAATGCTGTAGCTGTACAGTGCAGAGGTTGGGTGGCAGCTGTTAGTGGCAATTATGGGAATGTTCACTGCACTGGGCCAGGTTGTTGTCTCCTCTGATCCAGGACTGCTTTTCCTCATGAGTTCAGATCTGTGGTTAGGCTGCTCTGACGACTCAAGTAGGCTGGCCAAAGGTTTTAGCCAGTGTGTGCTTCTCTGATGAAGCCTGCAGACATAGCTGCCTGAGGTTCTTCCAGGAAGGCATGTGTCTCATGATGAATCAGTAATGCTTAAGATGAGAACTGAAATCAGCTTGCAGGGCCAAGGGGCAGATCCTTCTGCTTCTTGCTCTGTGACCAGAGTAGTGTGGCTGTAATCCCAAGGCTGTCCTGAGCAGCCTGGTAGTAGTTGCTGACTTACGCAACCTACATCCAGTTGTCTTGTACACGCTGCTTTGTATCTGTCTCTTTTCTTTAGCCAGAGATGCCAAACATTGCGTAGTGTCCTGCATTTTCTTTGGCTTTAAACTTTCACTGAGTAAGGCATTTGCTGCCTGCTGAAAGGCCTTTCAGCTCTGGGCCTGCCTTGAAAAGAGCACAACACAAAGGGTGACCTTTTCAGGGTAGGTAAGTTGTTTGTATGCTTTTTTTTCTGCTTTCTCCCCATTCCAGGTTGCTACATTTATTCTTCAGAAAATCCTCCTGGATGACACAGGGCTGGCCTATATCTGTCAGACTTATGAGCGGTTTTCCCATGTTGCCATGATACTGGTAAGATTATTTGGTTTTAAAATATTTGGGTTTGTATTTAAAAAAAGAAAAAGAGGATGCTCTAGCAGCCAGCTTCTTCCCCAGCTACTTCACTGCTCTCTGATTGGAGCAGATGAGGGAGGCAAAGGGGTCTTGGACTTACTGCTTGTGACACTGTAGCTCTCCGCTTCTGCATGTTTCCCTTGTGTATCTCTGGTCTGTGTGCCAAGAGAACGCATTAGTTGTAATATACGAAGTCCCCAAGATAAACTGAGTAAACATCTCCAGAGAAGAAAAGGAGTTTTCAGGGTTGTTGGTTGGATGTGAATTATTTATGTAGGAATGACCACAAAGCTCAGACCATGAATCTGTTTCTCATCTCTGTCTCCCACAGCAAAGCAGCAGGTTGAGTGAAGGAGTACAAGCAGGGCCAACATATATGATACTTGCCCTTGTAACAGTTCTACAGCTATTTTTACCTTTGAATTCGTGGGGCTGGTTGTGGGGTTTCTATACAGTAACCCCCAGTGTTTGTCCTATCTTCCCCTTGAACTGATGGAAACTTTTTGCTTCCACTGTGTCCTTTCCCAGGTTGTTTCAAGGGTTTCCTGTTTGCTGCCTGGGAGGCCAGCCTCCTTTTTTTTTCTCTTTCAACTTGAGTCTTAGAACCATAAGCTGCTGCTTATGGTTCTAATTGTCTTGGAAAACTGAGAGAACGGACTATTTTTGTCCATTCCCTGTCCCCTGTGAAGAAGAAGCTTGGGTACTCACAATTGTTCTTCCAGGAGTAATAGCCCCAGCTTGAGTTTTCTTATCTTTGAGCTTGCCAAGGGGAATACATGTCTGCCCTGAAATAGCTATTGTCCTGCTTCTGTGTTTGATTTGTTGGTTGTTTGCTTTTTAAATATCAGTCTCAGGAGAAGAAAATGCAGCATTAAGTGAAGCGCTTTGCAGTGCTGGTTCTGTGCCTAAATGTTAATGCTTTCATTTGAAGTATTTATTTCTCTGTTTCCCAATTGTAAAGAAAGTGTGTCCTCCTAATTCAAACAACAAAACATGAATGGTTGGGAGTGGATGTCCGTAATATCCAATGGGATATGATTTTTGCATTCAAGAAAAGGATTGCTTTGATGAAAGTATATCTGACTTGGGGGCAAAGTGAAGGATGAAATTAGAAACCCTGGGGCAGGGAGGGCCAAGGAAGAATCCATGGCTGGGAATGGCACAAAGACAGAGGGATGTGAGCACATAAAGCTGTGTTAGCATGGAAGAAGTCCTCACTGTGGGATAATCCTACCATTGGACGAAGCACTGGCGTCATTAATATTCCATAGTGCTCTGGAGAAAGATTAAAATGTTCATAGATATTTCTGTTCTCTGTTTAAAAAAATCAGGGTAGTGTATTCGTGTCTCATGAGGGTGATGAGTTACATCCTTGTCTGCTGATAATAGAGTAAGATGTTACACAAGTATTAGCTGCTTTTAGAAGATGAAGTTAGCATTTCACGTCCAGGAGCTGTGTGAGGAACTCTTTGAGTTGTTCTTTTAGAAGAAACATTGGTATCCTGGGGAATTGCTGAGAGCAGGAAGCTTGCAAAAGGGCAGACGAGGGGGGCCTGCTAATTGCCCACTGCCTAAATATCCCAGTACAAGTGAATTTGGCTAATGAGATTGTTAGTGCCAGCCAAGGTGGGTGTACGGGGAAAAAAACCCTCACTGGGCAGATCTGATTGACTCCTAAACATGTGGAAGCAGATTGTTAAAGTCCTTCAAAGCAGGAATGTGAAGGCATCAGTACTGTTCTCTAGGCTGGGTGCATTCAAAGGTGCAACCATGTGTAAAGACCTAGATAGTGTGAGACATAGGGGTTGGGCTGGGGACATCTGCCCTGGTCTTGCTTCCCACTAATGAGTTAATGAGGGATGTAGCAGAAAGAGAGGGTACAACTGTTGGGTGCATGAGATCAGATGTGGATGTTACTATACATGGTGTAGGTGAGCCCAGTCCTTCAGCATGGCGTCCCAGGCTGCTGGTAAAGTTTTAAAAGGGAGTTGAAATGAAGGCAGCAGATGGGGGTTGTGGAGTCTCCTACATTGCAGATACTCAAGGCCCACCTGGACAAGTTCCTGTGTGATGTAATCTAGGTTACCCTGCTCTCACAGGGGGGTTGGACTAGATGATCTTTCGAGGTCCCTTCCAACCCTTAGGATTCTGTGATTCTGTGATGAGAAGAGGGAGTGTTGCAGAGCTTGGGAACACACCTCACAGGGTGACTCAGCCTGAGCTTATCAAAGCATCTGGGTTACTTTTACCTTCCTCCACAAGAGGGAAGCCCCAGGTTCCCTTTAATGTAGCAGATGGTTGGACCACTAAGCAGTTCTGGGGAGGTGAAAAGCAAAGAGAGATGAGACAGGCTTTCCCTGAGATGCTGGGAGAAACTGTTCCAAGCTGTGGCTAGCTGATCACTCAAAGGCATCTTGGCAAGCAGAGCACTGGGCTCCATACGGGGTATGAAGCTGCGAGGTGATAGGCTGTGGTGCCAGGGAAACCAGAGTGAGTGATTTAATGGTCTTCCCCATTCTCTGCTGATTATGAAGCTGTTTGTAAAAAGACTTTTAACTGGTGGCACTGGTCTCTGTCAAACAGGGTAAAATGGTCCTGCAGCTGTCCAAGGAGCCATCGGCACGGCTACTGAAACATGTTGTCCGCTGCTACCTTCGCCTTTCTGATAACCCCAGGTAAACATTTTAGGAGTTTGGGCAGGGTCTTGTCCGCCTCCCTGGGAAGTACAGTTCTTCTCCACAGTGCCCACTCAGGGAGCCTCAAGGTTCCATCTCTGCTTACGTCAGCCTTTAGCTCGGCGGGAAAAATGGGTGGGATTTTTGGTTCTTTTGGGGTTTGGGTTCTGTATTGCTAGCCTCAGGAGCTTTTATGGTACATGGGAGAAACAGTGTTTGGGGTTTGTGCACGTTCAAGCTATGCAGGTTACAACTGTCTGAGTTCAAATGTAGCTTGAATAAGATACAAGGGAGGGACTGGGGTGGAAGGTGCACTATGCTGTTCCCCTTCTGCACTGTGGGAGCTGTTAGTAGTAGCCAGATGTTCAAATTCAGTTGATGGAATACAGGTTATTTTCATGCCCAGAGCCACTGGGTATGTATTTGTTGTCTTGGCCTCTCCTGGCATCACATCGCTGTTGACTGATGGGTGTCAGGACACAGGGATTGGCTCAGTGGGGTTAGCATGCAGGGTGGGAGCTGTGCTGGCTGGCTGAGCACCACGTGCTCAGTGCTTTCGTCAGCTGGCCCTGCCAGGGAGACCCTCAGGCAAAGGAGCATGGTGTCCCCAGTGGGGTTTGTTCCCCTCTTGCCCCTGTGAGTTTATTTGTTGGGCCCCGTTTCTTGTCTCTTGATGTAGGGCACGTGAAGCACTCAGGCAGTGCCTTCCTGACCAACTGAAGGACACCACCTTCGCCCAGGTCCTGAAGGATGACACCACCACCAAACGCTGGCTGGCTCAGCTCGTCAAGAACCTGCAGGAGGGTCAAGTCACTGACCCACGGGGCATCCCACTTCCTCCGCAATGACTGCTGGGGGAGGTGGGGGACCGAGGAAGAAGAAGCTCAGGTTTACAAAGAACCAGGCACAGGTGACCTCCTCTGCAACAAAGCGGGCATGCCAGCCGGCTGCCGGCCTGTCGGACCATCCCACACAGCCAAAGGGCTGCTCTGTAGTGGCGCAGCACGCTTCTGGGGATCGCAACACCAGCAAATGCTGATGCTACAGCTTCAGAAACCAAGAAACAAAGCAATTCAAACCCATCTGTGAGGACCCCTGCCTCCCCAGGAGGCTTGGCTGGCATCTCTCCCCAAACTGCCAGGCAGGGGTAGTGCAGATGTCTATTTCCAGCTAGCTCAGCCTCCACCCAAGCGGTGTGTGTGACATTGGGGTGCGCGCCACGTCCCTCCAGGTCTTGTCACTTCTTGTTTACACATCTGTTTAGATGAGTGAGCTGAATAAAAGTCGATCCAGTTGTTCTGTTCCCTCTTAAGACTGCTACTTGGCTGCAGGTAGCCCAGGAACAGCTTTCTTCCCTGCCAGCACATCCTTGCTCCTGGCTCTGCACCCAGCTGGTACAGTTTGCTTCTTCCTTTCCTTTGGTGTGGAGGCAGTGGCTGGAGTCAGGGCACCACAGTTGCTCGCCCCAGGAGGGGGGGGTGGATTACTTGCGCGTCATAAGCTTGCTGCCCAGGGCTCTAGGGAAGAAGACAGCATGACTGTGGTGCTTGTGCTGTAAATAGTATGCTCCTGCAGCTAACCAGCGGCTGAGGGCTGATGTCTGCTGGCCTCCTACCTAGCTCTTGCCCAGCTGGGCTGCTGTCTGGCTTGTGAAATGGAGCCTGGTATAGGGAACCTGCTGTGTGGCTGGTCAGCCAGTGAACCTCTGCCACAGGGAGCAACATCCTGCAGGCTCCAGGTATGCAGCTTCCATGCCAAGTGCCTGTCGGTCCTGATCCCCTCCCTTTCCCTCCTGCAGCAACTCTGCCAGCCGGGTGCATTCATTTCAGCTTTCAAACCTGCCCTGGCGTCTGCCTTGGCCCCGCCGCAATTAAACTGGACCAGCAGCTGCGTATCTGCCTTCCCTGTGCTGAGGGCTTGGTTCAGCTGCGGATGGGCTCTCAGGAGCAGCCAAAGAGCTCCTGGGCTCTGCTGCAGCAGAGCCTGTTTTGGCTGCAGGCGAGCCTGGGCAGCTACTTGATTTCTGCCCCCTCTGCCAGTAGCCCATTTTGCTGATCATCTGTGGTGTTGTGCCAACACTGTCTTAAATCCCATCTCCTTTCCCTCCCTCCCTCCCTCCCTCCTCCCCTCACAGCCTTGCATAACAAGGGCAGAGCACGGCCTCTTCCTTTCTCCCCGGGGTCTCATTTTATAATCCTAGCCTTTTTCCCTTCCCTCCACCCTGACCTTGACAGGGTGTGAAAATGCTTCTGTTCAGTGGTTTTGGGGTTTTGTTTCGTTTCTTTTCTAAATTCGGATTAATAAATAATAAAACCCCAGCTAGCACAAATTGCTCCTGGTCTGGTCTCTTGGGGAGGGCAAGTGGTGAAGGGGGGGATTTATTGCAGGCGGGGGAAAGGAGGGGGCTGTGCCAGCTCTGGGCTGTGAGCTGGGGAGAGTGCGTGGCCTTTCCTGGCAGAGGCTGGCTGCATTCCTGTGGCACTCCGTCTCTGCTGGAGCAGGTAATGAGGAGGGGTTCTGGGGAGGACGCACTGCTCCCTCTTGATTTGCAGTGTGGGTGCAAGTGCTGCCACACTCTCCTGGGGTCCAGCTCCATTAAGGCATCGGCCACCTGGGGTTTGGTCCTTGTCCTGCAGCCTGTGCACCTAGGTCAGCCTGCCTCAGTGTGCTTGCATCCCCAGCCTGGGTGCCTCGGGATGCTCAAACCGTTTCCTGCTCTTCGGGTCTTGCATCTCCCAACTGGAGGGGCCCGGCCCTGGAGTCTGTCGACCATCGTGTCCTGGGAAGGGGTCAGGGACTTGCTGGGGGCTTTCTTTTCCCCGTGGATGTGGAGGTCGGGATGCAGGCGGGTCTGGGGTGGGATAAGCTGTGCCGGAGGGTGACGATGGGAGCTCGGCCCCAAGAAGGGGACCCTGTAGGGTGCTCCCACCACCGCCTCCCCCCCCCCTTTGCCTCGGGAGCGGCGTGACCTTAATCCGAGGCGACCTTGAGAGGCGGCGGCTGCGGGGCCGGAGTGTGCGGGGCCCGGGGCTCCCGGGAGCTGTGGGGCCGGGGGCGGGCTCGCCTCCCTGGCGCTGCCCAGGGGCGGGCAGCCCCGGCCCCGTGCGGCCGTGGTCGGTGGAGCACCGGCAGAGCGGAGCGGCACCGGAGAGCGGGTACGGGGCTGCGCGCCGCGTCCACCGCGCCGGGACCGGGCTCCTGCGGGGGGAGAGGGGCGGCTGGGGGGGCTGGGACCCCCGGCTCGGGCAGCGCTGCTCGGGCCGGTGGCGCGGGGTAGAGGGAGAAGCGCCGGCGGGTTTGTCTCCTTTGCCTTTAGTTGCCACTTGCACCCCAGCACCCTTCGAGGTGTTTGCTGCCCCATCCCGACCCCTTCCCCGAGCCCCTCCGATCTCGCCAGCAGCCGGCTCGTTCCGCGTCATGGGTCAGGCTCGGTGCCCGGGTGCCGCTGCCTGTCCTGGGGCGGGTGGGGAGGTTGAGCGGGGCAGTGGGGCTGAGGAAAGCCCCGGTGCACGGGCACTAGGTGCACACAGCAGGGCAGCAAGAAGGTGGTGGGTGCCCGGAGTGGGATCCCTCCTTACTCTGGCACAGCTCCCCCATTGTGGCGTTAAGTTCTGCCGGGGCACTGTGCACTGGAGCGGCTGGGAGCACTCGCACCGGCTGCTCCTCCAGCTCCTCTTGGGGACTGTCACCCCCAGGAGGAAAGCTGCGGTGGTCGGTATGTGCTGGGGTGCTGGGGCCGGCCCTGGGTCCCTGGCAGGAGGCAGCTGCCTTCGGGAAACACTCGGGTTGGGTTTCTCCATCCCCTGGCTCCCGTCCCGCTCGCCTCGACAGCGTAACTCAGACTGGGGCGAGGCAGGCTGTGTGGGGCCGGGCTGCTCCGGCCTGGAGGCACGGAGCCCAACAGCCGTGTCCGTCTGTGCATCCTCGCTCCCGGGATCTTCCTTGTGCTGGAAGAGAGAGTCTCTTCCTTAACTGCGTGTGTGGGGAAGGCATGGCTCGCGCCTGGGGCAGGGCTGGCAGCTCTTGGGCTGTGTCGGGAGCCAGGAACGGCAAGCACGGCGGGAGATCAGTTTAGCTCCAAAATCTTTGTGTGGGTATGGGCCTGGGGGCTGCAAGCAGCTCCCTTGCATACTGCCACTGTGCACAACAAGTGCATGGTAGGGTGCAGAGAGGAAGGATCCTTCGGTAGCATCAAGCCCATCTCTGCCCCAGACCAGCGTCTTTCCCTGCTCCTCCACCTTTGGTGCCTCTCCCCCTACCCCAGCTTCTCCAAAACACCCACATTTCCATCCCGTTGCCTGCTGCAGCACAGGAGCCACGGGGTAAGTGGGCACCTGGAGCTGTGACCCTGCAAAGTGGGTGTGCTGAGTGCTGCCAGGAGGCAGGAAGGGGCAGGCAGATGCGTGACCAACGTTGTCCCCTGTGTCCCCACAGGCCATGGGGTGTAGGGGGCTGAGAGCATGCTGGGTGGTGCGGGGCACTGCTGGGGCTATGCAAACCAGCAGGCATCAGGGCATCCACTCTGCAGGACACAAGAGGAGCATGGTGCCAGCTCCCTATTTGTGGGTGCAGGCACCCCAAGCTCTGGTCCAATTTGACAGGTACCCCTGTCACATTGGATGTGGGGGATGCAGGCACTGCAGCTGATTCTTTCAGTCTGAGCCCTGCATAAAGGGCTTATACTGGGAACTTGAAGCTCAGGCACTGAGAGCACTGCTGGGAAGCAACGGGGATGGCACCCCAGCCACTCTGTGTCTCCAGCAACACCTGAGGTCCCCAAGAGTGTGGACAGGCAATCCCCGTATGCCCTTGAGACAGCCAAGCAGCCACGGCCAGCTCTGTGCCTGATGTGTCCGCCGACTGGGGCCACAGCCACGGGCAGCGCTATGCTGGGGTCAGCCCTGCCATCCCCAAGTGAGCAGAGCACGGCTGCTGTCTGGCCCTGGAGCCCACAAGGGTCTGGCAGCCGGGCTTGGCAGCTGCCTGCACACTGACGGCACAGGCTATTCCCAGCCCTGCACCACCAGTGTCGGTGCTGAGTCAGGGGCCTGGGACACAGCTGCCACCCCTCTACCCAGCTCAGAGCCTTCACCCAAGTACCTCTGGTCCCTTTCTGCACCCAAATCCCATCCCACCAGCTGCAGCATCTGCTCCTCATGGGCCCAGCTCCAGCAGCCTGGTGAAAGGCACTGCGATTTGTCAGTCTAATTAAAGTCTTAACAGCCTAATCAAAGCCTTATTGTCAGTCCAGTTGTATTTATAGTCCCACTCTTCACAGCGCACTCCCTGTACGCTGCCGCTGCAGTCACAGCCCCGTGGTGCTGGTGGTCCTCAGGGAGAAGGGGCCGGGGGAGCTGAGGGTCACTACTCTGCACCCCCTTTCTTGCTCCCACAGTCTTGCCTCCAAATATGCTGGGTGGGGGCTGTTTCCCAGGTCGGGGCGGG
>NDXB01021764.1:126005-177578 GCA_002631895.1 Agapornis roseicollis | reverse complement strand
GGGGGGTGCGCCCGGGGGGGGGGGGGGGGGGGGGGGGGGAGGCTGCCCTTGGTCACCTCTGGAGCAGTGATTCCCAGCTTCTGTTGCCGCCTCTCCCCTGGAGCGGGGACTGGGAGCACCAGGACTCCTGCACACGCTCACGGGTTTTGCTGTTCTCCTGACACCTTTTGAGCTCCGGCTTCCCGGTAACACAGATTAATGTTTGATGAGCACGGCGGCTGAACCCGACACTTCAGGAAGGCAGTGACCCAGCAGAGACAGGCGCAGGGGCACACGCACCTTGCATGGGCACACGGCAGCCCACCCGGCGGGACCTGGGTGCAGCGTGGGGGGGGTCTGGCCCCACTCCTCTCAGCAGCTCTTTCCCTTCCCTCCCCAGCGGCCGCCAGCGTGGAGGAGGCAGAGCCATGGCATCGCTGCCGTGCAACGCCCGTGAGTGCCCCGGTGGAGGGAGGTGCAGGGCAGGGCACCCCAAGACCCGGATTTAAGCCAGGGCAAATCTGGCCTGTGGGTTGCTGCACTCTGGAGCATCCCTACCACACTGTCGTCACTGGGGTTTGAGCTAGGCAGTGCTGAGGGTGGATGGGGAGGATCGATGGGGAATTGCGTTCTGCCCCTCCTGTGGTGAAGGGAGTTTATCTGGGCTCCTTCCCTCCTCCATCCCACATCAAGGGACCATGTGGGGTCCTAGAGATGAGAGGGAGCAAGGTGCCTGGATTCCCTCACCCTCAGTGATGCAGTCCATGCTGCCACCAGGCATCCAGCTCACAGAAACACTGGAGCAGATGCAGCAAGGGACGCTGATGCGCAAAGTCAAGTCCAAGAGCTGGAAGAAGCAGCGATACTTCAAGCTGCAGGAAGACTGCATGACCATCTGGTACCAGTCCAAGAGGACAGGCAAAACTGAGTCTGCCTGTGAGTACTGGTTACTGTGTGTTGGCCATCAGTAAGGTTCAGAGTGAACAGGGAGGTGAATATATGGAGGTTCTTGAAGCCATGCCTGCCAAAGGTGCTGGGGCATCCAAAAGAGGCTATGTGTGCATGTGTGGGTTCTTCTCACCCACACCTCTCAATAAAGCATCCTGCCCATAGCAGGTCCCATGGGCTGCAAAGGACAAGCAGAATTGCAGATGATACAAATGGAAGCTCTAGCATGCCAGTGGAGGAGTAGGTAGATAGAGGTGCAGGTGGATGAGTGGATGGATGGATGGATGGATGGATGGATGGATGGATGGATGGAAGAATGGATGTGTGGAAGAATGGATGGGTGGGTCCAACCCTAACTGTTCTATGATTCTATGAGTAGCTCAATGTGTTGATGGAGGGATGGATGGATGGATGGATGGATGGACGGATGGATGGGTGGATGAAAGAATGGATGTGTGGAAGAATGGATGGGTGGGTCCAACACTAACTATTCTATGATTCTATGAGTAGCTCAATGTGTTGATGGAGGGATGGAGGGAGGGAGGAAGGGAGGGAGGGAGGGAGGGAAGGAACAAGGGATGGCTGGAAGCAGAGATGTCTGTGGGCAGTGTCTCCTGCCCTGCAGTCCTTGTGACCCACAGACAGGCCTCCCCTTTCTCTGCCCCAGTCTCCATTAGTGATGTGGAGACGGTGCGGGAAGGACACCAGTCGGAGGTGCTGCAGAGCCTGGCTGAGGAGTTCCCCCCTGAGCGCTGCTTCACCATTGTCTTTTATGGCCGCCGGGGTAACCTGGACCTCATTGCTGGCTCAGCGGAGGAGGCGCAGTGCTGGGTCCAGGGCCTGCGCCAGCTCATAGAGGTGGCCACCAGCATGGACCAAAGGGAGAAGATAGACCAATATCCTTCCTACAGGCACCGCTCTGCCCTCCACACCCAGTCCTTTCCCCATCTCCAGCCATCCCCCAGCCACTGCATCTTCAGCATTGCCCCACCATGTGCTTAGCTCTTCCGGGTCTCACCATCTGCATCAGAGCAGGGAGAGTCCACAGAAAAAGGAAAAGAGGCCCTCCAGTGCTCCCCAGCTCCATCTGTCTTAGCCAAGGTCCTTTCCCTTAACATCTGCCCTGGTTTCTTGCACATGGATTCGTGACTGGTTCCAGAAAGCCGACAAGAATAAGGATGGGCGCATGAACTTCAAGGAGGTGCAGCGTCTCCTCAAGATGATGAATGTGGACATGAATGAGGACCATGCTCTGCGGCTCTTCCAGGTAAGCACTGTACCTGAGGGCCAGGACAGGCTGGGGAGGGTCTGAAGGAGCTGGAATAAGCCGCACAACACCTTCCTGCAGGAGGACGTGGTTACTTTCTTCCGTTGATCTGTCCATCCATCCATCCATCCATCCATCCATTTGTTCACCCAACTACGTGTTTACCCAGACAAATGCCCATTTGTTCATTTATCTGTCAACCCAACCAGCCAAAGCAGCTGTTCCTCACCTTCCCTTCCTTTGTTCATCCAGATATTTCTTTTCACCCGGATAACCAGACATCTGTTTATCCCTCCTCCCTCCACCTGTTCGTCCAGCTCTCCATTCATGGAGCCATCCATCTAACATTCTACCCACCCAGTTCTCCATTTGCCAATCCATCCATCTAGCCATCCATCCAGCCATCCATCCATAGATCCATGCCTTCACTGATACCTACCACTGCTGCTGGCATGGAGTCTCTGTGCCCTCAGCTGGGGGCCATGGGGTGTTCAGGACATCCTATTTTGCCCCAGGCTGGGTGCTGAGCAAGATCCCTTGCAGGCTGCCGACAAGTCAGAGTCAGGGACGCTGGAAGGGGAGGAGTTTGTGCTCTTCTACAAGGCCCTCACACAGCGGGAGGAGGTGCTGAGCCTCTTCCAGGACTTCTCCGAGGATGGGAAGAAGCTGACGCTGCTGGAGCTGGTGGATTTCCTGCGGCAGGAGCAGCTGGAGGACAAGGGCACAGAGGAGCTGGCCATGGAGCTCATTGACAAGTATGAACCCTCAGAGACAGGTGAGAGCCAGCCCAGACACAGGCTCTGCACTGCATGGGGGGGATAGAAGGGGCTGAGACCCACAGCCCCACAATAGGGGCACCCCCAGCCCCATCCTGCTGCAGGTGGACACAGGGGGAAGCCACTTCATGGTGTGATCTGGGTGCAGTTCCCCTTTTTCTGGCCCATTCCTGGACCAATTTGGTGTAGAAGGTTGTCCAGTCTCGCAGTACAAGCTCTGGCTTTGGGTCTACTCCCCATTTACTCAGTGTTACTGCCCTGGGGCACCTCTCCCTGTGCCCCAGCCTCTGGCAACAGCTGTGCCCAACAGGTTGGGGGTGCCAGGAGCCACCAGCAGCACCATTTGTCCCCATCCTACCCCTTCTGGGTCCCTGGCTTTCACTGAGCCTCCCCCTCTGCCTGCAGCCCGGGCTCGCCATGTACTGAGTGCCGATGGGTTCCTCATGTACCTCTGCTCCCCGGAGGGCTCCATCTTCAATCCCCAGCACCAGGCGCTGTGGCAGGACATGAGCCAGCCACTCTGCCACTACTTCATCTCCTCCTCCCACAACACCTACCTGATAGAGGACCAGATCCGGGGGCACAGCAGCATCGAGGGCTACATCAGGTAAAGTGGCTGTTCCGTCCCAGCTGTGCCCCAGCACCCTCCTGCTCCAGTGCTGTGACCCAGGCAGCTCCAAAGGGCAAACCCAGAAGCTCCCTTGCCTCCTCTGTGGTCCAGCACCCCTGTGGCTATGCTATGTGATGCTGAGCAAAGAGGATTCCTGAATCCAGCTCTACCTGCCCTGCATGCAGCAGCATCCCCACGCTTGGTTGTTCTTACCTGGTCCCTGTAGGGATGACACCCTCAGGCAGAGGGGAGAGCAGGCGGCTGCTGTCCTGGCTGGGTGCACGGTCCCAGGGCTGGTAACTCACCTCCAGGGCTCTGAAACGGGGCTGCCGGTGCCTGGAGGTGGATTGCTGGGATGGGCCGAATGGGGAGCCCATGGTGTACCATGGACACACCTTCACCTCCAAGATCCCCTTCCGGGAGGTGGTGAGCACCCTGGGCAAGTACGCCTTCAAGGTAGGGCACCTATCCTACATGTTGGGTGTCCTGGGTGACCCTTGGTGGGGGGGGGATGTGGCTGTGATTTGGGGCAGTGATGTGTCTCTGGAGGGGGAGTGGTGCTGAGGCTCACATGCCTGGTGCTGCAGCAGGACTGACCCCACCACAGGCAAGAAGGTGGCTGTGCCCCTTCCCAGGGGACAGCACTGGGAGGTCTGACCCACAGCCCTGCACTGTGCTATGCCAGAGGAGGGGGGTTTATGACAGAGTCTGCTGGGGGTGCAGGGGTGAGATGGGACCTGGGAGATGGGTGGGTGAGATGGGATATGGGGGATGCTGGGGGACTGGAGGAGTATGAAAGTCTCAGGGGGAAACAAGGACATTCATGGGGCTCCATCCTGGCACTGATCACACCTGGGCAAAGCCCATGTGAGACCTCCCAGCCACACTGATGCTGATCTCTGGATGTACACGTTACTCCATAGACCTCGGACTACCCGGTGATCCTGTCCCTGGAGAACCACTGCAGCATGGAGCAGCAGGAAGTCCTGGCCCAGCAGCTCAAGACCATCTTGGGGGAACAGCTCCTCACCACCACCACTGATGGGCGCGTTCCTACCCAGCTCCCATCCCCAGAGGTAGGGACAGTGCGTCTGCACTGGGCACTGCTGTCCAGCCTGGCAGTGGGTTGAGGAGGTGGTTCTGCTGTCCAGAAGGAAGGATGCCTCTGTTCCAGCATCTTCGTGCTCTGCTGGAACACTCGGGGACCCTGGGGATGTTGTATCCTCATGTTCACAGCGGGTCCCAAAGCTTTCCCTAAGGTTGTCTCCCCACGCCCCGCAGAATAAGACAGCAGAGCAGAGCCCTCCTGCCCTGTCCCCTCATGGGTGCTGAAGGGAGTGGGTGGTTCTGGCTCCCAGCAGTGCAGGGTCCCAGAGGACAGCAAATCCCATGGAGGAAGATGGGCACCCCGAGGTGCCTACTGCTTTATCCTCACCTTGCAGGAGCTGAAGCACAAGATCCTGCTGAAGGGGAAGAAGATCGGACGGCTGGAGGACACACTGGATGGCCCAGGGGATGAGGGGCCTGATGTGTCAGATGATGACAATGGGGCAGAGGCAGAGGAGGAGAGGCGGAGGGTGAAGGTGGGTGGCCCAGGCTGGGGACTGGCTGGGATTACTGAGCCCTAAACACAGCTATGGGCCATGGTGACATCCCAGTGCTGAGAGGAGAGGCAAGGACTGCAGGGCCATTGTCAGGCAGGGGGGCCAGCCCTTTGCCCCTGGCCATGCCCTCTGCACAGTGTACCTGTGGTGGCACCATGTCGGCAGTCACCTGCTTGTTTCATTCCTGGCAGGAAGGCTGCCCATGGTGGGAAAGCTGCCACCCTGAGCACATCCCTGGTTGCTCAGGGCTCTAGAGCCCCTGTCCTGGCTGAGTGGTGTGAGATGGTGCTCCCATCTCCATCCATGGGGACTCAGTTGTAGCTCTGCCTTGCAGAAGGACAAGGAGAGCCTGGCACAAGCATTGTCCGACTGTGTTGTCTACTGCAAGAGCGTGTCCTTCCGGGGCTTCCAGGAGGCCCGCAGCCATTCCCGGCCCTCTGAGATCTCCTCCCTCGCTGAGGCAAAGGCCAGGAAGCTCATGCGGGATACTGGTGAGATGGAGGGGCAGTGGCATCAGGGGTCCGGGCCAGGGTGAAGGGGCAGGCAGCTTCCTTAGGTGTAGGGCTAGAGCCTGCAGACACTGGGGTTCCCTCCCTGTCTGGAGAAAAGGGGGTCAAGCATGGCTTTACCCTGCTTTTGGCTCCAGTGGGTGGGGGGGTCACTGGCCTAGAAAGCAAGGCAGTGTGTCTGGTCTCCTGGGAGGGGAAAGGGACAAGAACTGGTAGGTGGATGGATGGATGGATGGATAGATGGATGGATGCTTGAAGGAAGGGAGGGAAGGCAGCACATGTGGATGCAGATCAGGGAATAACCCCACAAGTGGCCCTCATGCTCCATCCCTAGGGAATGAGTTTGTGCGCCACAATGCCTGGCAGCTGACACGCATCTACCCCAGCGGGATGCGGACTGACTCCTCCAACTACAACCCCCAGGAGATGTGGAACGTGGGGTGCCAGATAGGTATGGCTGGGGGGCGTCAGGGCTGCAGGGCTGGGGGCTGGGGAAGATGCCCTGGTTCATGTGCCAAAGGGCACCACTGACATCTGTGCAGGAGCCAGCTACCATGATAGCTGCAGGTCTGGCTACAGGCTCTTGCTCTTCCCTGGGAAGCCTGGGGGTACCCAGGCATTGGTATCTTGTCCCCCAGTGCAGCCCTGCACTAGGCTCCAAGCAGGGCACACTGTCTTCAAGCTGTCCTGAACCCTTCCCTTGCCACCTTCCCACAGTGGCCCTGAACTTCCAGACAGCTGGCACGGAGATGGACCTGTGTGATGGGCTCTTCAGCCAGAATGGCCGCTGCGGCTATGTGCTCAAACCACCCTTCATGAGGGACGAGGAGACTCTCTTCAACCCCAGTGACCCCAGCAGCCGGGAGGGCCCTGGCCCCATCACCCTGACAATCCAGGTATGGGGCTGAGGAGAGACCCTGCGGAGCTGTGACTGTCTCTATTGGTCCCAGACAGGTGGGGACACCACTGGGCAGTGTGCTGGAGCTGAGCAGCCTCCCAGCAGATTGGTTTGGCTGCTCATGGGGTCCCTGCCCGTTCCTGCAGGTGATCAGTGGGCAGCAGCTGCCCAAAGTGGCCAACAGGAAGGATGGAGAAGTCATTGACCCACTGGTGCGTGTGGAGATTCATGGGGTCCCTGCAGACCAGGCACGCCAGGAGACCAAGTACATTGAAAACAATGGTGAGCCCCACGGTGGTACAAGGGACCCTGCTGCACCCAGGCTGCTTCCCCTGCCCTCCCAGCACCCGTTCTCCTTTCCCAGGGTTTAACCCCCGCTGGGATGAGACGCTCCAGTTCCAGCTCCATGTGCCTGAGCTGGCCCTCGTCCGCTTTGTGGTGGAGGATTATGACAAGACCTCCAGGAATGACTTTGTGGGCCAGTTCACTCTCGCCTTTGCCAACATCAAACCCGGTGAGTGGTGGGGTCCAGGGCAGCCCTGCAACAGTGACAGGGTTCAGCTGGGTGCTGGAGAGCAGGTTGGGGGCAGCAGTCAGCCAGAGCCTTGGTGTGCCCCATGCAGGCTACCGCCACATCCATCTACTCTCCAAGGATGGCACCAGCATCCCACCCTCTTCGCTCTTTGTCCACATCCGCATCACTGAGCCGCCTGGCCCTGAGCAGGACTGAGCTCGTGGGGTGAACATGACCCAGATGGAAGCCATAGAGCCAGCCCCAAGGGGCTGGAGCCACGGAGCCGAAGCCATGCAGCCAACTGCCTTGCCCTCTTCTTGAGCCATCTGTGTCATCTCCATCATCATTGCTGCAGTGCCCCTCTTTGCAGTAGCCTCAGAAGTCTGGGAAAAGGCACTGACCTCCCTCCCTTTCCCGGGTTTGGGATACTGCCTCCTATATGTGAGCATGGGGTCTGTGCTGGTGCAGCCCACTGTGTCCTTCCTACATACATCATGCCCTGGCCTACAGGCACAGCTTGGCAATGGGGAGGACAGAGAGATAATGCACAGCAGCCCAGCTCTACCACAGGGGCTGATCCCCCCCAAGCCAGGGGAGAAAAGCTGGAGCAGAACAAATCCCAGGGCTGGGTAGAGCTGGGAAAGGAGTTGGTCCTTGCTGCCCCCAACCCTGCAAAGCCCCATCACAGTCCCCAGCCCCTACTAACCCTTGCCATGTCCTTCCTCTGTAAGCAACTTAATAAATTGTTCAGTGACAGGCAAGCTTTGGTTTGGGTCCAGTGGTGCTGGGGAAGAGACAGGCTGCTGGGCTTGTGCTCTTTCCCTGTGGGCACCTGGCCCACTGTTTGCACAGGGCTCCAAACAGAGCCCAAAAGTGTTAAAAGGAGCTGAGAGATTCCTTTTATACAGCTGCATATTTTACAACCCATATACATATATGCCTATGCACACACATACATCTCTGCAGCAGGCCTGTGCCACCGGGGCCTTAAAGCAGTCAGGATTTAGCCTCACTGCCACCCTGCTCTGTGGGGCACCCTCTTTCCTGCTCCATGCAGTGGGGTCGCTCGGCCCGTCTCTCACTCTGCACAGCGTGGAGGTGGACGGTGGGTGTGCTGGGGTCCTTGCCCACCCCCTGGCTGGGGTCTCCAGCCCCACGCTCAGGGTGATGCCTCTGGATATGTTTGATGACCTGGAACTTCTGCTTGGCCTTGTAGGGGCAATAGCGGCAGAAGAAGGGGTGCTCGTTGGTGTGGGTCAGGTAATGGTGGCGCAGGCCGGCCGCCCAGCGGAAAGCTCGCCCACAGACATTGCAGATGTACGGCTTCTCCTCACTGTGCTTCTTCAGGTGGGTCTTGAGGAGAAAGCGGGTCTTGAAGGCCTTGCCACACTGCTCACAGATGAAGGAGCGAGCCTCCTGGTGCCGTGTCTCCTTGTGCACCCGCAGGGCATCTGCACGGTTGGTGCGGTACTCGCACTCATCACAGTGGTACGGCTTTAGGCCTGTGGGGATAGGGAAGGGAATGGCACTGGGATGGGGGGGACGGTGCCCTCCATCCCATGGGTCTCACCATCCCTTATAACAGCATCAGTCCCCATTGTTCCAGCAGGCACCATGTGGTGCCTGGGGTCCATACCACCCCACTTTCCCTCCTGCCCCAGGCCACTGTCTCTGACCCAGCAACACATGAGAGGGTGCTACCCTCAACAGCTGGTGGTCCTCCCCTGCATCCAGCTGCAACGCTGTGGCAATGGAAGCACATAACAGGGGTCCCCACACCCCCAACACCCTCCCTGGTGCCCCATGGCCCGTCCCCAGTGGGCACCACTCACCTGTGTGTTTTGTCATGTGGTACTTGAGCTGGTTCACCCACTTGCACTTGTAGCCGCAGTCAGGGCAGAGGTATTTCCGCTCCTCCTTGTGGATTCGCATATGGTACTGGGGACAGGGCAAGAGGGCAGGGTCAGGATGAGGCCATTTTCCTGCCTTGGGAATGTGCAGGGCTCTGGGATGCTAGCGAGAGACTCAAAGACAGCTCTGACATCTCAAACTGTGAGGGGCAAGGAGGACTGTGTGTTTGCCTGGCAGACTATGGGCAGGGGGTTCCACAGCGAGGTCAGGATGAGATGCTCATACTCCTGTCCCAGCCTGTGGATGGCACAGGCTTTTTTCCCCTGTTTGGTGTTAAGGACAAAGTTGTTTAAAACCCAGACCAGCAGAGCAAGCCCAGAGCCGAGCATGTTGCACAGCCTTGCCCAGGCAGTCCCAAAGGGCTCCAGTTGAGCCTAGCCATTAAAAAAGTCAGTATTTCTTTTAGCAAAACCAGACCATTTTCCTTTCCATTACCCCACGCCTGGAACTCCTGTTCTAGGAAAGGCCCTTCACCACACGGGAGGATGCTGATCCCCTACAGAAATGCTCTGCCTGCAGGAGAGCTGAGCTTTCCATGCACTGTGTGTAACTGTTGCCACAGAGCACGCTGCAAGCCAGCAGGCAGAGAAACTTGGCTTCATGTGGTGCAAGGCTGCACACACAGGACACCAGAGACATGAGTGGGATGAGTAGTAAAGTCAGAGAGCTGCCCACCTTCCTGCTTGCTACAAATTCCTTTTCCCCTTAATCTGCAACAGCAGGGAGCAAGGAAGAAACAAATGGTACCCATGTGAGTCTTACCTACTCACCTCTTATTCTTGTATGAGCTGCAGAAGAGGACAGAGGACAAAATCTCTCATTGGGAATTACTTCTTCCCTAAATGCCCATGTTTGAACCCCTCCCCCTCACCCCATGAAGATGCAGTAGGATACATCCCCAAGCAGGGCTCTCACCTTGAGACGCGAGGGGTCAGCACAGGCGTATTTACAGAGGTGGCACTTGTAGGGCTTCTCGCCGGTGTGGATGCGGATGTGCCATGTGATCTTCTGCCTGTTCTTGGTGGTGTACTCACAGTCTGAGCACTTGTACACACGGGTGCCTCCGTGGCCCTTCATGTGCTGGTCAAAGACGAGCTGGTGGCGGCAGGCGAAGTCGCAGAAGGGGCAGTGCAGGGGTTTGTCCTGGGGGGCGGCCGGCTCATGGCTCTCCATGTAGTGCCTCACCAGCTGCTGCCGCTCCTTGGCTGCGAAGCTGCACAGCTCACAGCGGTGGCTGAAATGCTGCGTCTTGTGCTCCTCCAGCGCCTCCCGTGTGGCAAAGGTCTCCTTGCAAGTGCTGCACTCCAGGTGTGGGTGCTGCTTCTGTATGTGGCACTTGAGCGTGGTCTCACTGTGGCACATGAAGCCGCAGCGGGGGCAGCCGTAGGACACCTTCTCTTCGTGCCGCCGCAGGACGTGCTGCTTGAGAGCTGTCTCGGAGCTGAAGCGAGCCTCGCAGCGGGAGCAGCCGAAGTTGAGCTCGCCACGGTGGCAGCTGTTGACGTGGCGGGTGATGTCGTTCTGTAGGTAGCTGCTGTAGTCGCAGAGCGGGCAGAAGTGGGTGGGTGTCTTCTCGTGCACCCGCAGGCGGTGGATGCGCAGCTTGGAGTTGGTGCCGAAGGTCTGGCTGCAGATGCCACAGGCGATGCGCCCCACGCCGGTGTGCAGGGACTGGTGGGCCTCCAGGCGGTAGCGCCGCGTGGTGCTGAACTCGCAGTAGCGGCACTTGTGCGGTTTTACCCCTTCATGCTTGATGCGGATGTGCTGCCGCAGGCAGCGGGCTTGCTTGCAGGTGAACTCGCACTGTCGGCACTGCAGCTGCGGCCGCTTGCTGTAGTGCTTGCGGTGCAGCTTACGGTGCAGCCGCAGGGCTTTGGCCACCTTGGAGGTGAAGGGGCAGGAGGCACAGCGGAACTCACCCAGGGACACACAGCCCCTCTTCTTGTGTGTCTTCATGGCCCGTTCCTGGTGGCACATGAAGGGGCAGTTGGGGCAAGAGAAACGTCTCCTCGTAGGCAGGGTGGCTTTCAGAGGGGCTGCACCCAGCAGGAGCTCACTGGGCTGGCCTGTCTCAGTGCTGGCCAGGTCCCTCTCAGGGAGCTTGGTGCTTTGGGATCCATCCTCCTCAGGATGCACAATGTGCTTCTCAGTACAGTGACTCTTGAGGGCCCGCTGGGAGCGGAAGGCCTCAAGACACAGGGAGCACCAGAACTGCTCTAGGCTTCGGCACCCATCTTCCACATGGGAGGTGATGGTGGAGACACGAGAGCACACAAAGGAGCAGGCGTTGCAGTGCAGCTTCCCTCCCTCCAGCCGGTATTTCTCCAAGGGTTTCCCAGGCTGTAGGGGACAAGCTGCTCCACCTTGGTCAGCCCCATCCCCTTGCTGGGGAGGCTCTTCTGCCACCTCTGTGCTGTCACCCAGCAGGGATCTCTCAGGGGCAGGACAGCCCGATGCACATACCCCAGCCAAAGGACTGCCTGTTGCCTGTGTTTTATCAGGAAGCAGTTGAGATTCCCAAGGGCTCTTGGCATGCTCAGACGCCTCTGAGCCTCGCTTCTTGGTCTCTGCCATTTCTGTACCATTATCACCGGGCTGGTCAGCAGACTGGCACAGTCCAGGTGGCTCCTGCCCAGTTGGTTTGAGGATCTTGCTGCTCTTCAGAAGAACTGGGCACTTCTTGAGGAGGTGGGTGTTGAGCCCCCTTTGCTGCTTAAAGCTGGCACCACACTCACAGCACACATGTGGGGCCCGGCGGCTCTGGCAGCTGGCTTTAAAGTGCAGGGACATGGACTTCTCCTTCCGTGTGATGTACGAGCACTTCTCACACTTAAAGATCTGGCTCTCCGACTGCACCACCAGCATCTGCACCCTGCCCTCCAGCACCAGTGTCTCCGCCTGCTCCTTGTCCTGCTTTCGCAGAGCCTTCAGTGCCAACTCAGAGCTGCCCCTGGCATCATCACCAGAGGTGACCATGTCCCCTGGGACAGGTGGATGGCTTTGTTCTGCTGTCTTCAGCATGCAGAGCCAGGCCCCTGGTAGCTCAGCTTGGCTGGTCTCTCTCATCTCAGTATCTGTCACCAGCTTGTGGTGGTCTGAGCATGACCCCTCCAGACGGCCTGTGGCCTGCCTTAGGGCATCTTTTCCCTGGCTGTCTCCTGCTTCTGCACTGCCCTCCAGCCCCAGTGCATCTTCTTGTACATCTGCCTCCTCTTCCTCAAAATCTGGGATGCCTTCAAGTGTATTGTCATTGTCCTCCAAGCCAAGGTCATCCCGGGAGCCCAGCATCTCACAGGCTGTGGGAGGCCCTTTGCAGGAAAGCATTTCCATGCTCTCTGGCTGTGCTGTGCAGGTTTCTTCAGTCAAATGCTCCAGGAGAGGCTCAGATGGGATGCTCAGTGCCTCCAAATGCACAGTGCAGCTCTCTGCCCCATTCCCAGAAGCAGTGAGCTCAGTTGAGCACGTGGCAGTGTCTCCTTGCACACAGTCATCTCCTAGGGTATCACCAGAAGCAAGACAGCTCTGCTCCCCCTCACCTATATCTCTCTCTGCCTCACTGCTGCTCTCTGGTGGAATGGCATCCTGCTCAAGGAGGGGCACCATGAGTGCTTGCTGACAGACCTCTTCCCCCTGAGATTCCAGATGGCATGGCTTTGCCTTTGCCCACTGCTCCTTACCAGTGAGGGGTGAGCTGGCATCCACATGCAGGGCTGCACCAAGCTCATAGCCAAAAAGTGCCTCAGGTGAGGCGATCTCCAGCTCCTTGCTGGCATAGTTTTCCAGCCAGTCCTTGTCACCAGGGACATAGCCATGAATCTTGCGCTTGTGGAAAAAGAGGCTGGTGTTGCTGAAGGTGCAGTAGGAGCAGAGGGCGCAGCGAAACTCCTTCTGCTTGGTGTGCTTGCAGTTCTCGTGGTTCAGCAGCGCCTGCTTGTACTTGGTCTGATAAGTGCAGTATTGGCACTGGAAGACAGGCACCTGGTAGTTCTGTGAGTGTTTCGCCTGCATGTGCTTCTGCAGCTCATACTTGCGCTTGCAGGCAAAGCCGCACACCTCACAGATCAGACTTTTGCCCTGGTGCCGCAGTTTGTGGCTGCTCAGCTGATCAGCACGGTGGCACCGGTATGAGCACTGGTTGCACTGGTACCTGTGGGGAAAGCAGAACCGGTCAGACAGCATGAGGAGCTGGGGCAAACTGAGCCCTGTCAGGCATGCCGAGCTCCACTCCCCCATCCCAGGCACATGGGGAAGGGGTTCTGTTTGGTTTGCCATATCTGAGCTTTGCTGTCAAGGCAGCTCTTACCACAGGCAATTCCTCCCTGCTGTAGCCCTTGACACTCCTGATACTTTACACCCCCAGTCTGGAAATGGGAGATAGATTCTCTGAATAGTCCATACAGTGACCACATCACTCCCCCCACTTGTCATTCCAGTTTCCTGGAGGCAGACTAGACTCAAAGGAGGTAATAATACAGAAAAACATGTTCTGGCAGAGTCCTGTACATGGTCAAGCTGATGTTTGTCATCAGCAGAGCCCATGAACCCAGGCTCGGAGCTGCACTGATATGCTAATACACCTCCTTAGTGGCAGAGAAACCAAACCCAGCTTTGCTGCCATAGCACCATGCTGGCAACAACCTGCAAGCTGAAAGACCACACTTCTTATCTGCCAGACAGAGCAGGTTGTAGCTATCCTTCAGGCACAAGGGTCTGGCACACAATGCAGCCCAGAGCAGCAGACCCCTGGAACAGATTCTGGGGAGCCCTGACTATGCTGCAGGCCAGAGGAGTGGGGGCTCATACCGGAGGTCTCCAGTGTGCTTGCGCATGTGGACATTCAGGTAGTGCTTCCACTTGGTAATATAACCACATTCAGTGCACATGAAGTTCTTGTCATTAGAGTGAGTCAGCATGTGCTTGGACAGGTAGCTCACATCCCGGCATGTGAAGTCGCAGAGCTCACACTTGTGAGGCTTCTCTCCTATGTGCAACACAGAAACATCCTCAGCATGATGACCAGATAAAGCAACATGGTTTACCTCCTCTCAGCAGGAGCTGGGGTATAATAGCAGGGATGGGGGCACACCATGACTTCAACCAAGTGACTCTAGGGTGGCAGAGCCAGTGACAGCACCCAGGAGCCCTGATCCAACCCTGCCTGCCCACCTGTAGGCAGGACAGGACTCCCCATCCCACCCCGGCTCTCAGGATGCCCACAGCAAACACCTACCAGTGTGCAGCAGCCTGTGCCGGATGAGCACCCTCTTGTGCGCGGTGGCAAAGGCACACTCGCTGCACTTGTGGATCTTCTCGTTGGCGTGCATCTTGCCCACGTGGTCGTGAAACTCCACAGGGTTGAAAGTGGCATAGGGGCAGAAGCTGCACTGGAGCTGCTCGCTGCCTGCGTGCCCCTGCTTCTTGTGCTTGCGGAAAACGTGCTTGTTGGAGCAGATGAAGTCGCACTGCTGGCAGTGGAAGGCATAGTGGGTTTTTCTGTGAGCCTCCATGGCCTCGGCTGTGCTGAAGAGCAGCGAGCAGGCATGGTACTTGCACTCCACTGCCTTGATGCTATGGGCATCCTTGAGGTGACGGACAAACTCCTTTCGGTCCTCCACACAGTAGTTGCAGTCCCCCTGGAAGCAGCTCAGCCTCTTGGGCTCAGCTTTGTGAGTCTTCAAGTGCTCTTTGAGGGCCTGGCTGAGCCGAAACTTCTCATCACAGACAGGGCAGGAGTAAACATCTGAGTAGAAGTTGGAAATGTCCTCGTGCATGCTGGCCATGTGGCGGTTGAGGGCGTTCTTCTCCACGGAGCTGTAGTGGCAGAGTGGGCAGCGATGGGTCTTCTCACCTGTCTCTCGCATCATGTGGATTTTCAGTTTGCTTTTGCTGGTAAAGTACTTGTGGCAATTGGGGCACTGCAGGCTGGGGTCGGGGAAATGCAGGTGGAGGTGCTCCACCAGGTGTGTCCGCTTCTTGAAGCACCGCTTGCACTCAGGGCACATGTGGGTTTTGTAGAGGTACTCTGAGCCCTCCGCGACATTCCCTGTGACAGCAGAGGAGGGGCAGCCATCAGCAGGGAAGGGAGAGCACAGGCAATTGTTTTCTGCCTGATCCAGCTGTGCAAGGGGGAGGGCTTATACACATGTATGCTCCCATAGCAGGATGGGTCAGGTGAGCTCTTTCCAGTTCAACACCAGGAAAGCACAGCCTAAATCATGCCTGCCTCTGTGCCCCTGATCCCCAAAGCCAGGCACACTTTTGGCTGCTTTTGCCTGCGCCTGGCTTTTGCCTGCTTGCCCTGGATGGGCAAAAGAAGGGATGTGTCTGACTGGGCAGAGGGCAGGTGGAACAATGCACTGGTACATGTAGGAGACGTGGGGCTGCTGGACAACAGAGAACCCTCAGGGCTCACCAGCCTGGCCCACATTTCCCTGCCAGTCTGGAGGCTGTACTGCTTCTGCACAATACAGGCAACTCCTGGTAGGGCCCAACATCCTACCTTTGAAGTGCTGTGTCTGTGGCAGTCTGGTTTTCTCAGGAGCTGCTTTCTCATCCTCTTTGGCCTCACCTTCGTGTGGGCTCTCACCATCCTCCTCCGGTGACTCGTTCTCACCACTGTCAGAGGCCTCTTCTCCACCTGATGCTTTCTGACCCTCCAAGGAGCCCTCCCTGGTGCCTGCAGGCTTTGCTGGCCTGGCTTCTGCTGCAGCGGCTTCCCAGCCAGGGTCACAGTTCCCTGTCTCCTCCTGTCCTGCTGCTTCAGTAGGGAAAGATAGAGATCATCAGGCTCTAGGCAAAAGCCAGGCACACACACCCCTACATGCAAAAAACCTCCTGGCTGAGCTGGGGACACAATCCATGCCACGGGGAGGAAGGAACACAGGGCTCCATGGCCTTCCAGCAGCACAGCCTCACTCCCTACTCCTCCAAGTTGCAACTGGGATGCATGGACACAGTCATCCTCTGCAGTACCCACAGACCCCAACCCTGCACCCAGCTGTACCTGATGGCTGGACATAGCGCTGCTTGAGGCTGTGGGGGGCTGAACCAGGGGGGCCACCAGTTTCAGGTGTCTCGGTGGGAGGCTCCACAGCGTGGCCCTTCCTGTGCTGCCAGAAGAGCTTGGCATTGGCTGTGACAAAGTCGCAGAGGCCACAGTGGAAGGGGAAGTGTGTGCGGTGGTGCTGCTCCATGGTGGGGTGGCTGGGGAAGAGCAGCGGGCAGGCACGGTAGGAGCAGGATACAGGGGAGGCCCCGTGCAGGCGGCGCAGGTGGCTGCGCAGTTGCTTGCGGTCTTCCGTGGTGAAGCGGCAGCCCTCCTCCGGGCAGGGCAGGGCTCCCAGCGGGGCACGGTGTGTCCTGAAGTGCTCCTTGAGCTCGCTGGGCTGTGTGAACACCTCCTGACAGACGGGGCACAGCAGGCGCTCAGGAGTGAAGCCCTCCTGTGTGCCAGCTCTGGGTTGCTCTGAGCCCACAGGCTCACTCTGGCCTTTGCTGGAAGAAGCCAACAGTGTCCTAGGCAGCTCCAGATGCTGCAGGGATGCCTGGAGCAGGCACCGGTGCTGGGACAGCAGGGAGGCCTCTGGGAAGCTCTGGCCGCACCTCTCGCAGAAATACAGCTCCACCACTTTGACCAGCACCTCTGCAAGTAGCAAAGGGTGAGCAATAAGAAAGGGTTTTTGTTAGGCCCAGAGCTTGGGACTGGCAGTTCAGTTCCAGCTCTGGACAAAGAGGATAAACAGCTACTACTACAAATTACAGTTTGAAGAACCAAAGCACACCCCTTTCCTGGGATATCTCAGGGCATCTCCCATAAGAGAGGGGACAGCACCACCCAGGTGACCACAATAACCAGGTCTGTCTCATAGGACCTTTGGGGCACACAGGGATGCAAGGCCTTGTTCCTAGCAGGACATGCCCACACTGGACCTAGCTGAGAAGGATACTGAGGACAGTAGTCTGGGGTGGAGATCTCTGCTTGGTCCCTTCTAATAGCTGAGCACGACCCTCTCCCCATCCTGCACAGAGCTCTCATAGCCCCCTCTCCCCACCTGCACACCCTCCCTCTATTAATTGCCATGCGGCCCTCCCTGCAGCCCATACCTGTGGCACTGGCCGGGTTGCTCAGCACCATGTTGCCAGCCACTGCCTCAATGATTATTTCCACGTTGTTTCCTTCAGCATGAACCCCTTCTCCAGGCATTGGTGCCTCTGCCAGCAGCAAGTCCTGGCTGGCAGTCAGCGGGGGCGTCCTGGCTGGGCTGGTGCTGGCCACACCTGAGCTTCTCACAGCTCCTGCCTCTTGTCGTGTGGGCAGGAGCAGCTCTGAGCACAGGGCCTCCATCTCCCTGCCGGCACCCTCAGACACAGCCACTTCCGCACTCATTGCCACTGGATACTGGCTGGTGCTGGGCAGCACAGCCTCTCACTCTGAAACAGAAGAAAGTGCTTTAAACAGGGGCAATGGAGAGCTCCAGGGTCGCTACGGGATTCTGGCGGGCAGCCTGCCGTGCCGGTCCCTAGGCAGGGTATGAACTGGGGTATCTCAATGCTGGCTCCCTTCTGATGCGACCCAAGCTGGCTACCGGCACAACCCACTGCCACCGGCGAGGCGGGGCTGCAAGGAGCCCTGTACCCTGCCTTAGGCCTGCTCTGAGCCCCGCTGCCAGGGCTGGCTCCCCGGGCCCAGCCGCCCAGCCCCAGCCTCCAGCGAGGAGGTGCCCACTGCGAGCCGCCGCACGGCCAGTGCCGCCCCAGCCCCTTCGCACCGCAGCCCCGGCCTGTCCCGCCGCCCCGGGCCGGGGCATCAAAGCGAATCCCGGTGCTTCCGGCCCATGTCGCTGGTGCTCGCCGAGGGGCGGGAGCGTCCCCCTTTGTGCCACTCCGCTCTGCGCCCCTGCTCGCCCGACTCCACTGCGCCGCTGGAGCCGGCAGCCGGGCGGAAGCGGCGCCGGGCGGAAGTGAGGCCCGGGGCCATAGAGAGCGGCGCGGCGCGGGCCAGAGCGGCGCTGCGGGGAGGTGAGGGCGGCGGGGCGGGGGTCGCGTTAGCCGTGGGGTGAGCGGAGCGGGTGGGTCTGTGCCGTTGTTGTGGAGGATGGCCGGTGTAGGGCTCGTGTGCCTCATGGGCTGCGGAGAAGGCCCGTCTGCGGTAGGAGGACCCTGCCATGGGCCCGTGGCTGGGGAGGGAGCCCGCGCTATGGGGTCAGGGCCTGTTCTAGGGGAGGTGGGATCCTGCCTGGGGGAGCAGAGCGTGTCCGTGTGCCCGTCATGGGAGGCTCCCATTCACCTTCTGCATCGGATAGATCCCTGCTGAGGGAATCGGGAAGCTTCCAGCCTCCTCAGGATGCCGTGGGACCCTTTATCCAGACATGGAGGTGCTGCTTCTGTTAGCGTCGTGATAAACACATAACCACCAGAATGGTTATATGAGGTGCTTTATTGAGGCGCCGGGAACCAGGGGTACGCACCCAAATCGGATTCCAACCTCGTTACCCCGCGTTCGCAATTTATACATTAAAGTTACGCAATTCAGTAAGGGTTGCTACATCAACTAATGCATATGTATCAGGGATTGCTTCATCAGTCCATTACGACATCAGCCTCTTCTGCACTTGCGCGGCCTTCTCTGGTGGTCGTCCAGTGGTCGTCCTGTGGTCGTCCTGATGAAGTAAGGAGTCTTCCTCACTCTGTCCTTTCCACGCTTCTGTTCTTTGGACTGGCCCCAACCACTAATTGGATGCAGCATTCTCTTATCTTCATTTGGCTGTCTCTGGTATGGTTTGCTGGCTTAGTTTAAGCTTAGGTACCACTCGGGGATGGCCCCAGTGCACATTCCTTTCTACATCTGTTAGCTATACATGGTTAGTTTCTGCTGCTAAAGCTACCACTGTGATATCTTGGTTATAGAGTGACTAAAATACAGAATAGTAAAGTTACAACACTTTAACATACATATAAAGGCCTTTTACTAATTTACAATCATTTCTATTCTTCTATATGACTAGTTTTAACATGAAGTTTCACTTTTTCCAACACCAGCACCATTGTTTTGGCTACATCCGATCCCACAAAAGGGTTTCCTGAGGGCATAAATTGTCCTGTTGTTAATTGACATTCATTTTTCCAGTGTCCCTTCTGTTTACAGTTTGCACACTGGTTATATCCTAACCTTCCCACATTCACCCCTGCTTTTGGATTATAGAATCCTCTTCCTCGTCCCTGTCCCCGCATGTTTCCTCCTCCCCTTCTTCTAGGGTTAGAGAAACCTGGTTTTTTTCCCTGAATTACTTCCAGTAAGTTCTGTTGCTGTCTCCAGGAACTCTCTTTTTCCCTGTTATTATACACCTTCCAGGCTACTTCTAATAGTCTATCCAGGTTTCGCAGATCTGCCCCTTCTAGCTTTTGTAGCTTTTTCCTGATGTCGTCTTGAGATTGCCCTAGGAAAATCAAAGCCAACTGTGCCCTAGCCTGTTCAGTTTCCACATCCAAATCAGTATATTTCTTTGCGGTTTCTTTAAGTCTTTCCAAAAAGGTAGATGGTGACTCCATCTTTTCCTGCCTCACATTGTACAGCTTTGACCAATTTATTGTTTTAGGCATACCATTTTGTACCCCAGCAACCACCCATTCTTGATACCTTCGTAAATTCCTCATTCCCTTCGGTGTGTTATAGTCCCACATCGGATCTTCCATAGGGAAGTTCTGATCTACATTCCCCTCAACCAATCTCTGTCTTAAATCCTCCCGAACCCTCTCTCTTGCAGTCCGCAATACCATTTCCTTCTCTATTGAAACCATGAGGGTGTCTAGAAGCACCTGTATATCATCCCAGTCTGGATTCTGGGTTTTCATGATCATTTTCATTAAACGAGCGAATTTATCAGGATTTTCTCTATACGTTCCTGTTGATTGTTTCCAGATAACTAAATCTCCAAGCGAGAAGGGAACTTTAACATATACTGGTCCTTCTGTTCCAACTCCCTGTCTTAAAGGCTCAAGCACTGCCCTGGGCTTCTGAGCCTGCACTTTTCCTTCTCGTCCTCCCCTTTGACGGGTTAGGTGTGAGACTGGTGTGGTGGGGAGATCTGCCTTCTGGCCCCCCTTACATTTGCAGTCACTCTCACTCTCGAGATCACTATCACTATCGTCCTCCTCCCCCCTTCCTTTTGTTACCAGCAGGGCTGACGGAGTCACTAGCAAATCAAGATTCTCATCATCCTTCTGGTTCTGCAGACTATTTTCTAAAGCAAGACACCCAATACACTTTCTCTCAGCAACACATCCCTTAAATTGTTCATTTGCATTTTTAACAACCATGATTCCACAGGATTTTTGCCATTCCTCATTATTCCTTAAGGTAAAGAAAAGATCCACATACGGCACTTCATCCCATTTTCCTTCCCTTTTACAAAACAGCATTAATTGCAATATAGTATTATGCTGTAAGGTTCCATTTTCAGGCCATTTTTCCTGATCTTCCAATTCATATTGCGTCCACCAAACATTACAATAATCAATTAGCTTGTTTTTCTGCATACTCTTCCCAAACCCCCCTTCCTTCCAATGGCTTAAAAGACAGCTTAGCGGAGAGGCCTTGGGAATCGATGGCATTTTGTGAGTATGAAGAAGTTCCTAAAGAAAACAAGTTTCCTTTTACATCACTAAATTACAACACTTATTCAAACCAGTGCTGTCCCTGCAGCATTAACCATTACCAACCCAAATTTGCCGAACCTTCAGGGCTTTCGCCACTGTCTAACGGACGGTGCTTAGGCTTACCCCAGGAGCGACCCAGCCCAACCAAGCGCAGCTTTCGCCATGTCCAACAGGCAGGCTTTACCATACCATACCAAATCGGTACTGTAACCAAATTAGAAAAAGCACCTTTCTTACCATGTCAGAGGTCTGTCGTGAGCAGCGGAGGTCAGTCGCGGCCAATGGCTCCCTGAGAATCTCTCAGTGCAGGCTGGAGCAGAATCAAAACGCAATCCGCCTCAGCAATGCCTGCGAGGTCCCATCTGGGTTGCCAAAATGTTAGTGTTGTGATAAACACATAACCACCAGAATGGTTATATGAGGTGCTTTATTGAGGCACCAGGAACCAGGGGTACGCACCCAAATCTGATTCCAACCTCGTTACCCCGCGTTCGCAATTTATACATTAAAGTTACGCAATTCAGTAAGGGTTGCTACATCAACTGATGCATATGTATCAGGGATTGCTTCATCAGTCCATTACGACATCAGCCTCTTCTGCACTTGCGCGGCCTCCTCTGGTGGTCGTCCAGTGGTCGTCCAGTGGTCGTCCTGATGAAGTAAGGAGTCTTCCTCACTCTGTTCTTTTCACGTTTCCGTTCTTTGGACTGGCCCCAACCACTAATTGGATGCAGCATTCTCTTATCTTCATTTGGCTGTCTCTGGTATGGTTTGCTGGCTTAGTTTAAGCTTAGGTACCACTCGGGGATGGCCCCAGTGCACATTCCTTTCTACATCTGTTAGCTATACATGGTTAGTTTCTGCTGCTAAAGCTACCACTGTGATATCTTGGTTATAGAGTGACTAAAATACAGAATAGTAAAGTTACAACACTTTAACATACATATAAAGGCCTTTTACTAATTTACAATCATTTCTATTCTTCTATATGACTAGTTTTAACATGAAGTTTCACTTTTTCTAACACTTCCACCGCAGCCATGTGCCCCTTGGCAGCAACAAAGGACAGGCTCTGGACTCAGCCTGGGGGTGTACTTCAGCTTTTTAAAACAATAAACCTTAAATAATGGCAGTGCTCATGATTTCTAGCTGCTTAAAGAATAAAATTGCGTAAAACTCTGGGGTTGCTGTTATGGCTGAAGAAGCAGGAGATGCCCCTGTGCTTGTTTGAGGACCTCCAGCTCTCTCCTGCCTGTCTCACCCAGTGGCCTGCAGCCAGGGAACTGCGGGAGATCAGTTGTGTCTCCTGCTGCCATTCCATCCTTCTCTTCCCACACAGGTTTGTTTCTGGAGCACGGAGACCAGATGCTGTGGGACAGGAACCACTTAACTTCCCGCAATGCCCTTTTCTGACTTTGTCTTAGCCCTGAAGGACAACCCGTACTTTGGGGCTGGGTTCGGCCTTGTCGGGGTGGGCACAGCCCTGGCATTTGCCCGTAAAGGGGCCCAGTTTGGGCTGGTGGCTTTCAGGCGCCATTATATGATCACCTTGGAGGTGCCCAGCAGTGATAAGAGCTACCACTGGCTCCTGAACTGGATCTCCCACCATGCCAAGCACACGCAGCACCTTAGCGTGGAGACATCGTACCTGCAGCATGAAAGCGGGCGCGTCAGCACCAAATTCGACTTTGTGCCGAGCCCTGGGGACCATTTCATCTGGTAAGGGAGGGCAGGGGAAAACACTCTGGGGATTGACCTTCATTTTGGCAAGGCAAGTCCAACCTGGGGGTCTTGTGAAGGCAGCAGAGAGGATCCTGCATCCTCCTTGGGTCTGGATTAGAGCTGGAGATTGCGAGTGGTGAGAGGAGACTGTATTCACCAGTGTGAGGTTATTAACCTGAGATGAGTGTTCTTGATGCATGAACTGCGCTGGGAGCAGTGAGTGGTGCTGGGCCACTGTCTCCAACCCTGTCTTTCTGGCCCAGGTATCGCAAGAAGTGGATCCGCATTGAGCGCAACCGGGAGAAGCAGATGATTGACCTGAACACGGGCACCCCATGGGAGTCTGTGACCTTCACTGCGCTGGGCACCAACCGCGAGATCTTCTTCAATATCCTGCAGGAAGGTCTGTAGGGAACTGCCTGAGGTCCTGCTGGGAACAGCCTCTTCCCTGGAGATGCACAGGGCTCTGTGGGAGATCTTTCCCTGCCAGCTGTCCCCTCTGCTCTCTCTGCAGCCCGGGAGCTGGCGCTGCAGGAGCAGGAGGGGAAGACAGTCATGTACACGGCCATGGGGGCAGAGTGGCGGCAGTTCGGTTTCCCCCGCCGCCGCCGGCCCCTCAGCTCTGTGGTGCTGGAGGAAGGTGTGTCGGAGAGGCTGGTTCAGGACGTGAAGGAGTTCATCAGCAACCCCAAGTGGTACAGCGACAGAGGCAAGGTTCTGGTGTAGTGTCCTCACTACTATCATAGCTCCTTATCCCTTCCCTGCAGCCATGGCTGTGGGGCGACACTTTGGGCACATCCTGCAAACACATGAGCCCAGGTGCTGAGGTCAGGCCTGGGGCTGCAGAGGGACAAACTCCCCTTGGCTCAGCCCAGTCCTGGAAACCACAATAAGCCACAGAGTTCACCACCTGCGACACTGCTGTGTGGTGGAACAGGATGCCCATGCTCCTCTCTGGAAACAGCTGCAGAGAGGTTTTTTTCTCTGGTGCTTGCCTTCCCCTGCTGTATCTTCTGTGTGTGCTCAGCACAGGCCCACAACTCTGGGGGAGAGTGCTTAGAGCAACCCAGCTGATTCCTAAAAGGACCCTGTCTTCCTAGGGATCCCCTACCGAAGAGGCTACCTGCTATATGGTCCTCCTGGCTGTGGGAAAAGCAGCTTTATGTGAGTATTACTGGCTGGCTAACAGGAGTTTTCCGTCCAGCTGCCTGCTCTGAGACAAAGCAGTCTCTGGTGGGTTTGAAATGCAGGAGAGGGCTGTGCCTCCTTTGTGGTGCTTGGTGTAGGTATTTGTGTTGCTGGCACTGTGACAGGTCGAGGTTGATGAGCCCTTCACACCCTCGCTTGGCACAGCGCTGTTGTGGCACCGGGGGGCTGAGCAGGGGCTCCCACCTACCTCCCATATCTGATCCCTGCTGGGGGAGGATGCCTCTTCCCGCTCTCCTGCTGCTGGGCAGGGAGGTCTGGTTCTTCCTTTGCTCTGAGCTTTCTTGCTATGATTCACCCCTGTGGTTTGGGTCCTTCCCAGAACAGCCCTGGCTGGGGAGCTGCAGTACAGTATCTGCCTGCTGAGCCTCAGTGACCGCAGCCTCTCTGATGACCGGCTCAATCACCTTCTGAGCGTGGCACCACAGCAGAGCATCATCCTGCTGGAGGACGTGGATGCTGCCTTCATCAGCCGGGACCTTGCTGCTGAGAGTGAGTGGTGCCCCTGTTCTTGGGCCAGCAGTGGGAGGGAGGTTTGCCAGCTATAACAAGGAATGGTTTGAACTCTGGGCTACTCTTCTGCACCAGCAGAGTGGGCAGCTTTCCAGGCCTCAAGGCCTGAGCTGAACCACTCCCAGTTTTGGCTAGGCTATACAAAGGAAAATTCGGGTTCTTTATCAGGCAGAGACATTACTCCTGATCAGCCATTTTCAGCAGGAGAAAGGAGGTGGCTTTTCCGCTCATTCTCTTTTTGGGTTCTTGTGGGTTCAGGTGGGCAGGGGGAGGCAAGGGGTCAGCCTCAGGGCAAGGAGAGAGCGAAGAGCTTGTCTTAAGCCTCAGGTGATAGGGAGGTGGTCCACAAGGCTGTGCGGGGTTAGATCACATCCAATGGATGTGATCTCAGACACCTCTGTCTCTACAGACCCGACTGCGTACCAAGGCATGGGGCACCTGACCTTCAGCGGCCTCCTCAACGCTCTGGATGGTGTGGCCTCCACAGAGGCCAGGATTGTCTTCATGACCACCAACTACGTGGACAGGTCAGAGCTGCCTTCTGGCATGAAACAGGGAGGGTAACACAGAGAAACCTGGCTGGGCTTTATAGAGGGCTATTTGTGTCTGTCACATGAGGACTGGGGGTTCAGGTTTCCCGAATCCTCCCTTGGGATGCAAATCCCTTGATTGCTAATCAGGATCCCTTTTGCTGGAGCCTCAGGTGCTTCCTTGCTGTTCAGACCATGGTTGTGCTCTTCAGGAGCAGTACCTGCCCATAGGTTTTGGGGTTGTGACTGTGATGTGAGTGAAACACTGGCCTTGTGTGCAGCCCATTGGCTGGGCAGGATGCAGTCTGGGCTCACAGCACCTGACCAGATGCTGTGCTTGGCTCGCTCTGGACTGGGCTGGCCTAGAGGGTTGTTCGGAAGTTGCTCATGGGAGAGAGATGGGCAAAGCTATTTCCCAGGGCATGTTTGCCCTCTTTCTGAGGAGCCAGCCCTTCCTCAGCTCACTTGCTTCTTTTGGGTTGATTTTCCCCCTTGGGACTCCAGGGACAAACTTGTCCCCACCTTTACCATCTCACAGAGCAGAGCACCTTGCAGACAGGACATGGGCTGTGCTTAGTGTGCAGAGACACTTTGCTGAGGTTCTCAAGGCACCTGTGTCTCTCGGCAGGCTGGACCCAGCGCTGGTGCGGCCTGGCCGCGTGGATCTCAAGCAGTACGTGGGCCATTGCTCCCACTGGCAGCTCACCTGCATGTTCCAGCGCTTCTACCCTGAGCAGCCGCTGGCTGCTGCCCAGCGCTTTGCGGAGCAGGCACTGGAGGTCTCCAAACAGATCAGTGCTGCTCAGGTGCAGGGCCACTTCATGCTCTACAAGATGGACCCTGAAGGAGCCATTTCAAACATACGCTCCATCCTGCTGTGATCAGGGGCCACGCTGAAAGGACTGGGACAAGGATGTGACCATCCTGGGGATGCCATGAAGCTGCTGAGCCAGGCAGGCCAGGTCTCTGTTCACCTCTACCCATCCAAGGCCTTGGCTTTTTATTAAAACATGAGGCAGAGCTACCAGCCTTGCAGCAGGGAGAGGAAATCTGCCATGAACTGCCAAGGCTCCTGGATGTGCATCCCCTTGGTTGCAGAGCAGCCTGGGGCGTGCCCCCAGGAGGGTATTCCTTGAGACAGGACATTGAAGTGCTGCACTGCTAAAGAGCTGCTGGACTTTTACAGAACAAGTCTTCACTGGTTTGTGAATATCCTTTGTGAAGTGCACAACATGGCTCTTGGCTGTCTGGTCCCTTCTACTGTTGGTTGCCCCAGCTGCTGGTCCAGAGCCCTCCTGACCAGGGCCTGGCACAGCCAGTACTGCAAATCCAGGTGTTTCAGGAAAGAGCAGCTCACTGTGCTTGGGCTGCAGGCTGGTGGCACAGCTCCTGCCCTGCTGTGTTGCGATGCCAAGTCGCAGATTGGCTTTGACATTGTTCCTGGGTGGGTATGGGGCCCTGGAGCTACTGCCCCCCTGCATGCAGGGGCAGATGAGACTCTTTGGTTACAGAGTATCCTCTCAAGAGCTTGATGTTACTCCAACACGAATTTCTGCAGCCCCCCCCAGCCCTGTGCAACGTGCAGAAATCCCTGTTGGAGGTTACTGCTACTTTGAGGAGGAGAAGCCCTGCACGGCTGAGGGAGGAATTTGTCCCACTGCTGGCAGGCTCACAGCCTTTTCCCTGTCACTGGGCTTTCTTCCTGCTAGGAGCAAAGGCCCTGGATGGGCAGGTAATGCCATGGGTGCCTGAAATGCAGTTGAGGAACAGGCAGGTTCTGTGCTTCCTTCCAACGCCATGGAGCTGGGGTGTCCATGCTGACCCAACAGAACAAAACAGTCTGACCCTGCTTCACAGTCCCAAAATCAGCTTCCCCAGAGCCAGCCCTATGTTCATGTTCTCACTGGGGGCTATGTGAGCTTGGTGGGGCAGGTGAAGCTGCTTCCAGGCTAAGCCCAAACTGCTGGGTTGCTGCACAGCCTAACTCTTGGCTCTGCCCTGTGGGCTCAACGGCAAAGCTGAGAACATATGGGGACAAAAAGGGACCCAGGTATGGCACCTGGCTGAAGTTCAGCACAAACAGGCACTGCTTTGATGCAACCCTACTTAAGACAAACACTTCTACAAGTGAAAGGCTTATGTGGTGAGCATGGGGTGTGTGTGTGTCTTTAGTGACCCTGGGTGGCTCCTGGAGCAGGGTGCTGGCATCTCAAACCCTGTGCTGAGCTGTCCCAAGGAGGCCTACTGCTTGGATCCAGCCTTTTCCCTCAAAACTGGGGATCAAAACTGGCCCGTGAATGCCTCATGGTGGTTCAGGAGGACAGGGGACTGGTGAGGAGAGCCAGAGAGGCACAATGCCACTACACAAGAGCACACGCAATATCTTTTCACACTGCTTGCTTTTAATAGTGGTAGTGTTACAGATGCCACTGGTGCACTTCTGCCTGGCCCAAGTGCTTTCATCAGCAAAGCCCCACAACAGCTCTGTGAGGTAGGTGGGTGACAGAGGTGGGCACCAAGCAGGGAGCCCCAGGGCAGGGTGCAGGCTCCATTCCTCCCCTTTGACCTGACCTGACCCAGAGGTTTGTTTATCCCAAATTCATTTCCACGCACTGTTGCAAACTGTCCTCTCCTCCAGGCTGACAGCAGTGATTCGAAAAGGTGAAAGCCCTTCCTAAATCTGAGGGAAAAAAACTCTTCCCCCCCTCTGGCATTCGACTGAAGTTGCCCAAATCCTTGTTTGCTCTTAAGTTCCAAGGCAGAATTTCTATGCACTGGGGCCAGCAGCTTTCCTGCTGAGAATAAGGCTGGCTCACTGGAGGAAGCCAAGGAGTTTGAGCAAAGGGCAGAGATCTTCCATGTTTCTTCCAGCAGGCCTCTGTTGGAGCACAGCATCTTCACAGGTGAAGGCAGGAGGCAGCAGCACAAGTACCAACATCAAATAAAGTTGACACCTTTTCACCCAAGTGTAGACAGGCCACTCACCCAGAAACCAGGTGAAACAAGGATAGAGTGAGCACTGAAGCAAAATCAAAGCTCTCATCAAGGAGCGAGGGCTCAGTCCTCGTTTCCAGCAGGGCACAACATCCGGTGCTGAGATCCCCAAGCCCAGGACAAGTAGGCTTAGGACAAGGAGGGGAATTACAAAATAATGCTTTCAGAGCACCAGGGTTGAAGAGAGGCCAGTGTTGGAAATTTAAGCACAGGTTCTTGAGCAGCAGCACAAGGACAAGGCTGGGTGTGGAGAACAGGGCAGGGTGAGGAAGACCCATCCAAGGATGCCATTGTGCACCTTTTATGTGGCAAAGGATCAGCCAGGCAAATGCAGCACAAACGCTGGCATCAGCCCGTGATTTCCCAGGGATCTCACCTGCACTCAGCAGGAGGAGGAAGGCAGTAACAACCCATGTATGGCCAAGAGTGGTGGGGGCACAAGGCACAAACAACTGTGAAGGAATCAGTACTGTGAGCCAGAGAGCTTACAGTGAGCCACGCAAAGCAGGGACCATGCAGACCCCTCCAGCCACCCAGGAGCACCAGGGAAAGGTCCCTGCCCTGGACCAAGGTGTAGGCAGCAGGGAGGGCAGTGAACACCACCAGGGATCACACCTTTGCTCTGAACAGCAAAGACCAGGAGGGGGAGAGGGCAGGGAAAAACAAGCAGGCTCTGGAAAAGAAGCAACAAATTAATTTAATAGCAGTGTCCCACTTCAGAGGCTTGGGATTGCCCATCACAGCTCTGGAGTGGGACACTTGAAATCTGTGCAGCAGAAGGAACTGCACCAAGTTAGTTTAAACAGCAAATCCCTATTTCTTTGAAGCAGGGTCAGCTTGAAGATGAAGGTGGGTAAGAGTATCCAAAACGTTGTGGCATGTCTTCTAAACTATGGTGAGCTCCAAGAGCAGCCTGGCATTAGAGGGGGATCCCAACAGAGAGGTTGCAAAGCAGAGGGCTCTTCCCAGGTCTCTCCCATCAGCTTCTGCCTGCACAAAAGCCACTGGACAGCAGTCAGAGCTGCTGGAGAAGCGATACTATCACCAAGGGACAGCAGTTCAGAAGGTGCTCTAGGAAGGAATGGGGGACACAGCAAGCTGAGATCCAGGTTGCTGCCCTGGCACAGCCTCAACTCTTGGCATCACTGCAGCTCTGCTGGGACGCTGGCTTCCAGGGAAGGTCCTGCCACAACTCTGGCTCTGCTGTGGCACTGTGCTGGGCTCAGCACATTTGCTCATGTTTCTTGACAGCTCACATACAGGGATAATGGCTGCACATACTCAAGGCTTCCTCTGTCCCCTGGGTCCTCCAAGACCGAGGCTGACACAATTTGTCAGGATTCAACTTCTCCAGTGCTGGTGACAGCTCATGCCAGGATGCTTCACTCTGCACATACCACAGGGACACTGCCTGTCCCAAGCTGTACCATATGCTAACTGCCTCCTCTCTGTCCCAAGGGGTATAGTGTCTGCTTGTTACTGCTGCACCAAAACTTCATTGTTCTTTCCAGAAATACTGCCTCTACCCCCAAGGCCCAGTTCCTCACCACTCCTGCTAGGAGCCACTCTCCTTCTCAAGATGAGCTTCTTGTCGTCCACTGGGCCTAAATGTCCCTTGTCCCCTTGGCACTCTGGGGTAGGAACCATGCTCCTGGGTTCTGGACCTCTCCCACCTCACACAATCCCAGGACCTGTGGTGGCCCTGCTGGCTGGGAGCCGCTCTGTGGTTGAACACCAGTTTCTTCTTCTCCCTGGCCTCAGTCCCCTCCTCTGCAGTCCATCTCTCCACATCACGGTGCTCCTCTTTCAAGTCTACTGCCTCTGTTACTGGTGAGGGGCCTTCAGGGCACAATTCCTTTCTTTCAGCCAAGGCAGCAGCCCTGCTTCTGCTGTGAGGCTTTGTTAACTCCTGGCTGTGCTTCCCACTAGGTCGCCACTCTGGTCTGTGGCTGAAGATCCTGGGTCCCCTGGAGCCATGGAGCACATGACCTGCTTCTTCTGCTGGTTCCTGCACACCACTGCATGACTGCCTCCCCTGGCCTCTGGGGCCTGGCCTCTCCCCTCTGTGCCTCTCCCTCTTGCTTTGTTGCTCTCTGGGCACAGCAGGCTTCTCAGGCCGCCTGGGTTCTGCCCTGCCCTGTGGTACCCTAGCTGGCTGTGGAGCCGAGACTTGGCTGGGTGGCTGGGGCACATCCACAGTGCTTGCACTCACTGGTGGCTCAGGGGCAGTGCCTGCTTGGCCTGCATTGACAGCAGCTGGAGGCTGAAAGAAAGAAACCAGCAGTGAGGAAAGGGAGAGGGAAGTCCCACAGCACAGGACAATGCTCAGTTCTCCAGCCCAGGACCCCCCTTGCCAGCTCTCTGCCCCAGTGCCATACCACCTGGAGGCTGATGAAGTAACGGTTCCTCTCTGCTTCAGGGTCAATGATGCCCCCTTTTTCTTGCTGTCTCTTGAAAATTAAGCGCAGCTCTTCCTGGTGCTGTAGTGTCTTGGCATCGGGCCTGTATGGCTCCTGAATGACAGAAAGCAAGGCAGGCTAAGGGTTCTCTCCATACCTAGCATGGATCAGCAGCTGGCAGTGTAAAAGCTGCTCCCCAAACCCTCCTTCAATCGCATGTGAAATGTGCATACACTGGCATAGCTGTTGGCATAACTTGCATGTGCTCTGGCTCCAAATTAAGGGGTTTTGTTTGTGTCTTTAGGAAAATTAAGGCCAGGTTGGACAGGGCTTTGAGTAACCTGGGCTAGTAGGTGCCCCTGCCTAAGGCAGCGAGGTTGGACCTAGATGCTCTTTAAGGTCCCTTCCAACCCAAACCATTCTAGGATTCTAGGAAGTCCTTAGACAGCGGTAGAGCATGCTGGTGCAGACCCACTGTTCATGCAGTGACTGCCTTGGGATGTCCTGCTGTGGGACAAGATACAGAGCAGCTACAAGTAGGTCACTCTCCCAACTGATTATGTCCCAGTGAATACCTCTCCCTCAGCACATCTGCTCAAGACTCAGGGTGATACTACTAAACCCATACTTTGTGGACACATCTAAGAGACAGAAGGCACCCTGCTAGGTTTTGTGAACTGCCCTTTGGATGGGCCATCTAGAAGGACCTGACAGTGTGCATTCATTCATCTGTTACAATGCTTCAGCTAAAGTGGGCATGTGAACCCCATCTCTTACCAGTGGGTGCTGTGGTGGTGGTGCTGCCTTCAGAGCACTGAGATCATAGATCAGGGTCTCCCGGCACACAGGGCATTGCACACAGACTTCCTGCAAGGAGGCAAGAGATGATACCAAACCTGGCTGCAACCCAGGTCAAGCACTGCCCAATACTCCCAGCCTCACAGTGGGACTTGACACACCATTCCAATGCCTGCTTGGGCAGGTTTTATCACCCCAGAATACATGTAGTCCTGTTTATCCTGCTGCAAACCCCTGCAGTTCAAGGATTAGGGAAGGAGCTCTCTTTTCCAACTCCTGTTTCCAGGAGTCCAAAGATGTGACTTCCCTGCCCCTCACACAGCAGGCCCTGACCCAGAGATACAATAAACCAGGTGCTAAAGTACTAAAAGCTCATGGGGTAATTCTGGTTGGAAAGGGCCCTTGCAGATCACTTGGTCTAATCTCCACTCTGATTGTCAGCATGAGTATAGTACTGATGATGCAGTGATTGCTCCATGTACTGAAGGGGGTTATGGATATGTTATGAGGGCCTGTGCAGGTGTGAGGGGAGGGAGCCCAGAGCCTGGTACCTCTTTGGGGGATAGTGCCAGGTGCTGCTCTCTCTCCTCCTGCTGCATAAGGATCTCTTCCTCCATGTGTTGGGCGTAGCGGGCCAGGCAGTGGGAATGGAAGTAGTGGTAGCACTGGGTCTTTGTGAAGGCTTCTCTCTCCTGTAGAGAACAAAGGGCAGCTTTAAAGTGTTTCTGAGCATAGCGCTGTGTAGTCTCTCCAGCTGAGGTAGGTTTTCACTCCCATATCATTGCTGGCAATGGAGAACCAAGGCGACTGCTGGCAGAGTCACAAAACATCTGCTGCTGGGCTTCATCTCTACTTTCTCAAGTCCTAGTATGACACTGCCTCCTGTTCTGAGTGTGAGAAACACTCCTAATGTCAAGATGCAAAGTTCTGGTGATTGATTTCTCTGCATGTGTTCCTACATAAGCAGCAATCTTCCCACCTAATGTATTCTTCCTAGGCAGGCACTGCCTCTCCTTGCAACCCAGACAAGGCAAGCTGCCTGATCCCACAGACCTCATCACCTGCACAGTGTGTTCCAGTCCCTCCTGACTCCCTGTATGCTGAACTCCAGGCAAGGTTTGACCAACAAAGGGAAGCTGAGATGTACCAGCAACTATTCCCAGCCCCTACCCACTCCTTCAGAGACATGCTGGCATCACTTGCTGCCCCTTTGCCCTGTTTCTGTATATGGTGATCTTCAGGCTGATGAGGAGAATACTGTGTATCACCTCAGGAATGTTTAAGCTCAGCAGGCTCACCTACAGAGCAAGGGGCATGGGGCTGTTGAGGCACACCCTAGTCAATATCTCAAGCTTTGAGCTGTCAGCTCTCCATTCTCCTATCTCACTTCCCAGCCAGCCTGCAGGGCCAGGAACACACGCGTACCTGGAATCCATAGAGACAGATCACACACTGGCCATGAGGAATGTTGTTGTCAGTAAGAATTTCCTTCCCCTTCTGTGGAAGCATTAAAGAAAACATTTTACCCACTGGCCTGCCCATGGGCTCAGGGCTGTCACACCCCTTTGGCAGTCAGGTACCAGTGTCTGTAGCTGGTCACCCCCAATCTTCCCCAACTCTCACCTCAATCAGTTCATAGAGCACCTCTGTCCCCAGCCTGGCTTCAGCAATGCTTCTGAGGGTCTGGGAAATTCTACAGCAAAGCAGCAGAAATGCTTAACATAAATTTAACTACATCTTTTCACTGTCCCATGTACCTGTTACCCTGCCATGATGACAGCAGGAAGAAACAGAGCAGTGGCCTTTAGGCTTAGCCTGCACCATGGGATAGGCACACATGCACACACTTATTCATGTTCTTCTGGCTCCCCAGAAGCTGGTGCTCAGGAGGCCTTTGTCCTCACAGGACTTGCAAGAACAGACTTGCTGACAGCCTCGGCTCCAGCTCAGCCAGCACCCTTCTTTTTTAGTGAATCTTGGACTTCCTTTATCTGATGGCAGTCCTTGCACAAGCTCTGCTGCACCAAGGACAGGAGCCCAAAGGCAACAATGGGCTGCCAAAGAACTCAGCTCAGTCCTGTTTCTGTCAAAGTGAGACCAATGGCTTCGGGCCCCAGGGATTTAGGGACCTGTATCTCGTTGTTCATTGGCCACAAGGAGCCATGTGAATTTACGAGAAGGCTTTTCCACCATTCTACCTCCCGGACCTTCGGAGGGAAGGCTCACTCTCTCCCCACCCTCCCAGCACTCACTTTTGGATTTGTTCATCTGACAGACCCCGCGGGTTCTTGATTGAGATTTCCGGAGCTTTATTGGGATACTAGGAAAAAACAGAGAAACACCCAGAGCACAACAAGGAAGCCGAAAGGCACGGGGCGGCGGGCACGGAACGCTGGGGAGGGGAGCCGCAGCCTACCTGTGGGGGCACAGCGAGCACCAGGGTGAAACGGACGTACTGGGAGTCCTGGTCCTGCGCCGTGGCGGGGTGCAGGGTGATGCTGAGCTCCCAGGCCTCGCACCTGCGGGGCAGGCCGAGGTGAGGGGCGGCGGCCCGGGGCGGGGAGGACGGGGGCCGTGGGCAGCGGTACGTACCTGCCTTGCCCGCGCACCACCCGCAGCTCCTCCAGGTAGATGGACTCCAGCACCTCCACCTCCGGCGGCAGCGCCCTGCGGGGAGCGGGTGAAGGTGAAGCCACCGGCCCCGGTGGAGTGAAGCTGCGGAGCAGCAGTACTGGGGGGGTGAGTTACCAGTCTGTTGCCTCCGTCTCCTCACCGGCCGCCGCCATGTTGCCGCGCGCCCCGGAACCGGAACCTCAACGAGAGCGCAGGCGCGAGGAGGGGTTGCTAGGAGACGGCAGGCCGCGGCGGGCCCGGGGGTGGCCGGAGCAGAGCGGGGCGGGACGGAGACGAGACGAGGGCAGGTCTGGTTCGGTCCTGTCCGGTTCCGTCCAACCGACCCGGGGGGCTCCATTCGGGGCCTGGGTCTCGTCCTGCCGTGAGGAGTGCAGTTGGAGTCGCGGCTGAAACAGAGCCCGGCGGACACCGGCCCTGGGAGCGCGCCCAGGGTGCAGCCTCGCTGCGGGGGAAGACCCCGGCGCTCGGGGTTGGGCTCGCAGGGGGTGTAGCCCTGCCTGCCCTGCGCTGGCACTGCCCCTCGCAGCCGGGGTTGGTGCCTCACGGCGGCCGGTGGCGGAGGGCGAGAGGAGCGGGGAGAAGGCACAGCGCTCATCCTCACCGGCCGCTCTGCTTCGGCAGCTCGGCTGCTCCCTGTCCGGGCGCCCGTCATGGAGAAGTACCATGTCTTGGAAATGATCGGCGAAGGCTCCTTTGGGCGCGTTTACAAGGGGCGCCGGAAGCACAGTGCCCAGGTGAGGAGAGAGGTACCGGGGGAGAAGGCCGGTGCTGGCACTGAGGCTGGTTTCTGGTGGCTGTGGGTTCCAGGCCCTGCCAGGCCTTCGGGACTCGACACTCGTTCATTTTCGTGCTGACCTCCCTGGACAGCTCTTAGTGGCACGGTCATTCAGGTTCAGAGGAGCTCAGGAGTCCTCAGTCCACCCCTTGCTCAAAGCAGGGCCAGCACTAAATTCAGTGAAACCTCAAGGACAAACAGCACACAGCCAGTGCTTGGCTGTACTTGGGGTGAATAGATTTTACTTATATCAAAATGAAGCTCCCCTGTTTCAGTTTGCAATCCCTACGTCATCCTCCTGTGTGCTTCATCCCCTAGCCATCCTGGTGGCCTCTGCTATACCTGCTCCAGCCTGTTGATGTCTTTCTGGCCATGATATTGCAGTGTGGTCTAAGCAGTTTCAAATAAAGGGTGATAATCACTTCCCTCCAGTTGTTGCTGTTGATACAGCCCAGGGTGCTGCTAGTGGCCTTCACTGCCATGGCATGCTGCTGGCTCGTGTCAGGCTGGCTGCCCACCAGCATCTGTAGGTCCTGTCCTATGTTTCTGGCAATCCTAGTTTTGATTGTGCTCACTGATTAGTTTCCTTTGCTTTAAATGCTAGTGTGCATACTACTGAGACCTGCATTGATGTGCAAGGGCCTTGGGAGAGCCCTGGCTCCAGTGAACAAATGTTTTGTTTGGTGTACTCAGCTGGAAAACACTGAGTCGTGTTTGGGTGACATGAGGCCCCTGCCAGGGCGGACAAGAGCCTGGTCTGATCCCAGCTTTGCCTGTTTGAAAGGTGGTGGCCTTGAAGTTCATCCCCAAGCTGGGGCGGTCTGAGAAGGAGCTGAAGAACCTGCAGCGGGAGATCGAGATCATGAGAGGCCTCCATCACCCCAACATCATCCAGATGCTTGACAGCTTTGAGACTGACAAGGAGGTGAAGGGGATTACTCTGGGCAGATGCTTTTGCTTGACAGGGGCAGGGGGACAAGGACTGCTGCCATAAGGATGTCCTTCTTGGGAGATGCTAGTGACACCCTTCCAGAGCCTGGTCAGTGTTTTTCATTGTGTGGTGCATGTGGAGTCAGCACCTATCTGGGCTGTGTGGGGTGTACTAAGTCATATGCGGAAATGAAGGAGCTGGGCAGGGGTGTGTGGTGCAAGAGGAGTGGTTTGGGATCACAGGGTGAGGATGACTCTTCAGTCACCTCATCAGTCTCTTCAGAGACTGACCACTGTTTTAAACCCTCATGGAGAGAGTATAACAAAGGGACTGAAGACTGCTATGGGACATGGGGGCATGAAATATAGTGATTGGGCAGCAGAATCAAAGCCAACTCAAGGGAATGATTCTGCCCACCTGGATTGGAAGTACCATTCTGGGCTGGGCTTGTCCTTTCCTCTTCCCCAGTTTCTGCTGGCTGTCCAAGATAAGGACATCCACAAGGCCTCTGAGTGCTAGGCCCTTGCTGTGGTGTAGCTATCCCAGCTGCATCCTATCCTATCCCAGATCCCTGCCCATACTGACAGGCTGTGAATGATGACACTCTAGCATATCCCTTGGTTTTCCTACCCTGCTGTGTCCTGGTCTCCAGGGCATGGTGGAGATGTAGCTGGATGAGTGCCTGATTTGACCACACTGCTCTTCCCTCAAGGTGGTGGTGGTGACTGACTATGCAGAGGGGGAGCTCTTCCAGATCCTGGAGGATGACAGGACTTTGCCTGAGGACCAGGTGACTGTCACAGGATTGGCCACACAGTGTTTGCTGCAGGATGGAGAGATCAGGATTTGTCTGCCTGCAGGAAGTGGATCTCTGCTCTGGGACAGGAGTGCCCCAGGGGCTTTCCCTGGCAGAGCTGCTGAAGGGCGTGGAGAGGGGGCCAAGTTGCACTGGGGGACATTGTGATCCAGCAGGGACCTCAGTTACTCTATTCACCCACCAAGGATCACAACACGAGGCTGCTGCCTCAGCCATCAGCTGGCTCCAAGGAACTGTGGTCCCACAACTTGCGTTGGTCCTGGCTCCAAACAGGGCAAGGGTAGAAGTGGGGATAGTGGGGGAGCCAGGCCATAAGGGACCCCATGTCTGTGCTAGCTGGTGGCACCATGAGAAACAGGGTGAGGCTCCCATTTCTCCGGCAGGTCCAGGCTATAGCTGCCCAACTTGTATCTGCTCTCTACTACCTGCACTCCCACCGCATCCTGCACCGCGACATGAAGCCCCAGAACATCCTCCTGGGCAAAGACGGCATTGTCAAGCTCTGTGACTTTGGGTGGGTGCTGGGGCCAGCTTGAGGGGGACACTTGGGCTTGGGGCAGTCAAGGGATGTCCTGTGTGCTGTAGAGGAGGAAGGGGGAGTGTGGACGGGGACCTGGATTCTGTGCATATTTAGAGGTTGAGCAGGGATGGGGTATTTTGGATTTCAGAGGGGAGGGGTGTTGGTGAACTCATAGGGATCTCTCTGGGAGCTGCAGTGGATGTTTCTGACTGAACCAGCCATTTGTGCTTTGATCTGAGCAGGTTTGCCCGTGCCATGAGCATCCACACCATGGTGCTGACCTCCATCAAGGGCACCCCACTGTACATGTCCCCTGAGCTGGTGGAGGAGCGGCCGTATGACCACACAGCGGATCTATGGTCTGTGGGCTGCATCCTGTATGAGCTGTTTGTGGGCACTCCTCCCTTCTACACCAGCAGCATCTTCCAGCTTGTCAGCCTCATTGTCAATGACCCTGTCAAATGGCCTGTGGCCATGAGCCCAGTCTTCAAGGTAAGGGGAAGGCCCTGCCTGTGGGGTGAGATCCCTTAATTCAGTAGCAGCTTTGGTCTCCCGTGCTGCCCTGGGAGGTCACTCTTAGGTTTTATATCCCCTAACAGGGATCTCAAAACATAGGGGAGGGATGAGAGTGGGGCCTCCTGGGAGGGGGACCCTTATCCCTGCTGTCCATAAGGTGGGAAATGGGATGACAGCAGAGGCATGATTTACTGGATTGGGAAGAGAAGTGTCTTCCCATCTGCCCTAAGCACTAGAGCCCCCCACTCCTTTCCCAGAGCCAGGCAGGGAACACAGGCCTGCTTTGAGCCCTTAGTGGTGCAGACTGGTAGGTACACTGTACTCACTAGTGGATGCTGAGCATGTGCCATTGATCCTGTGCTGTGCTGCGCTGTAGAGCTTCCTGCAGGGACTGCTAATGAAGGACCCGCGCCACCGCCTGTCATGGCCAGAGCTGCTCTCTCACCCCTTCATTGCTGGACAGGTGACAGGTGAGTAGCAGCTCTTTTCCTGCACTGCCTAGGTCCGTTTTTTTTTTCTCCCTGCTTGAAGGCAGCCCTGCTATTTTTACTGCCCTGGTCTTTGCCTCACTCCTCTCAGCTTTCTTCAAGCGCCGGCCCCTAGCTCCTGCCCCTGGGCTTGCTCTGGGTCCTCTAAGATCCCAGGGGAATCTCAAAGCTGATCACTCTCCCAGTGCTGCTGAAGTTCTCCCCTTGCCTCCCCAGTGATTGATGACACAGAAGAGCATGGAATCTCAAATCCCTTCACCACTAAGCCATCTCCAGAGCTGCAGGCCCTAAAGGAGCAGCAAGCCCATTCTGTGGCTCCCAGGAGTGGGCAGTCCAAGATCCTGAGAAAGGCGCAGCAGAAGATGGCTGAGGAGGCACAGAAAAAGGTAGAGGAAAGCATAGGATTCCTCTGGCTGTGTCCTACAGTCAGGGCAAAGGAGGGCTACCAAAATGGAACCTGAGCAAAAAAGATAGAAGTTACCTGGGTCAGGCAGGGGTATCAGCCACATACATCGCAAGATGTGGGATCCTTGGGGTGGTGGGCTCTAGGGGACTCACCTGGCTGACTGAGTAACCCTGCCCTGACCAAACTGCTCTGCTGCCACCCAGGCACAACTGCAGGCAGGTGATGCATCTACAAAGGCCCAAGGCAAACGATGTACAGGGCATAGAGCCAGAACAGCCCCAAGGAAGGCAGCTCTTGGACAGGGGGACCCACCGACTGCCTCTAATGAGAAGAAACCAGGTGTCCTACAAGGAAAGAGTATCATGGCAGAGTGGGAACTGGAGGAGCCTCCTCTCAACCCATGGTGAGAGAGGGCTGAGGCTGGGACAGGAGGAAGAGGGCAAGGCAGGGTCATTCACTGATTGTGCTGTTTTCTTGGCCAGGGAGCACAGCATCACTCCAGACTATGACCGGGAGTTTCCTGGAGCAGGTGCCCCTTCACAGCCTGGTGCTGGCAGGGCAGAGGCCCAGGGCAGGCGCAGCATTGAGGCTGTGGACCTGGAGAGTGAGGTAAGGTGATGTCTTGTGGTGAGGACAGCAGGGCCCAGTCCCCAGGGACTGGTACAGACACCCTGGGGCAGGCAGGGTCTGTGGCACCCGCCCTCTCTCTGTGATCAGGAGCTGGAGAGTGATGAGGAGTGGCAGCACCTGATCGAGACTACCGAGCCGTCAGCCATGCAGCTGAGAACACCACTGAGTCTCCTGAGGGACCCAGTCTTCCGGCACCGTGTCCAGGCCCGCCTGGCACGCTGTGCTCAGCAGGTGAGTGGTGCGTGGCCCATCCATGATGGGGGACATGGATGCTGCCTTCTTCCCAGGATTGGGTCAGGAATACTGGGAAAGTCCTCAGTCCAGCCAGCAAGAAGATCCTCTGCTTCTTCAGGAGCTGGAGGCACTTCCTGTCTGCTCCCGTGCATCCCCTGCCTAAATGGGTTGAAGGGCTGCTCATGGCTGACAGTCAAAACTGCTGCTGACCATGAGCTCTTCTGGCTTTTCTGTGTCAAGGTGCTGGAAGGGATGCTGGAGGGAGCCTCCCATCTCCGTTCCGTGCTGCGTGTCATAGGCAACCTCCTGGCTACCCGGTGTGACTCTGAGCTGCTGGACCAGTTCTGCCAAGAGCTGAATGTGCCTCTGTCCCTGCTGCATCTAGCCAAGCAGATCCTAGAGAGTGGTAGCACCAAGCAGGTGAGTGTAGGACTCCTGAGAAATCTGAGCTTCTTCCAGCCCTGCCAGGTGCTGAGGAGGCCCTTGTGCCCTGTTGGAGCTGTCTCACAGGACCAGTGCCTCTTCCAGGCACCCTTAAGAAATGGGAGGTCCTGGCAGGGAAGGATCCTGCTGTGGTGGTGTTGGGATGGCCAGTGGGCAATCCTCACTTGCTGGTTTTTTTTCTGGATCTTGCAGCAGCCCTGGTGTATCACAGTGCTGACAGACCTCATCATGGTGACCACAGTGTATTTCAGCAGTGAATGCAATCCAGAGGAAGGTGGGCAAAAGAACAGGTAGGGACAGCCCTTTGTGGTCTGAGGCCTCTTGTGTCCACTTTGGGGACCCAGCAATAGATGGAGGGGTGGTGTTCATACTCCATCGCTGGAGCTGTTTCCTTGGGGAACCTCTGTGCACTAAGTTCTTCATGCCGTATGGCTATGCTTACACAGGAGTCCTTTCCTTGAGTGGGGCTAATTAAGGGGAAGGCTCAGCTGACTGGAGTCCGGTTGTGCTGACTGCTGACATCAGCTCACAGTGCTAGTGTATGCTGCCTGCTCCATTAGCCAGGGCCATATGCGCTGGTCAGATCCTGTCCTAGGAGGCAGGGGCCATGTTTCTGTGCTCTCCTCTGCCCTGGCTGCCTCTCCCAGCCTGCAGGCCTTCCAGGAGAGTGCTGCCTGTTTCCTATCCCTGCTGCTGGAGCTGCTGGCTGACCCAGCTGACAGCGAGATGAGACTCTGCCAGCAAAGCCTCCTGGTAAGCATGCCACTGTCTCCCTTCTCCCGACACCTCCCACAGAGACAGAAGCTGTGGGGTTTGGGGTACGTGCAGAAGGGGGGCTGCAGGCTGAAGACTCCGCTCCCAGCAGTGGGATCTGGTGCGTTCTTTGTCAGGGCAGACTGTCTCACCCACTAGGGTTTTTTTGGGGGACCATATACATAAAGGAGGTCTCTGAGGGGGCAGATTCCCTGGCTCTGTACCTCCATCTGTACCCCTTTCAGCCAGTTTGCATGTGCATGTGCCTTCCACACAGTAACCTGGATGGAAAGGACACTTAGTGGTCCACGAAGGTCCAGCATGAGCCTTTCTCCCATCTCTGCTGTTTCCCCACAGTCTCCTCCCCCATTGTCCTTCTCTCTCTTCCCACCCTCAGTTTGCAGTGATGGCAACCCCTGTGTCTCCCCCAGTGCTTCACCTTGCTCTGTGAGAGCCTGGATGTGACATACTGCTCTGTCTCTGCCTGCTTTTATGCCAGCCTGCGAGAAGATCATCAGCCCCTGCTGAACAGACTCCTTCAGGGATCCATCTCAGAGCAGCCTGCTCTGCGAGGTAGCAGTGACAGCAGCACCCCACATTTTCCTGGTGTTTTCCCTCTCTTTACTGTCCTTGGGCCCTCTCAGAGCACTGACTGCTATTGAAGTGCTGTTGGCCAAAGGAGATGGATGAACTGCTGCTAACCAGGTCTCTCTTCTGCTCTCCTTCAATCCCAGATCTAATCCCCCTCATGTCACAAGCCTGACATTTCCTCTCTTGTTCTTCAAACCCATCTTGCATCCCTCACCCTGTGCTCTGTCCCTGTGCAGGTTCAGCAACGGTGGCCAAGTCAGCCCATGACCAGAGCCCATGTCTGGCAGACCTCTTCATGGCTGCACTGGCTGCTGCCTGCAGCATTCCATTGGAGAGGAACAGCTGTCGGGAAGCCAAGCAGCAGGTCAGGCCAGTTTTCTTTGCAGGGTGAGGAGGAGCCCTTTCCCTGGGGAGCTCTTTTTCTGTGGTAGAGTGGAGAACTGTGATCCTCTGGCTTTGGTGGCTGCAGGGCTGGCATTTGCAGGATGCTCCTCCCCAGCCAATAGCAGAGCTTTAGGAGTCTAAGGATTCCTAAATCAATGAAGAGACTCATGCAATCTGAACTGTGGGCTGGGCTACATAAAGAACTAGGCAATGCAGAGAAAACATGCAGAATTCTTAAATGACAGTGATATGAACTGCAGGAAGTCTGAAATTGAATGGGACAGTGAGAGGGGAAAGGGAAACCACAGATTTACATTTGATCCTTTAACTCAACTCTGAGTTAATGGGGAGGGGAGCAGAGGAGTAATCTTACTTTGTGCATTACTGCAACTTTTCATCAAAGCCATCCTGGGTCATGGCAGATAGACATCTCTGTGAATACATGCAACATGCAGGGAGCAGATGCATTCTTTCATTAACTTGTTGCTAACATTAAACTCCTTAAGTTCGTGCAGTGCTTCAGATGCCCAGGGTGTAAACCAGGCTGATTTCTTCAGGTTGCTCGGCAGGTAGCTGAAAAGCTTGTGAAGGAAGAGAGCCACCAGCTTGGGAGACTGCTGGGGAGACTGGAGCACCCAAGCTGCTCCTTGAATGTGCTGAAGGTAAAGGTCCTGTCCATTTGTTTGGCTGTGCCCAGAGGTCCTGTGCCTTTGGATTGGTGTTAGGAGCATGGGGAAGGGGGAACTGTGGGCTCAGCCCTCAATGACCCCCATCTCTGGTGTCAGTTGTTGAGTAAATGAACCCGTGGTAGCCATGGGGTGTGACTGCAATGGGCCTGGTCACTGTATCTCTGTCCCCAGGGGTTGATATGCATCTTGCGCCTCTGCCTTGCAGATCCTCTATGCTGGCTGCCATGTCAGCCTGAGCCTATGCCAGCACCTGGGAAGAAGCCAACAACTGTGGGGTTCCCTTATGCAGCTCTCAAAGGGCGAGGTAGGACTGACCACAATGCCAGAGGCAGGGAAGGAGTGTGGGCAAGCAGGACACATTCCTTTGAGCACTGCTCAGACCAAGCTAGGGAATGTGTGGGGAGAAGAGTTTGGGGGAGCCTAGTCTGGAAAGTGCAGTTCTTCTCCAGGGTCCAGAAACATCCCCTCTTCCCCTTGCAGCCTTGCTTTCTCCCTGTGACTCCTGATCCCTTGTCAGGTCCCCATGGCAGAGGTGGCCCGGGGGGCAGCCTGTGAGGCCTCTCTATACCTGCTGGCCCTGCTCACGCTGCAGCTCCAGGACTCCCCTCCCAGGTAAGCACGCACTTTCACTCATAGGTGGGAGAGGAACATGCCCTGCCCTGAACAATCCTCTGTCCCACTCCAGGCCCAGAGCTGGGCTTCTGCTCCTGCTGATCCCTCTGATCTGGACACACTAGCAGTGTGGATGGGTGCTGAGGAAGTGGTGAGGCCCCAGTGTAGAAGGGAGGTGCTGTAAACCAGGGCTCACTCCTGCAAGGTGGCTGCTTTCCAGCCTTGGGGATATTTGGATGCTGCTGCTCTGTGGGATGTGAAGGTGTGGGGACACAGTGCTTCACTCCTGGTCCCTGTGTTTCAGGCTTGAGGAGGTGGTTACCCTGGCTGTGGATCACATCACCCAGTCTCCTGTTGTCTCCCTTGTGGTGAGTCTGGCCACCCTGCCAGAGCAGTCGCCGAAAGTCCTTCAGAGCCATATGTCCCATTTGGGTCTTGCTGTTGTTTTCACTCTGGGTGGGATGGGGCTGAGGGATAAAGAGTCAGCACCTGAGTGGGCAGATGGGAAAGTCCCAAGGGTGCTGAGCTCTCCCTGTCCAACAGGGTGCTGCAGCATTCCTCCTGACACAGCTCAGTCGGTATGGGGTTGCCTTGGAGCTCAGAGGAAGAGAGATCCTACTGGTGGTGACAAATGTGCTGACAGCACCTGCTGAGGTATGGGATAGTGAAAGAGGAGCGGGAGAGCCATGCTGTCACCCTGCTGCGGAAGTGGGGTGACAGACTCACAAGTGTGCATGTGTGTCTAGCTCTAGCTTGTTCCTGCTCTCTCTTACAGCTGCAACTCCCCCCACCAATGGGTGCTGGTCTCTATGATGGGCTCTTTTTCCTCCTGCTGAAGCTCCTTGGCCAGGTACCACTCTCCTAAATCTCCCTTTGCCTGGTCTCTGCTAAAAGGTGTTGTGGCAAAAAGGCCTGAACGTGGATCTGTAATGGAGGCTGAGGCAAACCAGAGAGCTGGGCAGCTTTGGCTGAGTAACCCCAAGAAAGTTGCCTAATGTCCCTGTGGAGTTCTGGAGTGCTGGTGTGAGAGTGGCAGGCAGGAAGAGGTGATTCATAGGCACATGGGAGTGGGAGAGGGCAGGAATGCCCTGGGACTGGCACCATCAGCAGGTGCAGGAGGGCTGCCAGCTGGGCCATGTCTGTCAAGGCCTGACCTTCCCAGGAATATGGGGCTAGCAGAGCCAGGGACCAGAACCCTGGGAAGCAATGGGGACTGTAAAGCCCTCTGACATCTGCCTCCCCACCTCTAGGAGGACATGGCCATGGAGCAGGGCTTTGCTGCCTCAGAGCTGTGGACTGTGGTGTGGCAATGTGTTGCTGTGGTGCTTTGTGCGGGCAGCAGCCAGGCAGCACTGGAGGGAGACTCCATAGGGGCAGGTCACCCCATGGCAGAACCAGACTGGAACCTCCTCTCCCCTCAAGGTAAGAGCTGCAGGACAGAAGGCCTTCTGCCCTGGACCCTGCTTCACATCCTGCCCTCAGTCTTGCCCCTGTATCTCCCCGTCCACATCTGATCCCTAAGGCCAGAGGACTCAGGGGGCTTTCCCTGAGGACTGCTGTTATCCTCTGGGAATCCAGGCCTGTGCTGTGCCCAGACAGCAGTGGCTCAGCTGAGATGGCTGTGGGGGAACAAGAAATACTGTGCTGCAGGGAATGTTCACCCTGGCAGGTGTGATCACTGTGGATGGAGATTGGTCTAGTTTTTGGCAGGCAAGCATGGAAGCAGCCTTGAGGAAGTACAGGCAGACAGAAAAAAGGAGACTTTTCAGCCTTCTTTAGCTTTCCACCTCTGTTGTGCTGTTTCCCCTTCAGGCACCCTGCTCTTCCTTAGCCTGGCCCTCTTTGTCTTCACTCGTGAGTCCCATCGGTGTCTGCTTCAGCTCACCCCGTCCCATGGTGTCCTCATGGTAACACTGAAGAGACTGCTGTCCCCTGGCTTCCTGGCATGCCTGGCACAGACGTGAGTTGCAGGGAGGGCTGGAGTGGGTAGAGCTCAGCCGCAGAATAGGGCTTGGACACAAGCACGCAGAGGGTGGAGAGGTTCCTGACCTGGAACTTGCAGGGCACAGATTACCTGCAGTCTCTCTTTAGTGCCTGGCATGGGGAATGCTCTCTGGCTCTTGCCCTGGTGTTTTTCCATTCACCTGTGTGTTAAGCCCTCTCTCTCTAACACATTCAGGCAAGCAGGGGACAATGGGGACCCTGAGCTTGTCCCAGCTGTGGTGATCAAGGCCTGCCAGCTCCTCTGTTTCCCTTTTGCCCTGGAAGTGGACGGAGACACCTTAGCATTGGTCACAGAGGCTGTGAGAGACTCTCAGATCCCAGCCCAGCTGCTGCAGGTACTCTCTTGGCCCTATATTTCTATTCCCCCACACACACCATGGAGACACCTCTCCACACTCCAGCCCCTGATGCGTGGCACCATTTCACACCATGCTGGCAGTTCTATGCACACAGGGATGTCACATAGGTGCCATGCAGCCCTCAGAGCAGCTTGGCCAGCAGCTGAGCTCTGTGCTGATCTGCTGGCTGCCTTCAGTGGTTGCTGGACTTGGCCTGCATATGAGGACAGTGCACTCAGCGCTGCTGTCTCTCCTTTCTCCTTAGGTCTGCTCTTGCCATCTGCCCTTTTCATACACTGAGCTCCCTATGAGCCTCTTGTGCCACCTTGTTGTGTCTGATGAGGAGGTCATAGACCAACTGGTGAGGGAAGCTGCTGCTTCAGAGCACGTCACTGCCTTCTTGACGTCTGCCTTGTTTTCAGACAGCCTCACACTCACAACTGACCTCCTGTCTCTCTTGACCCATGTGGCCCGGGCCTACCCAGAGCACCTGCCCTTTCTCCAGAGGATCCTGAGAGGCTCGGATGTGGGTGACCAGCCGCTGACCTGCCTGCTTGGCCACCAGCACCACCTAATACGGGCCAAAACCTGCAACCTGCTGGGCAACCTGCTCCGACACAGCCACGGCTTTTCCCAGGCACTGCAGAGCCACCCTGGTTTGCTGGAGAGCCTGTTAGGGTGCCTGGCTGACCCGGAGGAGAGCGTGCGCAGGACAGCCAGCTTTGCAGTGGGCAACGCTGCCTACCACCCGTGCTGCCCAGCCGGGACCCTGGGCCGAGCTGTGCCCTGGCTGATGCAGCTGCTGAGTGACGGGCAGGCTAGGACATGCTGCAATGCGGCCTCAGCCCTGGGCAACCTGGGCCAGCATTGGGAAGAGCTGGGGCAGCTGCTGCTGGAGAATCGGGCCCCACACGTCCTTCTGGAGGTGGCCTGCCGGGACCCCCGGGACAGTGTGCGGGAGGGAGCCCTGGCCGCACTGCGCGCCCTCAGCCAGCACCCCGGGATCCAGCAGGTACCGCATGGGGACTCCGGTGCTTCAGGGACAAGGGGCCCGGCTGGTGGGTGACTGGCCCTCTCTCTGCTCTGCAGGTGCTGCTGTCGCTCGGAGCCCCTGAGAAGCTGGCTGCGCTGGCCAGCGGAAACTTGCAGCTGGCTGCTGGTGGCTGTCCCCGGCTGCCTTCTGCCCGGCACTGCAAGAAGCTCCTCCGCCTCCTGGCCGCTCCGCACCGCCCCTCTGGACCCCTCGAGCCCGGCAGGGCAGCAGGCCCGCACTCGCGTTGAGGGCTGGCGCCTGGGCTCGGCCTGACGCTGCCTTCGGCGGGACGAGACAAACGCTTCTTCCTTCCTCCTCCTCGGGCTCCAGGCCCACCGCCCGTGGGAACCCCTTTGTGCCCTCAGTGAGGGGATGTTCCGCCCGGCCAACTTTACTGTCCTCGTCGGAAGCCCCTCCTGGAAAAAGTGCCTGTAGACTTCAACAAACCGCCTCTTTCTAAGCGGCCTCCCGGGCATGTCCGCCCACGGGGGCCACCGGACTCTGTCCCGGGCTCTTCCCACAGTGGCAGGTACCGGAGCCTAGGCTCGCTCCCCGCCGTGCCGCTAGGGGGCGCCGTGCACCGTGAGGTACGGCACACTAGCGCGGCTCTCCCGGTGGCTGCCGGGAGGTGTAGTCACGTGGGGGCGCCGCCCCGGATCCCTATGGTAACGGCAGCCGTGCGGGGAGCGGCGGGGTCGGGGGCGCCGGGCGGGCGGTGAGTACGGGCGGGGCGGGCCTGGCCTGGCCTGTGTGTGCCAGCCCTCCAGGGAGCGGGGCTCTCCCCCCCCTGCGGTGTGCGTGCTCCCCAGTCTGGCCTACACTGCGTCCCCACCGGCGCCTGGGCCTTCGGGTCCCCACCGCTGCCTTCCCAGCCCCGCCTCGGTGTGGCCCCGCTGTGCCCAGGCCCGGGGAGCTACCTTGCCTAGCCCCAGGCCTTCCGCTGGGGTTCGCCGTGGCCATACCCTGTGTTCCCTCGAGGTGCTCCGGGTTGGGCCCTGAGGGCCTGCCCGGGGATGTTCTGTGGCGCGATGGGCCGGGGACCGGTGGCCTGGCCAGCGCTCTTGGGGTAGGGCGGAGAGTCTTGGTATTGCCTTTGGCCTCAAAAGACTTTCACCTGAAGAAATGAGAAACTGAGCGTTTTCCCCTGGTGAGCGTAGGGAGGAGGAAGGCCCGAGTCCCCTGTGAGCCACGGCTCTAGTAAACCTCTCCCTTGGAGCAGCAGCGAGGATGGAGCTGAGATGGACTGGACCTGAGTGGGTGCTGGGGAAGCCTGTCTGCTAATCCTTCCACCAGGGCCTTGTTTTGGATGCTTAGGTGTTGTAGAAAGGAGCTGATGATGGCTCCAAAAGGGGAATGGTGAAGCTGCTAGAGGAGTTGAGACAAGGCTGAAGTGTTTCCTAAGTGTCTCCAGGGCCTGGTCTGGGAATGTGTAGTGCAGGAATGGAGCCGTGCGGTGCTGTGCCAGCCTCCTGTCCACCTCCTGGGCCAGGCTATGGGTATGTCGTAGGATGCAGAGTTCAGTCCCACAGCTCCACATCCAAACCCTCCCTGCATGACTCCCTGAAATGTGACTCCTCATTGTCATTGCTGTGTGCTCCTCACTGAGCAGGCATGTGATGTCTGGGGGCTCCTGGGCAATTTGTGGGAACTAACAGCAATTGTTGGTCTGATTACAGTTTTATGTCATAATTTTTCCTTGACTCTTAGTGGTTGTACCCAACAGATCGTGTTGCTTATTTGTCCTTGTATTGCTCTCTTCCTGCAGTCCTTAGGCTTGTATTAGGCAAACTTTGTGGATGACAAATCATCCTCTCCATCTCTTTAGTCATGCCTGGGGCCTTTTTCAGCATAGCAGGTATCACATTGCAGGGAGAACACTGACGGAGCCAAATGCCACTGTCCCCAGATAATGATGCCTGCATGGAGTTGTGTCACCAGCACAGGTTGAGGGCTTTGGCTGCCGTATGGGCTTGGCTGGGTGCCATTCCTTGGCATTTCCCAAGTTCTTCCTGTGCAGCAAGTCTGGGAGTATTTGGCGGCTTCTTCCCAACTTGAATCTGTTTCTGCTCTACTCCTGAACTCCAAGAGATTGCTCTATGGGGTGAGGGGGTTGCAGTGCCTTCAGAAGAATCTTTCCCACCCCAGCGAAGATATGGAAGGGTCCTCACCACGTACTAAAGGACAGACATGGGAGGTTTTTCTTCCAGTTCCAGATATGTTTCAGAAAAAAACTGTTCAGAAAAGAGGATGGACTGTGTGGTTTATGTGTTTTGAACTAAGCAGGTAGTTCTTGCCTCCTTGCTATGTGTTGACAGCTCATGTGCCACTTGCCTTGAGCCTTCCACCTTTATTTTATTTTCCTGCCAAAGGCTGAGCATGTGCTCAGGCTGCCTAAAACCAGAGGGCTCTGCTCTGCCCTCCTGTCAGCACCTGCACTGGTGGCCAGGTGCTCCCCAGGGCTCCTTAAGTAATTCTCCTGCTGGGAAGCTCAACTGAGGAAGTAGGAAGGTGCTTTAGACCTCCAGTGGCTTAATCCAACACCCTGCTGCCTGCAAAGTCTGCCTCCCTCCCTTCTGGGAATGGGAGCCTGTGCTGGAGCTGGTCCACTGTTCTTGCAGGGCAGCCTCTACTTAGTTAAAGCATTGTTTTGGGCAGCTATGCACTTCTCAGGCAGAGAAGTCAAGCACTGCAGCTTGTTGAACTGAAATGACTGGCCCTGCACCAGTGCAAATGCCAGGCACAAACGTAATCCCATGATGCAGGTGGAATTTGCTGACACATCCCCATGGTGGGTGGTTTCTCAGTGGTATCTTTTTTGTGGCCTGAGTAGCCAAGTAAAAACCTGGTGTCTTGATTAGGAGAGAAATCTTGTGCCCTGTTGTACTCCAGATGTGGTTCTGCAGGACAACACTGGAGCTGGGAGGGAGCAGCAGTGCTTGGCTGTGTGACTAAGCACCACACCAGGCTGTTGGCCTGTGGGTTGCCAGTGTTCCTGTGGTAGCTGTGCTGTCTCTGAGCTCCCTTGTCCTTGTGGGCTTCTCCTGGCCAGCAGGACCTTCTGCTCTTCAGGTTGAACTTGTGGTGGCCTCAGGTGCTGCTTTGCGTGTGACTGCACTCAAGGCCACTTGTTTCCAGGAGCTGATGTAGGCGAGGAGTGTTTCTGTGCTGTTGAAACTCAGGAGTCTGTACCTGGGTACCAGGTGTAAGAGTGGCTTTAGGCACTCCAGGTCCGTTGGTTTCACATCACTGCAGTTGATCTCGTTGGACGGTTTGTATTTTCCTAAAGGGTTACAAACCCTTATCTTAAGATGGATATCGGTTTTAAACCCTGTTTATTTTGCATTGTTGTTCACTTGGTTGTTCAAGCCTTAATCAAAAGCCCCAGAGCTGTAAGTGAGGAACTTGGTGTGAATTCGAGTCTTATTTCAGAAAAGACGTTACCCTTCCTAATGGCAAAGAACAGAAATTTCACCTTGCAATTGCACAGAAAACAATAGCAAATCACAGTCTGCCAACCCCCACTTGTGCCTTTGGGTTGGGTGAAGCTGACAGCACATTATCAGGTCAGCCTGCAGCTCATACATTTGCAAGCTCTTGTTATTTTAAGCGTGTCACCACAGCTGTGTTTAAAATAACCTCCCCAGCTCATCTCACGTGACAGAGGTATGATGTGCACACCCGGCGCTTCCAGCCTCGTCCTTTCCCGCGGCTCTGCGAGGAGCTGCCACGCTGCCCTTAGAGGAGCGTACACTGAGGGAGGCTGGGGCTGGGAAAAGGGACCTGCCCTGATGCCTGGTGGGGATGTGCACAGGCTGTGCGGGAGGTGGCCCCTGCGTGCCGCTGAGGTGACATTCGTAAAGGCAGTGGCAGTGCTCACGGCTGATGTCCCGAAGCCTGTGAGCGGTAATTAAAGGTGCTAGAGAAATAATTGTGAGTGCAGCTGTATGGTCACACTAGCAGTGACAGCCTTGGCCTCTATCTTGTGTGTTAATAAGTCCAAGCCAAAATCCATTAATTACTAGTAATGACGTTTGAGTTTGACTTTCAGCCCAGCCAGCCCGCCCTGGGCTTTTCCCAGCTCATGTTTCTACAATGAAATTTCCAAGTGTAGTTTTAGTGCTGTTGCGAGCAGCAGGAAGGACTCCTGCTCTTTTGCCGCAGGGTTAGGTTGGCAGAGTGAGGGATTGCATCAGGCTGTGACCTGAGGCTCCACCCCAAAACTGACCGAGTTCCTCATAAAGGGGGATCTTCCCTCACTGGTAACCAGCTGGGATTTACTGTGGGTCATGCCCAGAGCCATGAGGACTTGGCAGCTGCTGTTCTGTTGTGTCCACAGCCCAGCCTGTGAAAGTGCCTTCATCTTTGGTGGTTCTCCTGGATGTTCAGCAGCTGCTTTGCTGAATTGTCCTCACAGCAAGAACAGGACCCAGGTTGCAGGCAGACATGAGAGGTGGCTGCGCTGGCACACTGGAGGTGGGACAGGAGTGTGGACAAGGGGAAAGACAGGCAGCATGAAGTGGTGTTGCCTGCCCAGCGCAGGGTCAGGTTCTTCCTTTCATCCTTTCTGCCCCCAGCTTTGAGCTACTGCATCCCCACAGGGAAACAGTGGTGGTTACTAGCCCTTGGCCAGCAGTTGCCTGGAAGCTGCACAAAAGGCCTTGCCACTTCCTTCTACAGCTGCTGCTTCCAGGTCACTCCTGCCCCGTGCCAGACAGAACTCCAGAGAAGGGCTCAGCATGTTTTCCCTGCAGGCCTGTTGGCAGTACCCCTCTGCTTGTGCTGGTCACATCTCTGCTGCTGTTGTCATTCCAGGGCAGGGTTGCTCAGAGCTGCTGCTGACACTCACACCTGTGTCTAAGCTGGCTGTAGGATTCATGTCCCTTATAACAGCTTCATTAGGCCAAATCACTTATTTTTATAGCAGGATGATCCACTGATAGCTGTAAAGCCGGGTGGAGATGAGGCACAGGTGGCTTTCACTGGAGCCTGGTTCTGCAAGGTCATTCACAGCCGGGTGAGAGCACAGGCGATGGCCAAGCTGGCAGTGTGTGTGGTGATGCTGCAGTGACAGTCCCCTTTGAGGCAGGGACATGGGGGACACTTTCATTCCCCTCCTGTTTCTGTTTCCCTTTTTCACACGTATGTTCGACGGTGTGCTGGGGGTGCTTTGTGTTCCAAACTGGCTTGTGGACCTGGGTGCTTCGCGGGGGGCTGGTGGCGGAAGCCACTCACTTGTTTACTGAGGGAAACTTGAGCCAGGCGGGTGGCGGCATCTGAGCGCAGCTTCTTTGCTCTCTGCTAATCGCTGTGAATGTCAGAATGGGTTTGCTGCCGGGCGCAGATAGGGTAGCGGGCCGACAGTGCGGTACAGCTCGGTTGTGTAAGCCGTGTGGGATTCTCTGCCCCGCGGCTCTGACTGCCGCTTGGCTGCAGCTCGCAGAGGGATGCAGCCGCCCCGTCCTCATCAGGGGCGCTCAGTGTGAATGTCTCAGCACTAATGAGCAGCGCAGCCATGAGTACGGAGCGGACCTCACCCCTTCCATGCTTCCTTGCAGAGCTTAGCAGGGCAGCAATGCTCCTTGGGGACATACAGCTCCTCTGGGATCCTGTGTGGGACGTTCCTGTCTTGTACAACCTCTCTTTGGGATGCTGCTTGCGCTAGAGACTGGGGCATAATTCACAGGTTGAGAAGGTCTGGGGGGTGTAGGTCAATCTGACCCAGCCCTGTGGTGGCTGTGAGCAGGTGTCGCGGTGCTACAGAGCAATCCCAGGGTCTCTCAGCTATGCTGCAGTATATATTGCTGCTGCAGCAAGATGTTTTTTTTCAGGTGAGGAAGGAGCATGTGCGTATTGCAAGAAAACTGAGAGGTGATGGTTGATGCTGTGCTTACCCTCCTTTTCATGCCTTTTGGTTTTTTTTTTTTTTTTTTTTTTTTTTTAA
>NDXB01021764.1:86900-125920 GCA_002631895.1 Agapornis roseicollis | reverse complement strand
GTTTTTTTTTTTTTTTTTTTGCTTTTAAATATGCAAGCTTGTGGAGCTGGAAGGTGGAAGAGCAAGCCAGGCAGCCTACAAATTCCTATCACGGCTGTATCCAAGGGCCCTCCAGGCATGTGTTAAAGCAAGACAAATACCTGGCACATGGCTTCTTTTCTCTTTCCCTTTCCCTCAGGCAAGAGGATCTTGCAGGTATGGTGCAATAGTTCATTTTAGGAGGATTCAGGACACCAATCTGCAGCTCAGTGGTCTGCCAGTTGCTCCTTGAAAGTCTTTTCTGCAGGACTGCAATGGGGAGCAACATGTGTGTGTAGTACTGCCAATCTCTGCTGCAACCCCAGCTGCTGATATTAGAACAGCCCTACATTTGCTCCTTGCTGCTTTCTCAGTCCTGAGCTCTTTAGGATGCCGTCAGTCCTTGCTGAGCTTCTCTATGGGGTTATGAAAGTGAGAAAAGCATTCCTTTTGAAAGCAAGGGCTGAGGTTCTCACCTAGTTGTGTGACTTTGGGAGCTGAAGCTTTAAGGAGTGAGGGAGAAGAAAAAGAATTGGATGTTTGGGGTTGGGAGGCATTGTGGTGGAGCGCATGGTGCGGTTTGGAGACGCAGATCTGTGGGAGTGGGTTCAGGCAGCCATGCCAGGTCCAAGGCAGGTGGCCTCCCTCTCCTTGCAGCCAGAGCTGCTGTGCTGGGGCTGCTGTGCTGGGGCTGCTGCATGTGGCCCTGGCTGGCAGCCACACACCCCTGCGCATTTGTAGGGCACAAACTTTCCTTGTGCACAGCACTTTTCCCAGGGCCCTCTCTAGGTTGTTCTTTGTGTCCTCTGGTTTCTTGTGAGATGTCAGCTCTTCCTTTGTCTTGGTCCCAGGAGACTCTCAGGGAGCTCAGCAGATGGAGTTGTGGTTTTTCATCCTACAGGGAGAGCAGGTCGCCCTGCTCCCCACCTGGGCACTGGGCCAGGTACTTTGCCCTGCCGGGGTAACAGTGCCTTTCATGCTGTTTTGTTTCAGCCAGCAAGGATGCTGCTATAGATGACTGACTCACTTGTGCCTGTGTGCTGTGGCTCTCTATGGCCTATGCAGGACCCAAACACACTAGTCCAGGCCCCAAACAGAAGAGTGTCTGGGTTGAGTCTGGCACCTTTCCAGCAGGGAGAGCTGAGCTGCACCTCACTTGGCAGCAGGCAAAACCCATCTGGAATTTAGAGAGGACGCATGTGAGTGCTTTCCACAGCCTGCTGCCCTCAGGGATCCCTCTGCAGCAATCCTGCTTCTTGTGCTCACCATCATTATGCCACACATGCCCCAGTGAAGATGCTCTCCTGAGCCTGTCCTCAGCTCAACCCTGCCTGGACCCAGGCGGGAGCACTCTGTTCTTCCGAAGCTCTTGCCCCAGACCCAAGCCCTATGGGCTTCCTTTCCAAAGCCCTCCGGACACTGGCTCTACCACAGGAAGGGTGATGTCTTCCTTGCTGACAGAACCCTGCCTGCAACCTGCTCTGGCAGAGGAGCCCTCTGAGACTGGGGTCAAAGGGCAGCAGTCTTCCAGCTTATGTAGACCAGTGCTCAATAACAACTCCTTCCTACGGCCAAGCAGTGCTAAAGTGCCTTTCCCTCAGTCACTGGAGAGCAAGAAGGTGAAAAACACCCACAGCATCTCCATCACCTCATGGTCCCACTCTAGGCATGGAGACAGCTCCCCCGGTGGCCTGGTCAACAGAGCAGTTAAAAGCAGCAACCGTGCATTGAAGGAAACTGCAGTCCCCTCTGTGACTGTTGTGCCTAGCAGTGCAACCCTCAGGAAGGACCAGTGTTTGCGGGAAGATGCTGAGAGGAGAACGCAGAACTTAAAAGAAAAGGAGCCAGAGATCTGCATCAGCAAGGCTGTGCAGCAGCTGACCATACAGACTGCCACACACAATGGCTTTGCACACAGAGCACAAAGCTCTGCCCTTACGACCATGGGCAGCCTGTCCAACTGGAACAACAGGCAGAACATCATGGCACAGCTCACCCCAAAAGAAGCAATCTCTCCTCACAACTTGGGGCCAGGTAGACATTGCCTTAACAGTAACTCAAGCCTTGCAGGCACTGATGCTGCTGCTGGCTGCACTAAGCATATCGGTGTCCATCCCTTGGCTTTACACACTGCCTCTCCTGAGTGTGGTGCCGACTGCCAGCATGTGAGCACACCGAGCTCACGCCCCGTGAACAGGGTGGTGAGAGCAGAGCCTCCACATGACGCAGCCATTGCTGAAGTGGCAACTCAGATGTCCACAATCCAACTGGAGAAAGAGGAGAAATGGGCCCACGCTGTGCTCCCAGGAAAGCTCAAGTGAGTAGAGCCGGGTGGCAGTATGGACCGGGCTGGCTGTTAACATCTGTATGTGCTGGGAGATGATGCACTGTGGCCCCTATGGGGGTGGCCATAAGGATAACCATGGGCTGCATTCCTGAGCAAAACCCAGCTGCAGCAGACAGGCTGAGAAAGTTGCGGCTGTTCAGCCTGGAGAAGAGAAGGCTGCATGGAGACCTCATAGCAGCCTTCCAGTATCTGAAGGGGGGCTACAAGGATGCTGGGGAGGGACTCTTCATTAGGGACTGTAGCAGTAGGACAAGGGATAATTGGTTTTCTCATGCTGCCTGGTGGGCTTCTGGATCTTTTGGCCCTTGAAAACATATGCCACTCCTTCTGATGTGATGTCCTTTGTCCCAGTGTCCCTGCTGAGCAGTCACCACTGGAGCTGAGCCATCCCCAGGATGAAGCAGAGGAAGAACTTCCTGATGGCCTGGATGAGAGCAGCAGTCAGGAGAAAGACAAGGACAGTAAGTGCTGGTTTCCTGGGGAGGCTTGAGGTGGGGAGTGTGGGGGCTGTTTGGGAGCTGGCGGTGAGCACAGCTCTCTCCTGTCTTATGTTCATGTTATCATTTCAGGATGACCTAGAGATTGTGCTGAACCCAAAAGCACTGTAGCAGCAAGGAGGAACTGTATGCGTTCCTCTGGGGAGCAGGCTAGGGTTCACCACTGTCCTGCTGGGAAGGGTCTGTCCCCTGGAGCATTTGTTTTATCTTTTCCCCTCATAACTGTGCATTCACTTGCTGCGGAGATAAAACTTGACTTTGTCCTCGTCTGCAGGTGACTCGGATGATTCCTCTATCACTGGTGTGTCATCCAGTGGATCTATGGCTCTTATATCCAGGTTAGTAGCAGTAAATTGTATATTGAACTTTGCACCTTTGTCCGGATTTGTCCGTCTTTGCCCTCCTTGGTGACAGAGGAGGACTGTAGCATGTAGGGGAATGGAGTGGAGGTAGTAACAGGCTTCGCTACCAAAATGAGCTTCCCTTGCTACCCTGCAGACCAAAGCTACTTCTCTTGCTACAGGCAGCAGCCTGCAAAGTGCCAAGGTCTATCCACCAGATCAAAACAGGGCTCTCAATTTCACTGTCACTGCTAGTTGCTGGGTTAGGCTTACTGGATTAGATTGTGTTCTTGCAGTGCTGTTGCCTTGCAGATGAAGCAGAGTGAAGGCATCCTAGGCCAGAGATTGCAAAGCTCTGCGGTGTCTTGTCTCTCCTAAAAAGAAGTCCTATAACCTGGGTTTTCCTTTAGATTTTGGGAGGAGGTTTCTCTGGAGAGGATTTGTCAGCCTGCGGTCACCAGAGCTCTGCCTCCCTGACTCCTGGCAGACCTTTGTAGGACCTGTTCTTGCCAATCCAGCAATGGGAGCTGATCCTTGCAATTGTGCTGCTCCTTGAAGCAGGGCTGCCTCAGGCTTTGCTGTCTGCCTGACAACTTTCTGCTTTCTGTCATGCTATAACTCACCTGGGAGACAAGGAAGACTGCCTGCAGGCAAGTGTTGAACCTCAGGGTGCTGCAGGGTGCTCACACATGGCTGTGAAAGTCCTGCAGAGCTGACAAATTGGACCAGCAGCTGTTTCTGTCAGGATGTGGCTGGTTGGCCTCCAAGGGCAGATAAGGGGAAGCAGCACGTGGACCAAATGCCTCCTGCAGGAGAGAGTTGGCCACTTCTCTGTGTGGGCTGTGAGCTGTGCTGGCCTCAAAGCTGCTGTCTCCTGCCTTTGGTCTGTTGTGGGCAAACCCAATTTTGTGCCAAGGAATGTTAATGTAATTTATTGCCAATTAATAAACTTTGAATTACTGATTCTGGTACTGAAACAGATGTATATGTACAAAGATTTAGGGAAAACACATCTTTCCCCTCCTGCCCCCATCCTGGTCTCTAACCCCCTCGCTGCAGGCTACACTCAGTCCCTTCAGTGAGGCAAGGTGTGGCCTGGGAGATTGGGGTCAATGTGTTGTGGTTCCTTTTCTTTTGGTGCTCTTAGTTCCTTAGTGGATTAATCTGGTGTGGCTTTTTCCACTGGCTGCATATATTTAAATATATGTCCATTATAAGTGCTACTTTTAGCATCATCCCAATGTGAACAGATACGTTATAAATTTTGCCCTTCCTCCCTGGTGCTAGGGATTGCTGTGGTAAGAAGGGGGACATACAGTCACTAAAACTCTGGCCCTCTTTCTCTTGCTTTTGGTGTGTTGCATAGATTACAAAAACTGAATAATATATATATATATATACGCATTACAGCCTCCACCCCTTGTTCCTGTGGACTAGGTTATAGGGTTTGTCATGTAACAAACCCTTGCCCTGGCAAAACACAAAGCCCATGGGGGTTACAACACTTAGCATGTGCATTCATTGCAATCTTGCCCCCATGTCCTTGCTGCAGACTGGGTTACTGACCTTAACACCAATTGTTTGCACTACATGGCAATGATGCACATCCTTCTACCAGGATCAAGGCTCTTTCTGTCTTCCCTCTTCCTCTCTGTGCTCATTTTCACCTTTAGCCAAACGCCTACTGCTTTATCTCTCCTAGGAAGTGCATTGAGTGCCTGGCCCAACCTGCTGAGGCTCAGGAGAAAGTGCTCAAACCAGCTCTTGTCTCCAGTTTATTCCCTAATGTGCCTCCAACTCTCTACTTCAGTACTCGGGATGAGGCAGGTGAGCTGGGGTCTGTTACTGTGTAGGGTGAGAGCAGCCAGCCTGTTATTAGCAAGCAGTGGTGCCAGCACACAGCATCCCTTACTCTGATGAGACCCAGCACCGCTGCCAGATCCAAAGGCCTGGAGTAAAACGATGGCTGTTCCTGCAACCTGGAGCGTGAGTCAGGGTGCCACCAAATGTTCCTGTATGCTGGATCTCCCCTAGCCATGGAGTCCTCTGCTCCATGCTAGTTTTGCAAAGGGGCCTTTGCATCCTGCCTTGCAGACCTTGTGCCTGTGCAGTGCACTTAGGGAAGGTGTTGTGTTCATTTTCCTTCTGTCCTTGTCTTTTTGCCTTCCTAGTGGAAAAGCTGCCTTGGGAACAGAGGAAGCTGCTGCGATGGAAAATGTGCACAGTCACACCAAATATAGTGAAGCAAACCATTAGCAGATCCCACTTCAGAGTCAGCAAAAGTAAGTTGTGGGAGGCTGGAAGTATCTGGCACATCCTGTCCTCCCCTGCCTCTAGTCTATGGGCATAAGAAGGCAGGCTGCTTGTGGTGAGCAGAGTTCAGCATTGCAGGATCCTGGGTTCCCGTTTCTGCCTGTCTGACCTGCGATATCTGAGCTCTGTGGGTCCTGATCTCCCTCTTGGCTTGTTCTTGGCATGGACAACAACGGCTTGTTCCTGGATTGTCAGGAGCTGAGGCAGTGTGTGGGGCAGCAGAACTGTGCTGTGGCTTGTTTGAGCTATGCCTCTAGATGGTGCTGCCACTCTAAGGAGTCTGGCACTCATGTGGTGCCAACCCCAGCACCGCAGCATCCTGTCTCTGTGTGTTAAGGAAAAAGCCATCCTTTCTGACCATAGCCAGACTGTTCTCAGGGTTGGGATCTTGATACTGAAGAAATGTATGGGAGAGGGCTGGGGCTGGGGAAGCACCAAGCATTTGCAGCTACGATCCATGCCCTGGATCTCACAGAGTACTTACGGGGCTCCTGTGTGTACTGGGAAACCCCTGCACAGACCATTTTTGGGCTATTAATGGGAAACAGGGGACAGATCTCACTCATAGCTCTTGATTTGGAAGCTTTGGAGTATCCAGTATGAGTGCTTTGTGCTATTCTGTGCAGCATCTCTGGCATACTTCTGCTAGCTCCAGGAGGTGGGATGCTGGTGGGCTGGAGGGGATTGTGAGTGGCAGGTACTTAGTCATGGTTTATATGGTTTTCCTGCAGAAAGCAATGACTGGCTGGGTTACTGGGGCCATCACATGAAATCCCCCAGCTTCAGAACCATCAAGGAGCACCAGAAAGTAGGTGATGTTTTGGGCTACCCTCCTTCAAGTGCATGGAGAATGTGTTTGGAGCAGTTTGGGTGCCCCTGTTTTCAAGCCCAGATGTTTGTTGTGCAGGCCGTCCCCACAGGATCCCTTCAGAGTGTGGCAGCTGGCATTCCTGTGCTGGGAGATGAGCTCAAAAGACAGGGGCAGCTGGGTGATCATCCATGCTGTGAGGATGGCTTTTGTACAGACTGAGGCTGTAGCCAAGGCATGTTCGTGAGCTCGTCTAAATTCAGATATTGTTGCTCAAATCAGGCTTTTCTTTGGCAGAACTGAGCAGTAGGGCCAGTGCCCCCTATGCCAGCATAGTCACAGGGACTGGCAGAGAGGGCCATATCACAAAGGGGTGGCCCGTGACTTGGGGACCATGCAAGGGACAAGAGGTTTGATATCCATCACACATACATGTTTGTATTGTGATGGTCTGAACTGCTCAGCCTTGCGGGAGCATCAATGTTTGGAAGTTAGCAGCCTCCAGCCCTGTGTCTGTCCTGCTGCAGGGTCCGTCTGTCCGCAGAGCTTGTGTTACGTGGGCAGGACTCTGGCATACAGTTTAGAAACAAGTGGGAAGGTACTGGGGTGGAGAATACTGCCAGAGGAAACTCAAAGGCTGAGTCTTAGTGCCCTGCAGCTGCTTAGACAATCAGAAGAGACAAGGAACCTGCTGCTGGCTCTGTAGCTGGTGTGGGTCACCATGTGGGATTTTGTCCCTTCAGGGCCTCATGAGCACATGGGTCCTATCTTGGTGCAATCCTGGGAGGGAAGCAAAGTGTGGGGTGCTTATGGCAGGCGGGTTGGAACTAGATGATCTTAAGGTCCTTTCCAACCCTAGCTGTTCTATGATTCTATGACATTACCCTGCACTGTGTTCAGAAAGGATATATACTCTAGGCAGGGAGCAGCAAGGGGTGGGCAGGAAGTTGGGAAGCAGTGAAATCTCACAGCATCTGGTTTCTTTTCCAGTTAAATCACTTCCCTGGCTCATTTCAAATTGGAAGAAAGGACCGTCTGTGGCGCAACCTGTTGAAAATGCAGGCTCGCTGTGGGAAGAAGGAGTTTAATTTTTTCCCCCAGTCCTTCATCCTGCCTCAGGACATCAAATTACTCAAGAAAGCGTGGGAGGAAGGAGCTAGCCGCCAGAAATGGATTGTGAAACCAGTAAGTGCAAAGCAGAGCTCAATCCTCTGTCCCATTGTAGCTGCAGGGAGATCTAATCCCTTCTTATTTGTGTTTCGCAGCCAGCGTCAGCAAGAGGCATCGGTATCCAAGTCATCCATAAATGGAGCCAGCTCCCCAAAAGGAGACCACTGCTGGTACAGAGGTGAGTGAGGGAAAGCAAGGTTAACACACAGCCTGGGTCCTCCTCGTGTTCAGTTTCTCTGATTGGGTTTGGGCCGCTGCCACTGTGTGACAGAGCAGAAGCACTTGATTTGCATCTGGAAGCTTCCCATCTGCCTGGGTGTGATGCTGCAGCTGGGCTTACCAGAGAGTTGCTCTCTGTGAAGATTTTTGAGGTCTCACTTACAAACATGGCTCCTGAGGCTTTCTGGAGCTTTTGTCTGACAGTTGATCAGCTTCAGCTCTGCTGTGATCCTGCTCACGCTGCTTTGTAATCTGGGGTTTGGCATCTTTGGAGGCGAACAGACCTTATCCAGTGCCCACAAACACAGTGGGAATAGAAGTCCCAGGGAAGAGGTGGCAATTGTCAAAGATCTCTTCTTATCCAAGTTAGAATGCGTCAGTAAGAGCCTCTGTGTGTGTGTGGATGTCAGCCATAGGATTTTCTAGAAATAACAGGATTTCTGGAATCTCCTCCCTCTTCTGCAGAAAAATGGAGTAGCTTATCTTAGTTTGAGGCTGCTTTCTGGGAAGGGTCTTACGAGGGAAAGAAAACTGCCCAGTGTTTGGCAGACAGGGAACTGCTGTGTTGGCTTGTCTGTTCTTCCTGATTGCTTCTGTGCAAAGTGATGAGCTATCCTATGGAAAATCTTGAACTTGTGGGCTGAAGAATCAAATTATTTGGGTAAAAATTTCCAACTGTTTCTGCTTGTTGAACCAAACCATCTGTGACCCACTGCAACTAAGACTGCATGTCTTAAATGTTCCTGAATACTGTGATCAGTCTGGTGGGTGTGGAAAAGCTACTCTGCCTTAGAGCCAGGAAAATATCTTCAAAATGGAACTGAGCAGAAGGGAGTACTGCATGGGGAAGCTTTTTTTCTCTCTCATTTTCACTGTGATGCACTTAGAAATGCTGTGTAAAAGGGCTTCTGCATTAATCCCTATTTTTCTAAGCCCTCTGAAATGGGGCTTGGAGATATTCTTGCACATGGAACTTGTAACCCTCCCCTGGTGCTTGCTTCCCTCTGCAGATACCTGCACAAACCCTACCTCATTGGCGGGAAGAAGTTTGACCTGAGGATCTACGTTTACGTCACTTGCTATGACCCCCTCAGGGTCTACCTGTTCAAGGATGGATTGGTTCGCTTTGCTAGCTGCAAGTAGGTTGTGTGGGAGAGCAGTGCTGGGGGGCTGCCTCAGCGCTGAGGCATGTGTGGCTGTGGTACCGACCTTGGCTGGGGCAGGAGGGAGTCATCCCATGTAGGGTGATGCTTAAAGCTGTAGCTTGCTTGGTTAAGAAGCAGTCTGCAAATACATGAGATCACTGCAGGTGAGCATTGAAAAGGAATGTGAGAAGATGCTTCATTTATCCACCTTTCCCAAGGCAAGATCAGCTGAGTGTAAAGCAGTTCTTACAATCTGCTGTCTGTGCTTCATACTCCATAAGAGCTGGTGTACCAGAAACTGAGATGTTTCTTAGAGTTTTAACTATATTGCCTCAGGCTGCTGCAGTTCTGTCATTGCTTTTTTGCTCACTGAGGCTCTGGTCTCTTTTAAGGAAGTGCTGTGAGGGTGGGATTGCATCCCACTGTCCCAAGGCAGCCTGCTCTGTCTCATGCATTGTCCCATCAGCCCTGGGCCCAGGGGACGGATTGCTCCAGGTAGCCTGGGAAAGGGAGGCAGCAGAGCTGGTGGATGGCCAAGGGTGGTCTGAGATGAGAAGAGTTTCTGCCTGCCCCATGGGCCTGAAGGCAGCCAGTTCAAGCTCAGACTACTTGTGCTTCTGTTGCTTCCTTCAGGTATTCCTCCTCCATTAAGAGCCTCAGCAACAAGTTTGTGCACTTGACCAACTACAGCGTGAACAAGAAAAACACGGAGTACAAGTCCAACTCGGATGAGACTGCTTGTCAGGGACACAAGTGGTAGGTGCTGCTTTTAGGGCACAGCAATTTCTATTCCCTGTTAAGTCACCCTTTTTTCAGTATTCTTACCTGAAAAGTGAAGGTGCTTCCTGCATTGTGTGCTCCTGCTTGGGGAAACTGGAGGAGCAGTGATTTTAGCATGGGTTAATGTCAGTGAAATCTGAATGTTCTCCCTGGCTTGTGACTCATCCTGTCTACTGCTGCTTGGGCTGTGGTGGTTGTTCATCCTGCCTATTTCCATGCTGTTCCCTGCTTCCAACTCTGCTTTCATCTGTGCTCATTCATCTGCTTGCTGTACTGCAAGGGTGATATGATGTGATTAAGGCAGAATCTGATTTTTTGCTGTTAGAATTTGAATGGGTAATTGTGGTGCTTAAACTGGATAGAAGGCAGCTTCTGCCCATCTCATTCTTGACTGCCCTGGAGAGGCAGCACCATCCTGGTGCAAAACTGTGATAATTTATGTGCTACTCAGAGGGAATAGGAGCAGCAGTGCCATTTCTAGGCATCTGGGATAAGGGCTGCAGTCTGGCAGCAGTTCCTGTTCCTTGCTGTCCCATGGGTGGACTGATCCAAGGCCCCAGGCACTTGTCTCTGATTCCACAGTGGTGTTTGAAATCTTTTAAAAATAGTGCAGGATAGAGTTCTTGATTTGTGGGCCTGGGCAGGGCTACTTCAGTTCAGAGGGAGCTGCAGGAGTTCGGTTGTTGTGGTAGGATTGCTTTCTCAGGCCTGAACCTGCTGCTCAGTGATCTGTTCATCCACTGAGACTCTGAGAAGAGGCTGCTGTCTCCCAGCAGTTGAAATCTCATGGGGGTGGGATTGTGTGGGGTTTTGGTACTGCCATACAAGTCAAAGCTGGCTGTTCCCACATTAAAGATGAGAGTAGCTGTAATATACTCCATCTCGTATGCAGGAAGCATGACCTTTGGATTCCTGGCCATTAGCCACATGGTCTCACTTGAGCAACATCTGAGCATCCTTGGCTCAGTGTCAGGGTAGTTTGCAGCACTTGGTGTGGTGTGGGAAACTTCTATAAAAGCAGAGATGCTCCTCCCTACCATCTTGTTTTCAACACATTCAGAAATGTTTCTCCACCCCCGAAGCCTCAGTGAAATGGCTTTAGCTAAAACAGAGTGGTCTTGCTGGATTCCTGCTTAGCTGCTTTGCAGTGCTGTGGGGAAGGCCTGCAGGAAGGGGAGGCTTGCTGAGGACAGGAAGGTGGGGTAAAGAAAAGATCTGGTCCTGACTTACCTTGCTCCTGTGCTAACTTGGGACCTATTACTCCAGTGCTAGGACAAGTCTGTGACATGTTTATGTTCCTGGTAGCTTGGGCCTGTAAGACTAGGAATGAAGCTGGGCAGGGCAGCAATGAGGAGCTAAGGGGTTTAAGGATGGCTGTGCCAGGGAAGAGTTTTGTCAGGATTCCCCTCTGCTGCTTTCACTTTCCTAGCAGGGCTGGGAAGCAATGAGCTACAGAGCTACTTTCTTCACTTTCTCTCTCCCAGGGCACTCAAAGCTCTCTGGAGTTACCTGAACCAAAAGGGAGTTAATAGCGAGGCCATCTGGGAGAAGATTAAGGACATCGTTATCAAAACCATCATTGCGTGAGTCCTGGCGCTCCTTGCTCTGTGCCTGGCTGTGTTGTGCACCTTGATCCCTCTGGCTCCCCAGCCCCCTCTCAGCCCAGTCCTTTTAATCTAAATGCTACCGCTGCTGTTGGCTTCAGTATTTCTCTCTGAATCTTTCCTTTCATTCTGTTCCTTGCACTCATGCAGCAGTAACTGCACTGGGTAAATAGACCTTACATTTCCTGGGTCCCAGGGGGGAGGCCAGAAGGGTGGGGTGTACCCAACATTGCCCAGCTTGCCACCCACTCCCCTTGGCCAGGGTGCCCGAGAAGAAAGGTCCTCTGGTGCAGAATGGATTTTGTGTTGAGAAGCAGATCCTGGCTGCTTGGGATGCAACACAGTCTCCATACGCAGCGCAGTAGCAGTTCACAGACCTTCATTGGTCTCCCAGCCCACCCGCTCCTGCAGCGTGTGTCTGCATAAGCTCTTGGAACTGGCAGTGTGTGCTGTGAACAGGCAGAGCTCTGCTGTCTGACTGTTGGAAATATGAGTTTTTTCCTTGGCTTGCAGATCTGAGCCCTATGTGAACAGCCTGGTGAAGATGTACGTGCATCGCCCATATTGTTGCCATGAGCTGTTCGGGTTTGATATCATGCTGGATGAAAACCTCAAGCCCTGGATCTTAGAGGTCAACATTTCCCCAAGGTAAAGCAGATTCTGAGCCATAGCAGAGTGAATAATGTCCTTTCTTTTACCACACAGTGAATTTGGCTCATGATGTCTCCTGCACCCTGTTCTAAAGCACTGTGGGCTTTGAAGTCTCCCTCTCCAGATTGCAGGAATCAAAGTTCTCCCTGTCTGTGAGAGCAGCATCCATCTGCAGCTCAGAACGCTTTGCTGGGCGTGCTCCAGCTAGAGCCAGGGAAGAGTACAGTAAAAAGGAAGACCAAGGAGGGATGTGTAATGTAGGGAACAGGTGATGGCAGAGATTTCTTCTTTGTGTGGGTAGAAGTGATCAGCAGCTCCACTGCTTCATGCACCACTTCTTGCTTGCTGACTGTACCCGGCTGCGTGGTGTCAGCTGCACAGACAGGGCTGGGAGCTGCCCTGTATCTGAGCATGGCCTCTCCTGCCTGTGAGATGGATGAGCATGAGCTGGACACAGAGTCATGGTCCTACACAGGGCTCTAGGGATGTATTTGCTTGTTTCCAGCAAATCTGGGAAGAGGTGGAGAAATTAACAGTTTCTGGTGGGGAGCCCCCATTCAAAGAGCTGTTGTCAGGACTTTTCTATCAGTGTCTCGTGTCTGTCTGTGATGAGGCAAAGGACAGACTGAGTTTTGTACCCGGGTTGGTATTAAACCAGGGTGTGATCTTGGGGCTGTGGGGTTTTGTACCTCTATTCTAGCACTGTGATACTTCTTCCCCACAGCCTCCACACCAACTCCCCACTGGATGTGAGCATCAAGGGCCAGATGATCCGGGACCTCCTCAACCTTGCTGGCTTTGTTCTTCCCAGCGCAGACAGTGTGGCCTTAGGGCCACAGACAAGAAATGGTTCTACCTCCAGGTCAGCCCCCTTCTCTGTCAGTGGCAGGCTTTTTTTTTTGGAGGATTTAATGCAGGGGCTGCTTGCAGCCCAGCAAATGCTTATTTTTATGCTATTGAGAGCTTGTGCTTGCTGGTCCTTCAAATACGGGCCTGAGGGACTTGCATGATTGCCGGAGTGTTTGGTTCCTGTGGTCTCTTCAAGGCAGAAGGATTTATGCCCTCTCTGCAGATGCATAGTTGGAAGTGAAGCCAGTGTAATTTGTGCTTGCTCTGCAGTTAGTTGTGCTTTCCTCTCTTTTCCTCCTGCCATGACTAGTGTGATGCTCAGCTGCAGTGCTTCAGCTTTTGCTTGGAGGGTTGGTTGGCTGTGTTGAGGCTGGATCTGCTTACCCTCTGCCCCACAGCTGATGTGCTTTTGCCTTAGGCTAGAGGAGCACCTGTTATTATGCAAAGTCTGAAGTGATCTGTTGCTTAGGCAAGACTGCAGGTGTCAGAGGCTGTAGACCTATGGATAAGAGTGTGCATTGTCTTACCTGGTAGCTAACAAGACTGTTTCTTACATAAGGCTAATTCCCAGGCATGTGTCCATCCAGGCCCATGCTCCTTCTGTGTTTCCCCACAGCTTGGGCTTACACTGGTTTCAAACCTGACAGTGAGGGGGAAACCAATCCTGTTCCCTGCAGCAGGGTGGCTACTGGCCATAAGTAACTGGAGGAGCAGCCTGCTGGCATGGGCACCAACACACGGTGCTGTATGGGCATGCTGAAAGGTGGGACTCTTGCCTTCTGCTTGCCTGGTGCCTTCAGCAAAGCGAAACGCTTGGAGCACAGCCTATTCCAGGCGGGAATCTCTCGCCAGCTTATCTGCGGTGCTTTGATCACATGCTGCTTCCCAGCTTCCAATGGAGGTGCTGAAGGGAAGGTGTTTTCAGAGGGACCTGCAGGGATTAAGCAGTTCCCTAACAAAGTTCAGATGATGCATTACCAGAGTTCCTGCATCCAAGAGGAAGTTTGCTTAAGCACATCTTCTGCCCTGGGAAGGATATTAAGAGTTTTTTTATTACATATAGGCATCGTTCCAGCAGATCTGTGTATTCCCTGAGCACCATGGAGCACAGCCTCGAGGCTTTGCTCTCCTCATTTGGATCTGCACACACCTAGTTATTTTTGCAGCAGCAGCATAAATTAGCCATGTTGATGTAGGGTTAAAAGGTATTGGACAAGTATCTCTCAGACTCTAATATCCCCAAGTGGCTCAGTTGGGTGCTTAGAATAGTTTAGATTGTTGCTGGCCAGATTGTACAAAAGGCCAGGATTTCCCATGGCATGTGGAACTGGAGCTGAATTTGGGTCTTGAGAGTTCTTGAATGTTGCAGGAGGAAGTTTTGGATCTATGAGTTCTCTCTTGCCTTGTGCAATACCAAGTTCTCATACCTGTGGCTATAGTTAGGAAACTGCATTCCAAACAGGATGTAAACATGAGATCCCATAGGATCCCACTGTGACCCAGTTAACAAGTGCTGTGAATTGGGTCACGGTGTGTCTTTCGCCTTCTTGCACCATGTATGGGTGTGACGAGATGCTTGACCTTTGAACAGAGGAATGTTGAAATGCTTTAGTGGGGAACTGGCAGGGCCCTCCCAATACCCCTCTGCACATCATTCCTGGGTCCTGTGTTGATGCACAAGGCAGTGGGTGCCTCTCTAATCTTGGAACTAGTGAAATCCTTAGAGAAAGGATCCACCATGGCATCTTCCTGGGGGTGTCACTGCTCTCACAGAAGTTGCTGGGAACAGCTCTGCCATGGCAGAATTTTGTCTTCTGCAATTAAATGCTCTGCTGCCTCTTTTGTTTCCTCAGTATGGGCAGTGCTTTGAAGGAGAAGCCCAAGCCAATGTCTGAGCATTTCATAGCTGAGAAGATGAAGAAGGTCTATTACTTGATGCAGAAGATACCTGACCAGGTATAACAGTCTCCTCTGATACTTGTGCCATCTTGCCAAGCCACCATCCCAACCAGCCCTTGTCCCTCTCCAGATTGTGCCCCTCTGTGGGGACAGCCACACGATGGTGAGCTCTTGGACTCCAGTGGGTTACAAGATAGCTGGTCAGAAATGGGTTTGCTTAAGCCACTGCTGCACTGGCTCATCTTTACATTAAAATAGGCATGTACTGAGAAGCGTGTTACCCACCAGTCCCCAAACCAGGTCTGAGCATTGGCCTGTTCCTGCTGTGTCTCTGCGCAGCTCTTGTAGCTTTTGCCTGCTGACCCCATGCCAGGTTATCAAGGCCACTTTGTGTGCCACCCAGCAGTAGCTGTAAGACAGGTTGGGCTGCAGAACTGGGGATCTCCTCAGCTCCATCAGCATTGCTGTCACCACTGAGCCTAGATTTTTTTCCATTTTCTGTGTGTCCCAAAGATCTCAGACAGATGGAGACCTCTGCCTGAGGGACTCTGAGGAGTGAGGAGGGGAGAAGGGAAGCCAGCAAAACGTAGTTTGCTTCTCCCTGACCCTGGATTGCTTTTGTCTTCAGGATTTTTATTCTTCTGTCTTGGACATCCTGACCCCAGATGATGTTCGCATCCTGGTGGAGACAGAGGATGAGTATTCCCGGCGTGGGCAGTTCGAGCGGGTGTTCCCCACCCACATCTCCATGCGGTACCTGCACTTCTTCGAGCAGCCTCGTTACTTCAACATCCTGCTGACCCAGTGGGAACTCAAATACTACTTGAATAAACACAAAGGTAACTGCATCTGGGAGCCTGGCACAGGCACTTGAGTCAGGCAGGCTGCCTGTCCGCAGTCATGGGAGACTTGTAGGCTACACATGTTGAGGGGGAACTGCCTGCTTGCATGCTAGCCATAGGAAATGTGTTACCCTCCAAGACTGCTTCAGATATCACAAGAAGCTTATTCTGAGTTGGTCAGAGGTGTTAACCGCTCTCATAAGGTAAATGCAAGACTTCTATGTGCCCTGAGGCTGAAGCAGAATGGGATTCTGTGTTCAACCTGGTTAGCTCTGGCCTCTTATTCTCTTCATCTGCCCTTTTCTGAGGGAGAAACACCTGGAGTCACTGGGCTTTGCTCATTACAGGTGATCTGTGAAGGAAAACTTTGGCTTATTCCCTGGTCTCCTGGTGCTTTCTAATTGGTGAAAAGCTGTCAGTGTAAACACAGAGGAATTTTTCCTAAACACTAGAAATCTAGCTGTCATTTCCACCTTTCCAGGACACAGCTCTGTGTTTTAATAAAACCCCATTCTTTAATGAAGCATAGGTGCGCTGGACCAGTACCTTCTCACCTAGGGCTGTCTCTGTCAGGACAGCAGTAGAGGCTCATGGCTCTCCATTCAGCATTTGATCTAGCTGGAGAGGCTACTGCAGGAGCTGGCAGAGAAGAAAAAATATGCTTTTATTACTTTTCACTGGTGTTAAAGCAAATATCAAAGGGGTCAGTAACAGTCTTTCACAGGGAGATAGTAACCTCATAGTCCTCTCCAGCTGTGCTGTCAGCATGTGTCATCCTTTGCCTCGCTAATACCTTTGCTGGATGCTCTTCTGTCAGCTGAAGGAAAGATCCTGTCATTGTCTGTACTGAAGTGCTCCCCTGAACCTTGCCACTCAGGCCAGAATCCTGGATCAGTGCTCCATCTTCCCCAGAGCAGCCCAGGGAGCAGATGTGCTCTATCCCCTCGTTGTTCTTCATGTTTGAGCAAAACCCAGCTTCCCCCTTGCCCCTTCCCATTCATGTATGTTCCTTGTAGCCCTCCTTTCTTCCCAGCCAGCAAGGTGAAAAGTCCAAGCCGGTGCAGAGAGCCCAGAGCACAGCTGCTGAGTTGCCCTGCTCCCCACAGCCCCAAACACATGGGGTTTTCTTCCAGGGTTCTGGGGCCTGCTGAAAGGTCACTGAAGAGGAGAGTCTGGACAGCAAGGATTCCTCCTATAGACAGGGCTAGTATCATATAGCAAATCACAGTAACCCCAGCTGGACAGCATCAAGTTCCTGGCCATTGCTCTTCTGTTCTTGAATCTCAAAGCCCCTTAGCTTGTGTTGTGGCTCTAAAGCTCTTTTAAAATCAAACAGGAAGGGAGCAATCCTGGATTTCGCAGTATTTCTGGGTTAGGAGAGAGCAGGGAGCTTGGTGAGGTAGGGACAGCTATCAGGAGGCATTGGAGGAAGTGAAGCCTGTTCAGTGCATTTGGATGCATGGCTCTGCTTGCTCTTGAGTAGCGTGTCTTGTGTGCAGCTGGAGGAATGATATTTTCCAGTCACATCTGTGCTGAGCTCTGTCTGTCCCAGCCTTGCCCTCTGTCAGGGGTGGAGATCATGTTGAGCTCCAGATGGATCCATGCAAGGAGATGATGTGCTGGGGTGCTGCAGAGTGCTGTGCAAGGAGAAGGTTGCCTGAGCTGCTCTCCTCTGGGAAAGGGGCTGGTGACAGCAAAGCTGTTCTACATTTGCACTGTAGGAACTTTCATGGGCGCAGCCCAAATCAGATGCTGCTGTTGGCAGGCACTGGCTCAAGGGGACAGCCCATTCTGGTCTCATTTGGCAAATCCTGTGTTGCCCCAGTTTCCCTGCTTGGCTGAGCCTGCTGCACAGTGCTTGTGGTTCCCTGGGAGGGAGGCAGCACTGCGGCAGCGCACATGCTGCTGCTCGCTCGTACAAAGGGTGAACGCCCTTGGTTTACCCCGTGTTTGCTGGGCTCAGGCACGTGGTCAAGTAGTTGTGGCATAACATGTACTGCTTGGGTAGTTCACTCCATGCAGCGTATTTGTGTCCCCCAGACAGGGAAAGCTTAACTCTCTGTGAACCTGGTCATTCATTCTCACTTCTTTTCTGTCACTCCCCAGGTCTGGAGCTACTGAAGAACTGGTGTGTCAAAGGGTACCACACTGGGGCAGGGACGGATTTAGCCCAGATGGTGCGTACGGCTGTGAATGAGCTAGGGAGAGGTAGTGGTTTGCCTGGGTAGAGTAGGGCAGAGCACCTGCTTGTTCTGCCTCCTGCCCTACCTGTTTGCCCTCTTGAGGCCTCCAGGAGTCTGGAAACTCACGTTTCACTATCTCCCACCAAAGTGGAGTCCACCCAGTGTGTCAGATCTAGAAGTATTTTGCATCTGAATATCCTTGGGTGTGCTAGGCACAGCCCTACATATTTGGTACCTGGCCTGCCCTTTATTCCCCTCCATGAGGGAGCCATCTCTGTCTGTCACTCCTGTGCCTTACAGCAAGCTGATCCAGTGAAAGAAACCCACTCTTTTGACCTCAAGATGCTCTGCTCCCACTTACAGCAGAGGGATTCATCACGCAGAGAGCAAAGACTGTTCTGTTTGCTATTCTGGGAACAGTGTGGTGGCAGTGACGATGCACAGCATACTGAGGCTGAAGCGCACTAGGGCAGAGCACAGCAGACTGCCACAACTGAAATAGCCATTTGATTGTCTTTCTCTTCTCCTGCAGTGGTCACTGCCAAAGTCTTTCTTCCTCCAGAAGAGCGATGTTCAATCAAATGGCTTCAGCAAACTGGAACTGGGCAATCTGGGGTGAGTTTGCAGCAGCTGTGACATGCATAATGTTCAGTGTGGTTTTAGGACTGGTGTCCTGAGAGAGATGTGGCAGCAGGGGAAGCAGCTTTGTTTAAGGGGAGAGGAGCAGGTTGGCTTGCAGGCTCTGCAGCTAGTCTCTGCTCCTTGGGGAGCCAACTGGTAAGGGTGGCGTGATGTCTATGTGACTGGGCATGTCCCTTCAGCACAGCATTCCTGCTGCTGTGCCCACACCAGGATGGAGCTGGGTTTTTGTGCAGGCAGGGAGATCAAGCTGTGACTCTGAAGTCCCATCAGTGCCTGGGATGTCCATTGGGGTGAGTAGTGCTGCCTGGGATAGGAGATGGAGTAGGTGAGCCTGGCAGCCCTGTCTCAGTCTGTGTATAATGATACTGTAGATGAATGTTGCACCATGGCCCTTTTGATCCTTTCTCACTGTCCCTAAGCAGCCTGGGGTCTCCTTTCTCCTGCAGCACGCTCCTGTCTTCAGGTGGTGAGGGCCTCAAGAGATGCCTGGAGCCCAGCTCTGCTCAGAAATTACCTCTCAACAAGTGCAGTAGAGGAGCCGACCAGAAACCTGCTGGCTGCCTTTCTGACACCACCTTGGTAATGTGACCAGGCAGTTGCGGTCCCTCCCTGGGGACACCTCAACCTACCTCAAAGGAAGAGACAGAAGCTGGCTCCAGAGAGCAAGGACTGTGGGAGCCACCTGCACTGCACACTTACTTGTGGGGCTGTTTTTTAGAGAGGCATGTTCTACTGAGTAAAGAAGAGACTGCAGAGCTGGGCAATTGAGCTTTGTCTGGCCTTTCTCCTAGGCTGCTCTTAAAGCCTGACATGGTGGTTTCTTTGCTGCATGGTAGCTGGTTGAGCTTGGAGTCAGCCTGGCCTTCCCATTCCTGACCAGCACGGGCTGAGCCCTTGTTTGCCTGTGTCTCCATGAGCTGTGGGGAGCTGAGTCTGCACCTGCCCTGCGGCAGCTTGTCCCCTGGAGAAGTCTGCAGCCACTCCCTACTGTGCTCCTCTGGAAGGAGCAGGGTCTTTAAACCAACCCATTTCATCTTTTCTCAACACCTGCGCCAACATCCTCCCTGCTGCTCCCTGCCAAGCCCTGCGGGCTGCACATCAGAGAGACCATGGGTACCAGCGATGGGGTTTGTTGTGGGGACAGTAGAGCTTCTAGCTCTTCCAGGTGGCCCTCAGCATCTGTGTGGGGACTGCAGGCTGATGCTGTTCTTCTGGGCTCTGCTATTTTCCCTTTGTTTCTTAAGGATTTTTATTAAAGTTTAGCACTCAGCTGCTCTCCCGGCCTCCATCTACCCCCATCAGGGCCTCCCTGACCCTCCTGGATCTATAGAACAGCTTGGCTCTCCCCACTCTTCAGCAGGCTCTGGTACAGGCAGGGCTTGTGCCACCACCCTACCGTTCTGTGTCCTTCCCTGAGCTCGGGGTCATTCTTGCTGCCCTATGGCAGGTAAGTGTGCCCCCTGCATGGGAGAGCAGCTCCCAGCATAGCTGGGGTCTGTCTTATGTCCTGGGCCTCTCCTGCATATCACTGACCAGCAGGCACAGAGCAGCCCAGCCTTGCAGCAGGGGAAGGAGGGGTTGGGTTCCCCTGAGCTGTCCATTGCTGTTTTCAGGTGTTGTCTCACCGCCTGCCAGAGGGATGCTGGGCACTTCGGGGGGATTACTCGGGGCGCGGGTGGTGCTGAGCTCTTTGTGCAGGCCCTGGGGCTTGCATGAAGCCCTTCCCTCTCCTCTCCCCGCAGCCCCCTGCTGCCCGGATCAGGGCTGTGTTTCTCCCGTCTCCTTGGTAACAATCTCATCGCTCATCGGCTTCTCTCCAGCACCTGAAAATAGCCTCCGAAAGCGGAGATGCCTGCTCCCTTCCCCGCTGCCAGCACCCGGTGGTGCCCAGGCAACAGCCAGGCTGGGCGCAGCTGTAAGAGTCTGGCCCCATCCAGCCCCCCTCCCCACACCTCTGTGGGACAAGGGCCACCGGGGCCAGGACAAGCTCGGTGTCCTTCTGTAGCCCCAGCCCTGCTGGCCTGTCCCCAGCACCAAGCCCTCCACCTCCCCATTCCTCTTCCTCCTGGGGTCACACCAGTGGCTTTGGTCCTTGCACCAGGCCTCGGGCCAGGGTCCATCTGTCCCCCCTGGGAGTCAGCCAGGGCCACTTTGGCCCTGCAGCCACGGGCCCGCTCACCCACGGCTGCTCCAGGGCTGGCCCGGCAGCAGGCCAAGGGTTATTTGAACCTTCCTGAAATAGCAATGGAGCCTGGAGCGAGTGGAGGGCGGGCAGATGAGGGTGGCACCGTGGGTGAGGATGGAGGTTCCCCAGCAGGGAGACCCGGGGTGGCCGAGGACGGTGGAACCGGGGGGGCAGGGCTGGGGCAATGTCGGGGGCAAAGTGTGCCCAGCAGCTCCAGAGACCCCAGCAGATCCAGCCCGTGGCTGGATGCTGCCCTCCAACATCCGTGGAGGATGCTGTGCCCACCACCCACTCCTGCTGCCGGATGGGGTTGGGGGGCGCCGGTCAGGGTGGACAGGGCAGGCTGAGCTCCGCGTCGGGGGGATGGGGACACTAGGAGAGGGAGGGCAGCATTTTGCCCTCAGCATACCCCCATCACCCACTTCCTCCTGTCCTCAGGCCAGCGCCGTGCCCAGGCCGCAGCCACCCCTCCAGCCGGGTGCTGCCGGGTCGCGGGTCGGCGCAGCGGCTGCGGGCGCTGTACGGCGGTGGCAGCTTCCGTTTGTCCCCCCCCGCGGCGGTGGCGGGGGCATGGCTGGCATTGCTCGCTGTCACCCTATCTGCCAGGGCCCCGCCAGCCGCGGGCCCAGAATAGCAGCGCTGCCCCGCAGTCAGCATGGAGCGACTCCCCGGCCCCACCGCGCCCCAGGTACCGCCGGGGCGGGTGGGGAGCCCGGCCCGAGAGCCCCCCACTTGGGGGCAGGCCACCCCCGGGGGGGGGGGATGTAGGGGGCCGGCGGTCCCCTTCCCACGTCCAGGCCGCCGTGGGGACAAGGAAGCGGAGAGGCCCGCCTGCCTGCCCCGGCTGTCCCCAGCCCCTTGGGAAGGGTCGGTTCTCTCCCGGGGTTGGCTCCGGGCTCCTCAGGGAGCCGTCCCGGCGCCTTTGTTATTGCAGGGTGGCTCGTAAAAGTTGGCTCATCCAGCCGAGCGTGCCGCTATGTTATGGTAGGGTCTCCTGGGGACCGCAGGGCACGGAGTCAACCTGGTTCCCCTCCCTCCCGCCTGGGGCTGCCCCCCTCGTTGTTGTAGGGTCTCCCGGGGCCCACCTGGCTCCCAGGGGCAGGTGGGGCTGGCGGGGCTCCCGTCACAGGGAGAAGCATGGTTGGGATTTACACCTTGGGTTTGGAAGAGGGACAGAGAGGATGGGCGAAGAGCAGCTGCTGGTCGCGCTCGGCTCCGACAGCAGAGAGAGAAGCTGGGCGCTCCTGCCAGCCTCTGCCCTGAGCTGGGGACCCTGCTGATCCCCCCAAGACTGGGGAGACAAGCTGAGCATCCTGGGCTGGAGCCACCACAGGGCCTGCGAGCACCGGGGGTTTTGAAGTGGGATGTACGCCCAGCCTGCATGCATACCCTAAAAGGAGGATGCCCTCTGCCCGGCTTGGGGTGCCAGGCAGCAGAGTGGGTGCAGGCAGCAGCTGGGGGTGGCTGGCTCCTGATGACAGCCTCACTGTGTGCCCCCTCAGGTGGCGCTGCTGGATGCCGCTGCCCGCCCTGAGGAGGAAGGTGGGTAGCAGGCAGCGCCTAGGCGGGTAGCAGGAGGGGGGTGGCTGGCTTACTCATGCAATGAGCGCATCGGTCCTCTGCCCGTCCTGCCCATACCCCTCATCACCCTACTCCTCAGCTCGTTCCCAGCAGCTCCCAGCACCCCTGCCAAGACTGTGCTGTGTGCTGCTCCTATGGGGAGTGGGGTCTGCAGCATTTCCCTGCTTCCCCCAGGCAGGAGGGTGCTGAGACCCAGTTCAGCTCACTAGCCAGCTTTGGGGTGGGTTTGCCCACAGGATTCCCAGAAGCTTTGTGCCCCAGGGAGGAGGAGGAGGAAGAAGAGGACAGACAAAGGAGCCCAAGGCCTGTCACCTTCTCACTGGACAACATGATGCTGGGACTGGGCCCAGACAGCGCATTCCAGAGCCCTGATGCTGAGGTCTACATGCACTTCATGAGGAGCCATTGTTGCTACGATGCCATCCCCACCAGCTGCAAACTCGTTGTCTTTGACATCTCCCTGGAGGTGACAAAGCAGGGGATCGTCAGGGACGGGCAGGGGAGGAGCCAGCTCAGGGGGCCCCTGACACCCTCCCCACTTCCCCAGCAGATCAAGAAAGCCTTTGTGGCACTGGTGGCCAACGGGGTGCGAGCAGCCCCTCTCTGGGACAGCAAGACACAGAGCTTTGTGGGTGAGTGCCAGCAGCGCCGCCTGGCCCCTTCCTCCGCCTGGCAGCGCTGCCAGCCCCACGTGTCTCTGCAGGGATGCTCACCATCACCGATTTCATCAACATCCTCCACCGCTACTACCGCTCGCCCCTGGTGAGTTCAGCAGGGAGAGCATGCGGGTTGGGGCATGCATGGGGCAGGGAGGGGTTGTCCCCACCTCTCCAGGTCCCCTCTTCCCTCTCCTGGTCTGCACTTCATCACCACACCATGACCAGAGGGTGCTCTGGACCAGCCCAATGTCTTCTTGCTGCCCCCCTGCCCAGCACCAAAGATATGATCCCTGCACCTAGGGTGATGGGGTGTGATGCCAGGGGAAGGGGGCAGAGTCCCCCTGGGACCACCATAACCAGGGCATCTCCTTGCACTCAGGTTCAGATCTACGAGGTGGAAGAGCACAAGATTGAGACCTGGAGAGGTAAAAAGCTGGGGGTGATGGGGGTGGCTGAGCTGGGGATGTTGTGTCGCACATGGAGGGGGGTTCAAGGATTGCATGAGGGGCATGGGGGACCCCCTCTTTCACCTCTCTCCCTTGGTAGATGTCTACCTGCAGGGCTCCCTCAAGCCACTGGTCTACATCTCCCCAAGCAATAGGTGAGAGCCTGCCCACAGTAGGAGAGCACACACTGTAGGGGGTATGCCCGGGATGCAGCCCTATCCCCCCATGCTCTCCCCATCACCTGCAGCCTCTTCGATGCTGTCTATTCTCTGATCAAGTACAAGATCCACCGCCTGCCTGTCATTGAGCCCGTCTCAGGCAATGTCCTGCACATCCTCACACACAAGCGCATCCTCAAGTTCCTCCACATCTTTGTGAGTGCCAGAGCTGCATGTGCATGCATGGGGTGGATGGGCACAAGGAAGGGTGTTGGGGAGTGTGTAGGCACCAGTGCTGCCCTGCCCTTCCCCGCTGCAGGGCTCTACCATCCCCAAGCCACGCTTCCTGAGGAAAACAGTGCAGGAGCTGGGTGTTGGTACCTTCCGCGATGTGGCTGTTGTACATGAGACTGCCCCCATCTACTGTGCTCTGGAGATCTTTGTGGACCGCCGTGTCTCTGCCCTGCCCGTCATCAACGATGCTGGTACCTGGAGAGGGCACTGGTGAAACGCAGTCTCCCTCTGCCAGTGGCTCTGGGCCCATCCCCACACTAAACCTCCCTTTCTAGCCCTTGGGCTACCCCTTGGGGTTCAGGGGGAGCTCGGCAAGTAGTGCCCAGTGCCCTCTCGCCAGCCCCTGCACTGTCTCTTGTTGCAGGGCGAGTGGTCGGCCTCTACTCCCGGTTTGATGTCATTGTGAGTACCCGTGTGTTACACACCCAGGCGCAAGTGCGGCCTCCTGCATGTCACTGTTGGGGTGCTCACACCTCTCTATGCCTGTGCAAACACACACCATGTGCAGTGACACCCGCTTGCCAATGCAGATCTGCCCTGTGCATCCCCAGGGCTCAGTGTCCCATGCTGTGCCAGCACAACAGGGTGCAAGGACACACTGGGGCACTGAGTGGGGTCACCTCTCCCGCAGCACCTGGCTGCCCAGAAGACCTACAACAACCTGGACATCAGTGTGCGGGAGGCGCTGCAGCAGCGCACTGTGTGCCTGGAGGGTGTCCTAACCTGCTACCCCCATGAAACCATGGAGGACATCATTGACCGCATCACCAAGGAGCAGGTGAGGGGCCAGGGTGAGTGCCAGCACCAGCTCCCTGTGCCCGCTGACAACCTGCCTGTGATGCCCTTCCTGCAATGCTCTGCCTGCACCCACAGGTCCATCGCCTGGTTCTGGTGGATGAGAACCAGTACCCACGGGGCATTGTTTCCCTCTCTGACATCCTCCAGGCCCTTGTGCTCACTCCAGCAGGTATCGATGCTCTTAACTCTTAGCCCACGGCGCTCAACTTTCTCCACTTGCACCTTCCATTTCTCTCCATTTCAGGTAGGTGCTGTCCCCTGCCACTGTGTCCTTGTCCCCTCCCCACCACTCGGTCACCCGCACCTTGTCACCTCCCTGCTGTGGCCACCTGCCTCCTCCCCAGCCAAACTGGCCTAGGGGATGGAGGAAGCTGGGGCTGGGGTCCTACAGCACTGTGTGCCCAGGTGGGGACTGCAGGACAGGGATGCTGCTTGTCCCAGGGGACACAAAGATGACAGGGGTTCCTTACGGGCTTCTGAGCCCTGGTGTTTGTGAGGCAGGATGGGGGCATCTGCCACAGATACACCCCCAGGCCCTCATCCAGGCAGCGTGTCAGAGACAGATTTTGCAGGTCCCTGGGCTTCAAGCTGGGTGAGGATTTTGGATTGTGATGCTCCCTAAGAGAAAAGCTCTTTTTTTGACCTCACTTCAAAGTCCCCCATGAGACCTGGGCACTTCCAGTGCCATTTCCAGGGGACGCAGTGGGGACAGATCTCCACTTACATACCCTGGACATGCTGCCCAGCACTAGCCATGTGCACAGTGTGGCTGGCCCAAGGGCCATGGCTAGCAGAGCCCTCCTTATGGGTGGACTGAGGAGGGGGAACCTGGCCCCAGTGCCCAGCTATTTCCCAAAGCTATTGAAGCTTTTCTGGGGGGATACTAGGGAACAGGCTTGGGACAACCCCATGCCCACCAGTTGCCCCAGCAGTGCCCAGGCACTCCACATAGAAGGTGACTGGGACTCTTGTGTGTTAATCACACCAGACATGGTACCCTCCTCATCATGATGCCTTTGCTCACCCCATGCCTGGTGTTCACAGTGGTGGCTGTGTCAGGAGCTGCAAGCGGCCACTGGGAAGTCCCCCTTTGGGCCAGTTCCCCTCCCCTTGTACCCCAGGGCTTGGATCCAAGCCAGGGATAGAGGCAAGACCTCACTGTCCACTAGACAGGTTGGGGGCCATGGTGCCAGTGCCTGCAGGTGTTATAGCCTTGCACACCCTCTCACCCTGCAGGCACCGACCGATCCTCACTCTCAAGACACCAGGGAAGTGCCATCATGTAGGCCAATGTGGGGCCCACTTGTGTGGCTCTGGGGCCGTGGAAGGAGGCTCGGGCTCCGGAGGCTCTCTGCAGGGAGGACCTGCCTGCCCATCACAGTCCTGGGGCTCATCTTGAGCCTGGGACCAGATCCTGCTGGCCTCGGGGAGACAGGGAGAGGGGGAAAAGGGGTCCAGAGATGCCTCCCGCCAGCAAGCACGCAGTGATGCTTGATGGGCACTGTGCCAGAGGAGCTGTATGTGCCCACAGCTGGGCACAGGGACCTACACAGCCCCCTGGGACTTGGCCACCCCGCTCCTGTCCTGCTGCTGGATTGGAGCGCTTTGGCCATGGCTCCATCCCCAGCAAGCGCAGTCTCACTGGCTGTGCCTGGTGCCTGGTAGCGTAGGCTGAGCTGCACACACAGGCTTGGTACAGTACAGTCATGCAGGGCTGGACGTGCCTGGAGCTGGTGCCAGGACAGCACTTGCATGGGGACCCTGTGAATGGTTTGGGGTATGCGGGTGTTTTTGTTTACTTTCTGGTCTGTTCAGCCTTGTTGTAACAAAGCAGCCTGCTCCAGGAACTGCTGCCTTGAGTTTCTGACCAGTGCAGCTGGGCACGGGTCCTGTGGACAGAGCCAGGCTGGGGATGGGTGCTGGGCTGGGGGACCCAATCTGGGATGCTGGCAAGGGTGTCATGGGCACAGGGTAGCACCTCTGCCCATGTGGGTAGAGGCAGGGGAATGAGCACACAGCCTTGATAGCTCCACCATGGCCATGGTGTGCATGTCCCTGTGGGGATGGCGGCCTTGGTGCCTGCAAACCTTCTGCCTGCTGATTCCCCAGCCCAGCTAGGATCCCCAGGCAGCAGGAAGGTGATGGGGGCTCCCTGCTAGGATGTCCCATACCTCATCCTTCCAGGAGCCTGGGCAAATGGCAGTGCATCCAGCTCTGAGCCCCTGTGATGGCCTTGGATGTCAGCCCCATGTTCCCAACTGGGGACAGGGGTGCAGCTGAGGCAATTCTCCCTCCCTTGCTTTGCCCATAACAAGCCCTGTCCCCGTCCCTGTGACCACTTATCAGCATTTCAGTGAAATAATGGCTGATAGCAAAAGGTCTTGGGTGCTTCACACCCCTCCTGTGCAGGCTAGCCCTGCCAGAGGACATGATACCAGTGCTGGGTGGTGACAGGCCTCCTCTCCACCACAGAGATGTGCTGTCTTAGTGTTCCACTTGCCCAGAGCCAGGCCTGGCTCCATCCCTCGGGACCAGGCACAAACCCCAAACCCCCCCACAAGCACTCGAGCCTCCTCTGAGAGGCAGGGAGGGAAACTGAGGCACTGAGAGTTGGCTGAGACCAAAGTCAGCTGTTCAGAGGGGACCCAGATGTCCCGGCTCCAGGCACAGATCCACGCGCAGCTACACAAGGACGGGATGAAGGAGACACTGAACGGCTGCAAGACCCCTCCCTGCCTCCCCCCAGCCCCGGCAGAGTTCCCAGGTCCCCGATGCAGCCTGGCTGGGCACAGGATTGGGGGCACAAGCCCTCGCGGCGTGTGAAAGGCACAGCAGTTCCCCAAGCCTCCTGCTGATTTGGGGTAGGGGATACTAGTGCCCCAGGGGCGACGTGTGGGCATCCCTCATCCCTCCCATCTTCCCACAGCAGGGCTGGGAGCCCACTGGCTCAAGCTGAGGTGCATTTGCCTTCCTGCCCCTGGTGGTGGTGCAGTGGGGTCCCCCCTCAGCACCCAGTCTGGGGGGTGGGCACACATTCAGGGGCCCCCGGGCGAGCGATGAACTCCAGGTTGATGGGTTTGTCAGCCACCAGGACGATGCGGGACACGGATGTCACCTCCACACCGCTGGGGTCTGGCCGCACCTCGAAGGCCTGGACGATCTGTGAGGAGAAGGGGGGTAGCGGTGCTTCGGGGGCTCCCTGGGGCCTCTAACCCACCTTGTGGCAAGTTACCCGGGGTGGGGGTTCCTGCTCACCCTCGCGAGGGCCAAGTGCATCTCCAGCTCAGCGATGCGGCGACCAACACAGGCACGGACCCCGTAGCCAAAGGGGATGGAGCTGAAAGGGTGGTGGGGGGAGCCGTGGCCACGGAGCCAGCGCTGGGGCAGGAACCGCTCGGGCTCAGGGAAGTAGGTCTCATCGTGGGACATGGCGTAGTGCGCCAGGACGAAGAGGGTCTGTGGGGCAGGAAGAGGGGGTTAATGACCTCTGCCCAACCCCACTGAACACTGCAGGGGTCCCAGTGGCATGGCCCCCACTCACGTTCTTGGGGAAGAGGTAGTCTCCGATGACAATGTCCTTCTCATAGAAAACCCTGGCATTGGTTGGCACCACAGGGTAGACCCTGGGATATGGGGAGAGTTCGTGTGGGAGAAGGACCCATCTGGGGCCCCCAGAGGAGAGAACCACAGGCAGGACAGGACCTGGGGAGCATCTCCTGCTGCTGAGCTGCTCAATCCCTCTCCCCACAGAGGACATGGATAAAAGCAGCCCCAAGGGACTGAAACCCAGCCCTGCACCCTGCCTGGCTGGTGCATCCCCTCATGCAGGGGAGAAGGGGCTGGTGACCAGGACCTTAGGGCAGCAGCAAGGCTGGACTGTACCTCAGTGTCTCCTTGATAATGGCCCGAAGCATCGGCATCTTGGGGATATCCTCAGCACCAGGAAACCGGTTGGGAGGCACAACGGCTTTCAGCTCCTGGTACAGGGTCTCCTGGATGCTTAGGTCCCGGGAGAGGTGGTACAGGGCCCAAGACAATGTATTGGAGGTCTGGGGGAGCAGAGTGCCAAAGGGAGTGAGGGAGATTGGGCCGGTACCCATGCAGCCTGGTGCCAAGCATGGCATCAATACAGCACCAGCCAACCTGTGCTCTGGTGCTCAGGGAAGCCAACGGTGAGGGGGCAGCAAGCATGAGGAAAACTGAGGCAGGAAGCAGGGCAGGGAGCAGAGGGGGGGACAGGGTCTGCAGTGAGGGTTTGTCCTGTCAGCCATCGGCCCCCCAGCCACCAGCCCAGAGCTTGCAGGTCTGGAGATCATGGCTGAGCATGGCCCTCTGCCTCTCCCTTTACACACAGCAGTGGGGGTTCACTGGCAGCGCCTGCTAGGCTCTCACCGTGTCCACGCCTGCCAGCAGCAGCTCGGCCACACTGCCATAGACCTCATCCAGGCTGAGCCTGCCACTGGCCAGCAGGTAGCTCAGGTAGCCAGACACCTCCTTGCCCCGCTCCACCTGCCCCTCCAGCTGCTCCATCTTTCGGTCAATCAGGGTCTTGCCTGCGAGGACGGAGAGTGGGACCCAGCGCTGACAGAGTGAGGTGGCCAAAAGGACATGTACCCCATTTTAAGGATTCTTAGGGAGTCTGATCCCGCCATGCCGGGCCCTCATCATCACTGCTCACCGAAGGCAAAGATGGTGTCCCAGCTATCCAGGTACCGGTCCCAGAAGGGCAGCACCTTGCGGCTCCAGCGGGGCAGGACGGTGGCAAAGATGGAGTTCTTGAACATGAGGTTGATGGAATCAATGAAGCGCTGGGTCTCGGCGGGAACCTGGTGCTTCAGGCACCCAATGCGGGTCTCAAAGAGGATATAGGAGATCCCTGTGGGGGACAGGATGAATCCAGGACCCCGCGGGGATGGGAAGAGAGGGGCAGGGTGAAGACCCTCCTACCTTCCAGTGCGAAGCGGTAGAGCAGGTTGGCCACGTCCCCCACCAACACCCCCGAGGGGCTGCGGCGCCGCTCGTCCCGCAGCCGCATCATCAGGTCTGACACCACCTCCCCGATGGCGTCCGCGTACAGCACCGCCTCCGATGGCTTCAGCAGCCGCTTGTTGAGGACCTGCCGCAGGCGGTACCAGCGCTCCCCTTCCCTGAACAGGGACGGGGCTCAGCGCCGGGACACGGCAGGGGGCAGCGGCTGGGTTCAGTTTCCCAGTCCCTGGATGCATCATCCCCATGCCAGGCTGGAACCACCCCGGGGGTCTTTCCATCCCCCCACGGCCATGCCCTGCTTGGGGGGATACGTTGCTCCGGGAGAGGGAGCAATGTGGGCTGACACCCAGTCCCTACACCTAAGGAAGTTTCAGGATCTCCCGCTGCTCTGCAGAGCACAGCTGAGGCTGGACTCACTCGGTGAAGGGTCCATAGGGCAGGTGCCGAGTGTCCCGGTGCTCCTTCCACAGGGCCATGTCGCTCCGCATGGGGTACTTGCCCTCCTGCCGTAGCAGCTGCTCCAGCACCACAGGGCTCCCGATGTTGATGTTCTCATAATGCCCGAAGGTTGACTTCCAGATAGGGCCATAGATGCGCCGGGACATCAGCTGTGATGCACCAGAGCACGGCAAGATAAATGGGACAGGACCAGCACTGGGGCTTGATCAGTCCCTCCCTGCCTTGATGCTGCCTTGCGTATGTCCAGCACGCTCTGCACCCATCCCAGAGACCCCTCAGCACCAACTGGACTCAAGCACCTGCCTCTGGTGGCACTAGCCTTGAATTGCTCTGCAGATGGCTTGGGCTGGTGTTTCCAGGCACACATCTTCTGAGAGTACTAACCACAGAGGATACTGACACCTGGCACAGGCTGGTGCATCTCTCATCCACCCCAGAGAGCTATGGAGGGTCAGGTGGGTCTCTTGGGGAAGCAAGGACAAGAGTGGACAGGAGAGACAGGGACAACTGCCAAGAACATGGCTCTGTCGAGATGCAGGGCCATTGCAGAAGCTGTCAGCAGGTACAAGCCCTGCTGCTTCCAGCACAGCCCAAGCTCTGCTCAAGATGGGGACAACAGTCCTTGTGTGCGTCCTTGAACCCACCAACAGATAAGGGTGGTTAATGATCAGTGGTGGGAGGGCAGTGCCAGGCTGGGGCAGGACTGGACTGCTCTCCCGGCAGGCTGCCAACCCCAGGGCATCGCCCTTGGGCCATGGCCTCACAAGCCAGCTCAGGGACATCCAGAAGCATCACTCTGCTCTGGGCTCTGATGGCCGCAAATCCCTTCTCCTTGGCTGCACCCAAGGGTGCCATGCCTCCCTCCCTGCTGGGAAGCACTGTCATCCACCGAGGGCACTCCTCAGGGCAGCTGGACACCTCTTTGCAAGTAGATCTGCACAGGGCCATGTCCAAGGGATGCTTTCAATCCCACCCAAGTGCTACCTGAGCCCCTGTGGAGTGAGACCAAGCCCGAGGGGCTGCGAGGGACCTAGCAGGGAAGCCCCGGTCCCCATTCCCGCGGCTGCGGGGATGCACGTGGTACAATCTCCCTTGGTGACTGACTGCATCGCAGCCTGCGCCCGGATTCAGCTGGATTCATCACCGCGGGGAGACGTTTTGATCAGTTCCTCCGCGCGGTGGCAGGCGGAGGGGGAGGGATGGATGGCCGCCCCAGTGCCAGTGCCGCAGGCAGTGAAGGCGCTGCGTGGGGCCGCGGCCGGCCGTGGCCCGGGTTGTAGCCTGCCCACGGGTGTCTGCTGGCAGCCAGGACCAACACAGCACAGGCCTCGGAAGGAAGGGCTGAGAGATGCCAGAGCTGCTGGGATCGGGGGAAAGGAATCTGTCTGCAAAGCCAGGCAGTGCTTTGAGCCCCAAGGGCAGGAGGGAGGCAGGGAGCTCCTGTGCCCAGTTCCTGAGACCCCATCACCCAGCAACAGCAGTGCCTGGTGCTCTGCGGTGCCAGGGAGGCCTGATCTTCCACCCTCGTCCAGCCGGTCAGAGCCCCAGGGCACTGGAAGGTGCTTGCTGGCTCATGGCCAGCCGAGCCCATCACTTGCTTCATTCGATGTATGAGAACGCGTTGACAGAAGAGAACAAACATCTCTGCTCATCCTTCCCCTGGGTACAATCTGCCCAAACACCTGCCTGGCTGCCTGCTCCTGAAACCGCGGTCTCTCCACCTTGTCATGGCCAGGGCAGCTCACCGATGCCAGGACCCTGTGAACTGTCCCTGAACCTTTGCCCTCAGCTGCCTGACAGGCTCAGGGATGCTGGAGCAACCTTGAGAGGGCAGGACCCTCCCAGAGCCACCTGGGTCTGTGCTGGCCTCTCCACACTGCTAGCCCAGCATCACCCCTTGGTGCAGGGGGGTTCCCCGCTTCCAGCCCCCCCGTACCTGCCGCCCCCATTCAGCTTCCTGCCGTTACCTGTGAGGCTGTTCCCCCCCCAGTCCATTTCATCCGTCAACCACCTACTCCGCGCTGCCGCAGCCCACCCGAGAGCCTGTCCGATCCCTGCGCCCCTCCCAGCCTCCCCAGGCAGGGTCCCCAGTCCCCCGCGCACCCCGCAGCCCCCGGGCCGGGCTGCCCCGCCGCACCTGGAGCCGGTGCGTGTGCAGCAGGTAGCCCCGCAGGAAGAGCCAGACGAAAGTCCGAAACAGCCCCGGCCCCGGTAGCTCCTCCGGTCCCTTCAGCCGCGCCGGCCCCGCCGCTGCCGCCGCCGAGCCCCCGGTCCTGCGCGGCGGCCCCGGGATGCTGCGCGGCGGCGGCGGGCAGGAACGCAGGAACAGCGGCAACAGCGACCACCGAGCCCCTCCGCTCGGACCCGCCATGCTCCGATAGCAGCGCACGGGACGGGGCGGGTCCGGGAGGCACCGGAGGCGGGGGGGCGGCACCGGGGGCGGGGCGGGGGGCGGCACGGGGGCGGCAACCGGGCACCGGCACCGAGAGCCGCGCACCGGGAACTGAGCGTCGCGCATCGGGCGTCGCGCACCGGGTGCTACACAGTAGGTACGAGGTACCGGGTGGTGCTCACTGGGGAGCAGGCACTGGGCAGTGCACGCCGGGCTTGCTGTGCCAGCTGCTGCACACCTACTGCCGGGCCTCGGATGCCGGCTGCAGCGTGTTGGGTACCAGGCACACTGGGTACCACGTTGCCATACACCAGTTACTGTATACCAGATACTGCTCAGCAGCATCACACGCTATGCACCACGTGCTTGGTACTTGGAAACGGCATCAGCAGTACCCGGTGCTGTGTGCTGAGTGCCATGCACTGTGCACTGCACAATGACACTGGGTGGCTGGCAGCCAGCACTGGTATGGCACGGTAAGCACAGCACCCTGGGGACAACGTAGCATGCCACACTAGCCCTGGTACAAGCACTGGGCACTGATCACCAGGGACTGGCACTGCACAAGGCATCATGTGCCAGCACTGGCAGTGCACTCTGACACTGGGTACCACATCCCAGGCCCTGTACATCCTGCACCAGTACCAGCCTCACTACTGGGCCTGCTCTTCAGGGCTGCTGCCTTCCTGGCCTGAACCCTCCTGGCCTGCCTCCATGTCCTGCCTGTCATACCTCTATCCCTGTGCAGTGCAGAATGGTGTCCTGAGGAACTGGGCCTAAGCTGTCCCAGGGACTCTCTCAGACCTTCCTCCAAGAGCCCAGATGTTGAGACTTTGGCATGCCCTGTGCAGCTGCTGGCAACCCAGACAGAGGCAGGTTTCATTTGTCTTCACACTAGGGAAAGCATGGCACCAGCTCCTGTCTCAACGTGGTGCAGGCCAACCTGTCCAGCCCTTAAGCTGGGCTCTGCCGCAGTGGTGTCTGGGGCCATGGTCACAGGGCATGTCCCCTCTGGCCAGCCTAGCACTGCCACAAAGTCCTGGAGCCATGGGGCAGGGTGCTGTTCTTCCCAGATGTCACTCCTGAGGTAGCAGTCACCGTGCCCCTGGCTGGGACATCCAACTTCTGATCATTAACCACCCTTATCAGGTGGTGGGTTCAAGGTCCTGACCAGGGGGGTCTTGTCCCCAGGTTGGGCAGGCAGCTCACAGCACAGAGTGGCTGCTTTCCCCCTCAGATACTCCCTGGGAAACGGGGATGTCCTGGGCGGGGCTCCCGACTGGTGCCTGCTGTGCTCCCTGCCAGTGGGGCAGGGGCGGAAGGTGCAGGACCCGGGCACCCCTGTGCCGGCTGACACCGGGAAGCACCGAGGCGGGGGGAGCCGCAGCCAAGCATGAGCGCCTGCCGCCACCTCCCGGCTGATGGCAGCCGGCTCTGCAGCTCGCCCTGCCCCAGCCGGGCGGGACCCAGGGCAAGGCACAGCCGGGCCCCGGTCCAGCTTCCAGACCGGCACCCTGCGGCTCTCGCTCCCAGCGGCTAGAGAGCCTTCGGCCGCTCCCCACCTGTGTGGCAGCTTTTATCCGCACTGGAGAGTGGGACCCCGCTACCTCTTTCTGGTTAATGCCGTTGCCCCTTAGAAAAACAGTAAAAACTACAGGCCCTGGTAAAATGCCTTTCTTATGAACGCCTTTATATATTGGAAGTCTGCAATAAAGTGTGCCCAGAGCCTTCCCTTCTCCAGGTTGAACAACTCCAGCTCTCTCAGCCTTTCTTCATGGAAGAGGTGTTCCAGCCCTCTGATCTTTTTTTGTGACCCTCCTCTAGACCTACTCCAACAGGTTCATGCCTCCTTTGTGCTGAGGACACCAGAGCTGGACCCAGGTGGGGTCTCACAAGAGCAGAATAGAGGGGGAGAATTACCTCCCTTGATATGCTGGCCATGCTTCCTGTTTTGCAGTCCCAGATGTGAACAGCTTTCTGGGCTGCAAAGCATGCTGCCACTTCATGTACTAATTTTCAACCACTAGTATCCCTAAGTCCTTCTTCACAGGGCTGCTTTCCACCCATCCATCCCTCCGTCCATCATCCATCCCTCTCCCAGCAGGTACTGGTACTGTGGTTGCTTCTATGAGTGCAGGACCTCGCACCTGTGGAAGGGCAGAGGCTTCACCACCGCGTCAATGGTGGGAGGGCGGCGGCTCCCCGAGCCGGTTGTCGCTGTCCCCGCAGCCTGCCGGTGGGGGGGTTGGGGTGTGTGTCACCGACAGCCCGGCTCGTTCCAGCTGCCGCCGCTAGGCTGTGCTCCCCGCCCTCGGACCGCGGGCGGCGGCCGGAGCTCCGCAAGGACCGGCTGCCAGGGCTGGGGAGGAGGCCGAGGAAGGGGGGAGTTGGGTGAGTCACCCCCTCCCCCAGAGCCGCCCGGAGGGGACTTCCGAAGGGAAGCGGCCGGGCCGTGACACATCCGCAGGCGGAGGATGCTGCGGGGAGCCGGGGCACCGCCAGCTCCCGGGGAGTCCCGCAGCGCTAGGCCAGCCGCGGTCCCACCTTGTGATGAGTGGGGCAGAGGCAGGAGAGCAAACGCTGCGTTTATCATGGGGACCGCGGCTGGGGGTGGCAGGTCCCATCCTGTGTGTCCCTCTGCCCCAGGGATGCTGCTACTCCATTCATCCCTCAGTGGCACCAGCAGGTCCAATCTCACCTCACTGGTGAGATCTGTGGGTGCAGAGACAGGCACTGTGAGACCCCCTTTCTGCACTACCCTTCAACCCATCCACCATACATTGTTCATGGAGGGTCTTGGCTGCTGGGACAGACTGACGGCTTCTTTCTGTGACTTGTGCTGTGTCACCCGAGGGCTAGAAACTTTTCCCAGGGCTGAATGCACTAACCCCCATTTGCTCTCCTACAGTGGGAGGAGGAGTGGGGTGTCCCATGGGAGGGCATCCCCTGACTCACCCCCAGAAAAGCCCAGGCTGTGAGAAGACTGAGTCCGGGGTCCCAGGGACTGTAAATAGCATTTAACTGGAGATGGCCTATCACGCCAGCTGTGTGTCACTGCACTGTCACTGCCTGAGTCATGAGCTATGCTGGGGCCAGCAGGGCAGCACAGGGGGGACATGGGGAGATCCAGAGAGATGGGGACAGATCCCAGACCTGGAGACAGCTACTCTTGTCCTGCATAGAGGGTTCAAGTGGGACCCTCTTGTGCCTCTCTTGAAGGTCCCCATCTCCTTATTTCCTATTCTCTGAGCCCTTAGATCTAGCCAGGACCCTGGGGACAGCAAAAGCTGTTGAAATGAGAGGTAAATCAACCACCATGATGGTGTGTGTGTGTCTCCCACGTTGGGCTTATCACCCAGCAGCGAGCTCTGTTCTGGGTTCCCCCTGCTGTGTGCCCCGTGGGATCCTGCAGGCCAGGACCTTTCCCTGAGGACGTGGGAGCGGGATGTGGAGTAAGCCCTGGGCTGGCGGTCTGTTATCACAGGAGACGGGAGGCAGCCCCAGGCTGCAGCCCCAGGCTGCTCTCAAGTGGTCCTGGTTGATTAGTGACTTCAAGTGCCTACAGAGTTATTCTAAGTCAAGTAGGCACGTTGGGACCTGACCTGGGACCAAAGAAACCAGTGCTGGGCTTTGTGGGGGATGCCCCATCACCTCTCTCCCCACCAACCCCGCAGTGATGGGGAGGTGTCTCCCCTCCAGTTGCTCTCCCTGTCCCTTACTCCTCCTGCAAAAGGCTGTTTGCTGCAGCCCAAAACAAACCTGATTTTATCTCCTGACTCCAGTTCCCTTGGCTGTGGGCCACGGTTGATGCCTCCCACGCAGGACTTGTAAAGCCCATTTGGGGACCCGTGCACAGAGCGGGCTGTGTACACTACCACATGACATCATGTTTACGGCCTGCGGGGGCCCAAGGACACCCCCTCCCAGCGGCATTGCTCCCAGCCCAAGCAATGTGTGTCCTGCCTGTGGCCGGACAGATGGACCTACAGACAATGGGGGGGGGGGAGCAGGACTGGCCACAGCATCATGTCTGCCTGGAGAGGGTGCTTTCAGCTTCGCACAGCAAGCTGCTCTGCCCTGGCCTCAGTTTCCCCTCTGGGCAGTATAGAGCAGATTCTGTGCTAGCAGCGAGGGTGCACTGCTGCGGCAGCACAAGGTCAGGCCCTCAAGTTGTTGTGCAGAGAGAAAGGCAAATTTTTTCCCCTTGGGACTCGGATGTTCCCTTCTCTCCCAGGACAGAGCTGTGCCTTTTCTGCTGCTGAAGCTGTTGGGAAAGAGCAACAATGTCCAGGGCCACAGGGGCTCACTAAGGAGTGCTAGGGCCATCCATCCATCCATCCATCCATCCATCCATCCATCCACACTTGCATGCAGCTTTCTATCTCACAGCCATCTCTCCATCCATCTACTGAGCTGCCTGTGCATTCACCCATCCATCCATCGACAAGCACCTGCATCACTCTTCTCACCCATCCTCACAACTACCTGTCTGTCCATCCAGCTAATCACCCACCATCTGTCCTTCCTTTGTCAGTCCCTCTGTACATCCATCCATCCATCCATCCATCCACCCATCCATCCACCCATCCATCCATCATCTGCCTGTTGGTGCTCAAGTGATGCCAGCCAGCAAACAGCCCTCCTTGGAGTTACAGGTACACGTGTGTGGGGGGGACCATGCAGATCACTGCGGGCAGGGATGCCCTGGGCTGTGTCCAGCCATGGGGCAGGGGCTGGGAGTGTTGGCCGGGAGGAGGCAGGGGACATGTCTAATTTAAGAACAGGCCCCGTGGTCGCTGTCAGCGCCGGGCGGCTCTGATCTGGGGACAGGTCCTCATCAGCTCTGCTTGCCGCCCGCCGGCCTGACATGAAAGGACTCTGTGCCCCGATAAGGCCCCAGACGCTCGGCCCTGGAGGTGGGCAGCACTGCAGCCAAGCCTGGGGGACCCCCAGAGAGTGAGCCTCAGTGTGGCTGTTCTCAGATTCACTGTCATCCCAGCACCACCGGGCTTGTGTGTTTGCATCAGTCAAGGAGCTCAGCCCCAGGGGCTGCCCTCTGCTCTGCACACCAGGTCATGTTCTGTATCACCATGAGTTCTTACCAGTGACATGCCCATGGAGGGCTCTGTCCCCACAGCTGCCCCCAGCCACTCCACTGGCCATTGTCCTGCACCAGAGTCCCCCGGCTGCGAGCGGCCGCGGATGGGGACCATGTTGTTTTAATAAGATCATTCTCCTCCTGCCGTGAGGTTGCAACCCCAGGCTTATGACATCACAGCGTGCTGCCATGGAGACGCCGGGATGTCACAAACACAGCTCGATGACCTCACTGCAGGAGCAAGAGATGGGGCCAACCTGGGTTTGATCGCCAATGTCCTCGGGAATAAAGGAGGGGAGGGACGCTGGGAAAGTATGCGGCTGCTGAGCGCCGGGGTGTTTGGGTTGGAAATCGCAGCGCTTTCTCCTCAGCGGGAAAGCCCCGTTCCTTCCTCCCCCCATCTGCTCCCTCCCAGCGGCCAGAGCCCCCCAACCTTGTGGCTCTGGGGCAGGGGGGCTGAAGGAGTGAGGCACCCCCATCCCTGCTCTTGAGGCCATGCAGTGAGGAGTGACAGCTGGAGCTCAGTGCAGAACCAGGGCACCAGTTTAGGGGTAGAGATGGCTGTGTTCCTGAGCAGGATGGGGCACTCAAGAGGTGCTTTGTACCAGGAGCAGGATGGGGACCATTGGAGATGCTGTCACATGGGGCTGGGTATCTGGGAGAGTCTTCTCTTCCCCAGGGGAATCCCAAAGTGCTGCTGCTACCCTGGGACATGACTCCCCTTCACAGCACCCTGCAGCTGGGCCCAGCTGCCCAACAGCCATCCCCTTCCCAGTCCATAACCAGCAGCACCTCCTGGCGACCAGCCCCCACTGCCTTATCAACCTTCCTATCTGCAGTCCAGTTCTCCATCCTCCACACAGAGACCCTGCCACTGGGGAAACTGTGGCTGGCTGGGGGCACAAGGTTCCCCCTTCTCTCTGCTGCAGGGGTGCCTGCTCCTCCCTGCATCCCTCATCATTAATTTCCATCAGTGGCCAAGCGGGGCCGGGGCTGCCCGGGGGTGGCTGAGGAACACAGCGCTTTCCCCTGATAGCAAAAATAAATACATTAAAATTCTTGCAGGAGGCAGAAGAATGCGGGAAGGCAGGAAAAAATTGTTTTATAATTTGTAATAACACAAAAGACGGGGGGGGGGAGTGGGGGGGCGTCAAGCTGCAAGAGGCAAGGCAAAGCTGAGACAAAGGACCAGCTGTGGTGGAGAAGGCTGCTTCAGGGTGGTGGTGGCATCCCGTCACCCATAGCCCTCACTCATTGTCACCACTGTGGCCTTGTTCCCTGAAGGATGTGGCCCTTTGGGTTCTGTTGCAGAAAGGGGGGTTTGTGTGAGCAAACTCCTGGGGCTGGGGGTGCAGGCAATCACCCCATGGCTGCTGAAGAAGGTCTCAGCCTCTCCATGCCTTAGTTTCCTTGCTAAGGAGGGATTTTTATGGAACTGGGAGAAATCTGGGAGGCAGGGACAAACCCTGGGCACTCCATTGGGCCTCAGACCCTGGTACAAGCATAAAACAAGGACCCTGGCTTTGTCTATCCTTCCCCACCAGCCCCTCGCAGGGGGTTTCACCACAAGGCCAGTTCCCATATAGGTGCTGTGAGCATCACACCCCCCCCCCCCCCCCCCCCCCCCCCCCCCCCACCCCACCCGCCAAAAAA
>NDXB01021764.1:74365-86839 GCA_002631895.1 Agapornis roseicollis | reverse complement strand
CTCCTCCCACCCCCCCCCCCCCCCCCCCCCCCCAGCCCCAGCCTGCCTAACACAGAGCTGGGACATGATAAGGCGAGTTGCTGTGCGCCAGCCGCACCTGCTCGCCAGGACGGGGCTCCCCCTCCTCCTGCTCCCCTCTTCGGGGCAAAATCAAAGGGATTTTTCTGCCCTTAGGAAATCAGATAAAGGTTTCTCACCTGCCCCGAGCTGCCTTTGCGAGGAGGCCGGGTGCGCAGGGCGGGGGGACAACAGGCACTTTCAACACGCCGGCAGATGAGCTGTGTATTGCAGAGAGCTGCTGTGGAGCTCTGCTCACAGGGGTGCTGGGCACGGTGTCAGCCTCTCCCCAGCCTTGGCAGGGATGTGTCCTCCCCAAGAGCTGCTTGTTGCTGTCTTCCCTTCTTGATTCGAGGTGATGGGGTTCCTGTAGCACAGGTAGAATGGAAGCTGGTGAGTGAAAGCAAAAGACACAAGGCACCAGCCATGGTGCAGCAGCACAGATTCAGTGTGCAGGTCATGGAAGGTACCTGCATCCCTGTGCTGCAGCCAGGACAGTTCAGTCCTGATCACCATGCCAAGGGTGCAGACTGGGATCCCAGTCCCTGTGTGGGAGGGCACAGAAGGAGCAGGTGGGAAACCTCCGAAGGTGGTAGGAGTCTCTTACCTTCTGTGCCCAGGAGGGAGAGGAGGATTGTGCCAAGCCACAGATACAACCTGAATCATTCACCACTGAATGCTGCCGGTGGGGGGTGAATGTGCCTGGGAGAAGGGGAAAAGCCACTGGTGATGGGGCAAGAGGATCAGTGAAGGGCAAGCCAGGGGCTGGAGGTGGGGGGTAGTACACTCCCAGGAAGGGAGGGAGAGTCCAAATCACTGCTGGAGGGAGGGGTGAGCTCAGCAGCTGCAAGGGTGCTATGTTTTGCCCGTTGCTGGTGGCAGATATCCCATTTCCCTTGGGGTAAACCAGTGGGCTGACTGGGTGCTCAGCAGATGTAGGTGCAGAGGTGGTTCAGGACCCTCCAGGGTGATCTGTGGCCTGGATGCTGCAAGGCTGGGAGCTGCATCTCCAAGCTCTGCTGTGAGTCACAGATGGTGCAAGAGGAAGCAGAGACCCAGGGCCCTGGGCTGAGTCCTAAGAAACCATACCTGAGGTTGCCTGGGAGGGAGAGAAAATTGGGGTGACAGCCTATGGACACTGTCTCCTCCTGTCCCCAGGCTCCCAGCCCTGGTGTGGCCCCTGCTACCTCCCAGGCAGCTCCTGCTGCCTGCTGTGATCCAGTGCTGGGGGCTGTCTCCCTCCTGGGTCACTGCTGCACCTGAGGGGAGATCACCATAAACAATCAGGCCCTCGCTGTGCTTTTCTCTAGGTCTCTTTGCTCCTGGGGCATTCTCGTTCATCTTCATGTCTTCCTGCCCCAAGGATGTCTCCCCAGAGGAACTGTAGCCAAGTGCTGGGAGCTGCTTGGAGGTGGGAGTCACTCCTTCAGCATCCTCAGGCAGGACAGATTGGTTTGAGGGCAGGCAGGACTGTGGAGCCAGACTGGTGCTATGCAGACCCAAGACAGGGTCAGGGATGTGCTGGGAGGGAGGGGAGGGATGCCAGGTTTTGGCAAGGACATAACAATGTTGTCAGGGTGCAGGAGAGTGATGGGCAGGTGCCAGGGGGCACCCCGAGGCCAGTTTGGATTTAGCAGGGCCTCACCAGGACCCAGAGTGGAGCCAGTCAAGGCTGTGCCAGGCAGGGTCCCGCAGGGGCTGCGGGGCTGAGCCAGGCTGTGCCAGGGGGGGCTGTGCCAGACAGGTCGGTGGCAGGTCCCTGGGGCTGCTGCGGACAGGGCTGTGCTGAACAGACACCGCTAAAAGGGGTGCAAGTCCAAGCACCGTGGCGGGAAGCAGGGCCGGACAGGCTGCGGCCACTGTTCCAGTGCCGAAGGGTGCCCGAGGCAGCTGCCGTGCCCACGCCACCGTCGTGGCTGCGCGCCGGGAGCCGAGCTTGGCACCCAGGAGTCCCCCCGCCCGGCCCGCCCTGTCCGTCCCCCCGGGCTCCGGTTTCCCTGTCGGAGGCAGATGCTTTCGCAGCCCCGTCCCTCCTCCTCCTTCGCCGGAGCAGCCTCCGCGCCGCACTCCAGCCGCCCGGAGGTGCCTGCCCAACCCAGCCAAGCCCAGCCCAGCCCCGCCGGCCGCGGTGCCAGCCCGGCCGGCCGGCCCGGCAGAGGGAGGCAGCGGGCACCCACCCGCCGGGGCCCCAGCCGGACCCTCGGGGCGGCGGAGAGCCCGGCTGCCCGGCTCCCCGCGGGGGGCGCGGAGGGGGCTCGGTGCTCTCCTCAGCCCTGGCAGGATGCTGCCTTCCTCCCGGACCCAGCTGGGGCTCTTCTTCATCCTTCTCTGCCCCGCCAACATCATCGGGCTCTGGTGGTGAGTAGGACGTCGCTCGGTGGGTGCAAGAGGTCTCCAGCGGTGATACCCTCGCAGCAGCTTGGGGACAACAGACTGCCCTACACCCAGGGCACCCCTCTGGTGGAGACTGCTGCTCGTTGGCCAGGAGGATCCAGATCGAGGGGACCCCCACGCTCTCGCGGTTCGGGCACACGAGTGTGTCAGGGACAGCAGGCAGGGGAACCCCTAGGGTATGGGATACCCAGGACCTGTGGAGAGAGCTGCCTCCCCGCACCCCAAGCCTGGGAGGGTTGTATGCCTGAGGGGTGGGGAAGTGGGGGTAGGGGCCTCCAAACCCCTCCAATAAGTCAACTTTAATTAAAAGCCCGAGGGTCCCTACGGTGTCACCTCCCGAGCAGTGGCCTGGACATGGCGGGGACAAAACCCGTGTTTGTAGTGGTGCCTTCATCAGAGGCAGACGGTGCCTTGCAGGATACCGGAGGGGGTGGGGGATTCATTACAGGCACAGAGCTGGGACCTAGCCTTGGAAAGCACAGGTATCTGTCGAAACATGAACTATTTAAATCTATTAAGAATTTCACCCAGCCTGTCTTTATCCGGTTTTAAGTGCTTAGATTCCAGCTCCCCGGCGTGCCGTCCGGGCTATCATTCATTATCTGAGGCTATTCGTCTCCACATTGTCACACTCTTTTGACCCCTAAAATAAAGCTCTCCATAAGCTTTTCCCCTCCCGGTCCCCTGCCTGCCCGCAAGTGATTTATTCCACAGCTCCATCCCCTTCACTAGCCCTGGCTCCAGGAGCGCAGGGCAGAGGGGGGAGGACTCAGTGGGTATAAATTGTGCTGTTACGGTCAGATGTACACCAGCTGAGCTTGGTCCTGGAGCCGAAGTGCTGTGTTTATTGCTAGGGAAGGTGTTAATGTGGGTCTAAGAGGGGTTTACCTTGTTTTTTTCACTAGAGGAGGAGAGAGACAGGTATATCGAGCCCTGCATAGGGCAGGCAGGCATAGGGTGCATGTGGGGGACTCCCTGCTCCCCATCAGCTGTGCCATGGTGGGACACAGTCCCTCCTGCTGGCCAAGAACAGCTGCTTTTCCTTGGCTAACTTTTGGACTGCTGCTCTGCACACACGGCAGCGATACTGACATATTGTCCCTTCAGCCCTCCTTGCTTTCTCTGTCCCATCCCCACCAATACCCAGCCGACGAGCCCTCACCCCTAAGCTCATGCCCCACACTCCAGCTCGGGGGACATAGGTGCTATCCTGCCCATGGCTGCAGTGGGCAGGGGTGAAGCAGGAGCTCACTTTTCCTTCAATGTAGAGGGCAGGCAGATGGCACCGGGAAGGGCAGCCTGCTGGTGTTCCTCTGCCCTGTGCCCCAGCTGCTTAGAGCAGTATTTCGCTGCCGAGCCTGGGTCCTGCCGGTGCTGTGACCACGCCGTGCGTGCGCTGGCAGCGCCGGCCTGGGGAGATCAGCAGGATTTGGCAGAGCAGGGCAAGGGGGCAAACTTTATTTTTTTTTAAAAAAAAAAAAAAAAAAAAGGAAGCAAAGGAACCTTTAATTGAGGAGCACAAACCCAGCTGCAGGCAGCGCGGCCCAAAGTGCCGGCAGCAGAGCAGCCGCAGGGGGATCACCAGCACGCACTCTGCTTCGCTCTGGAGCCCGCAGCCAGCGAGCCAGGAAGAGGTGATGTGTGGATGAGGCCACCAGCACCACCAAACGGGCGTGGACAGGGGACTGGAGCAGCGGCTGATTCACGAGCTGCTTCCCCCAGAGTTTGGGTTCTCTGGCCCCCGGCTGAGATCATCCCACATTTCCAGGGAGCTCTTCCCATGCGGGGGAGAGAGTTCGTGGCTCTGCCTGGCTCTTTGCGCCAGCTCCAGACAGGCATCTTCCCACACGCCTGCTCTGGGTACCCATCCCCTCTTCCAGGTCTGGGTAGAACTGATGTCTGTAGGATCTGCTTTTGGTGAGGAGGGGTTCAGGGGTGCAGCTTTGTGTTGTGCCACCATTCCTGGAAGCCTCAGGCTTGGTGGCATCAGTAGAGCTGTTCCTTGCTCTCCCTGTCACTGACTCATAGGGTCTTTAGTGGCTTTCCTCCACGTGTGCATATCTAGACACTCATGGGTGCTTAGCCAAGAGCAATGTTCTCCTGGGCAAGAAAGGAAGGTCTTTACCTCCCCCCAATCCCATCCCAGGCTGCATTGGCTATGCAGTAAGGAGGGATGCAGGGGCTGTCTGTTTGAGGCATTTCTTTCCCATGCTGGTGACAAACTGACCTGTGAGAGTGGCATGGAGTGGCTGGGTCCCAGAGGGCATGGTCCCCAGCCCAGGCACACAGTTGGGTTTGGCCACCCATGAGTGGTAACTGCACCTGTTGGGATCCTAGCAGGTGACTGAATCTACAGAGGAAGGTTTGGGTGTGATGTATGAGCGGTGACATCATGCTAGTACATCATAGCCAGAGAAGGAGCATCCTCACTGTGGTAGGATGCCTCCAGAGGGAGGGCTCACTGAAGATACAGTCACCCTTGTCCTATACCCCTGTGCCTAAGAAGCAGTAGAGGGACAGCAGGATGGGCAGACACATGGATCTTTCCATGGCAGAGGGGAGCAAGCTGTGGTCACTGTCATTCAAGTGCTGCTGGTCCCTTGGTTAGTGCCAGGCTGCAGGGTATGGGCTTGCCTTGCTCCTGCCAGCCCTGCAAAACCTCTTTCTTCCTCCTACCCTCATTTTTTCATGGTTCTCACCTGGCTGCTTGTGCAAGAGTGATTCCTCCCAGAGCAGGACAGGCAGAGACTGCCTGGGGCAGGGATATGGGGCACGCAAACCTGGTGTCTCAGGAGCCCCAGGCAGGTTGAGGGCAAGATTTCATCTGAGACAATTTGTGGTTGGGCTGTGCTCGCAGGGAGGCACTGTGGGGATAGGAGAGGCAAATCTGGGCTTTCCCAATGCTGCAGTGGCTGTCAGCTTTTCATGGGCATGACCGAGAACAGCTGGGAGGTGGAAGAGAGAGCAAAGGCGAAGTTCATCCCAGGTGAGACGTGCTCCACTCCACCTGTGGGTATGAGGGATGGACCCCTGCCCTGCATCCTCTTCCCATGCATGCACATGTGCAGTGAATCTCCAGGTTTCCACGGGGCTCCATCAGAAGAGCTCAGGGAGGACTCGTGTCAGCAGTCATGGCTACACCCTTGCTCAAGGAGGTCCCAGCCCTGCACCCCCAAAAGCCACATACCCACAAGAGGGTTTCATGTGAGTGACCTCCCCTTCCCCTCTGCTGCCCCAAGCAGCATCCACACTGCAGAGCCTGTAAGAGACTGTAGGGCCTTGGGGTGAAGATCATGAGTCACCCCCTGGGCTTGCTGACCAACACCCACCAACCCTCATCCCATGGTCCCCCATGGTGCCCAGCAGACTGGGCTGCCCAGTCATCCCGGGCATGCCTTTTGCAGGCAGCAAAGCACCTCCCAGTATGGGAACCCCTGCCCGGCACCATCTGCCTGTGCCCCTTCTAGGGCAGCTGCTGACTGGCTGGGCTCTTCAAAGGGAAAATATTTCCTTGCACTCTTTGAGATGTCAGGGCCCTGGAATTGGCCTACCTGTGCCTCTGCCAAAGACAGCTGAGCTTTCCCCTGTGCCATCCCTTGTTCCTGCTCCTGACCACCTCAACTCTCCCACTGTGACATCCAGTGTACCCAGCCCTGTTATTGCATGTGCCCCAAGCTGGAGGTCTCATCTGAGCTTTGCATCAGAGGCTTGACCCCTTCAAATTCCCCTCATGCAGGAGTGTGCTGGGCAGCACTGGGAACACCCCAATATTGGCTCAGGATCTGCAGGGTCCTGACACCAGTTTTTGTACCCACATTTGGGCACCCACATTAGCCCAGCCTTTGTGCCTCCATTAGGACTCAGAGGAAGGATGCAGTGACCACGGGTAGGTGGACCCCTTTCTTGGATCTCCAGGGCTTAGACATGGCTTTGGGACCTCCACCTCTGTGGATGTGTGCTTCCTCCACCCCCGGTACCCACAGCACAAGCTTGGGCAGTTCCTGCCTGCAGGCACCTGGCCTTGGCATGACCTTGCAGCAGGCAGGTCCATGGGTTGATGTTGTGCCACGCCAAAGCCTCTTTCCTTTGGGCAGCTTCCCAGCTGTTTGCATGCCATCTTTACCAAGGAGGTGTGAGGAGGAGGGCAGGGAACAGAGGCCCCCTGCTCTCCCAGTCCCATGGCATTTCCTGTTCCTTGGTGCCCCCGGCACTGCTCAGCAGCTGAGTCCTGGCCATGCCCCCCAGCACAGTGACTTGCTGCTTACTCACACCCCAGCTCCCCCCGTGTGCCTCCTGCTCCTCTTTCCACACCCGGCTGCCTGGGCTAGTGGCAGCACCCACACATCACCCCGGGTGAGGGGCTGGGTACTTGTCGTGTGCCTGCGCAGGGTGAAGGGGAAGCTGAACGGGTGAAATCCATGTGCATGTCCCCTTGCCCTGTTTGCACAGCTTGGAAAGGGACCAGCTCCCACCAGGTCTGGTTCCCTTGCAGGGCTGTCACTGAGCGTCACACCACTGGGTGGAATGTGGGGTGACCTGTCACCCCAGGGATGGGGCTCAACTCTCCAGAGCTGGCATCCCATGGCTCTTGCCTTTCCAAAGTAGGTGGAAAAGTGCCTATGGGCTCCGGGCAATGAGGTGGGTACCCTGGCATCCTGCATCCCCTTCCTGAAGGCATTCAGGGAGTGGGATGAAAACCTGTATGCAAGGCAAGCCACCCAAGGGGACCTTTGCTACCCCACAGCAGGATCTCCTTACTACACAGAAACAGCCAGGCAGCAGTAAGCAATGGGTGCCAGTGCCTCATGGAGCTGGCATGGCACAACTGCCACTCTTCCTCAGGGTTTCAGGGCCATCAGGACCATAGGAGACATTTTTCCACCCAAGATGTGGGTGCTCTTCCTTGTCACATGGCTCTGCCAGGCCCTTTCCATCAGCTTTCTGCAAACCAGGACCCCACTGGCTCTCCTTGATCACATTCTGTTGGCAGGGGCCAGGAGAAGCCCTGCTTCACCCCAGCCCCGTGTCCAAAGGGGAGATGGGAACTCATGACAGGTTCCTTTGTCTGTAATTTCGGCTGGGAACCACACTGGGACACACTGAGGCTCCATAGCAGTGAGGTGAGCTGGAAAAGCTGATGATGACGGTAATTGGGAGCCCCCAGGTCTGTTGCAGTGACGACAGCATCCAGAGCACAGGGGTTGCATCAGAAACCCCAATGACTCCTATTTTCTGTGCGTCACCTGGACTTCTCCCAGGCTGTGTCTGTGGCAGCCAAAGAGGTGACAGCAGCAGGTTGGATGCAGCTTGTAGCTCCTCTTCTGTGCTCCTCTCAGTTTTCCCTTTCAGCAGTGGGTGCTGTGAATCAGGCCAGAAAGTGGGGCTCATTCTTCTGGGTCTTTTGGGGGTAAGGTGACAACTGCCTGGGGCATCAGGAGAGGGGTGCCAGGGGCAGCAGGAAGGATGCTGCCGATGCACACAGTCTGGCTGGGGGGTGCCAGGTGGGAGGCATCGGGTACTGGGGTGCCCTGGGCAGGCTGGGGGGGAACAAGGCTGGCGACCCGGTTCCCTCACCAGGGCAGGGGGAGGAGTGCCCGGCGGCAGAGGTGGGGCACCTTAATTGTAGATGCGGGAGGCCTTGGAGCAGGACAAGCTCAGGCAGATCTGGGCCCTGTGCTGGAGCCCTTGCCAAAGCGGTAGCAGTTTGGCAGCATTTTTCTTGCCCTTGTCTCCCCCCCATCTCCCCCCCAACCCCTCCAAAGCAAAACAGCTCTCGGGCTCCTGGCAGCCTCCCCGTGCCAGAACGTGGAGCCCAGCGGAAATTAACATCGCTCCGGACTTAGGCAGCCCACCCCATGCCTCGCCAGCACGGCCGGGAGCTCCCGCTGGCCTCCCTGCCGACGGGACACGGGTGCGGACCCCCCCCNGGTAAATGTGGGGGGGGGGGAGGGGCCGGGCCTGGCCTTTGGGGGGGCCCCGGCCCGGGCCCGGGCGGGGGGGGACCGGGGGGGGCCCCCCCCCCCCCCCGGAGCCGCCCGCCGCCCCCCGGCCCCGCGGGGCTGAGCTCTTCTTCCAGGCCTGATGCGGCGGGCCGGGGTGAGCCGCAGTTCAGCATTTGATCTGATGGCCCCGGGGGGCTGGCGCATCGTTTTATATGAGTACAAAGAGTTGTCTCTTAATGAAAGTCCCATCCCGGCTGCCTTTCCTCCCCACCGCACCGGAGCAGGAGGACAAACCTCTGACATCTCATCGGGGATGTCGGGAGCCCGTGGTTCCCAAAGAGGGAGAGTTTAAAGCCCAGCCTTGAGCCTTGAATCCATCCCCATGTGGTCATCGTGTGATAGGACTGGGCAGGCTTGCTGGTGGCTTTCCTACGCGGCCTCAGTTTCCCCAGCAATGGGGAGCCTGTGCCATTCCAGCACAAATCCATGACGCTGCCCCAGCCTTTTGCAAGGCACCCGTTCATCATGCAGCAAAGGGAAACTGAACTGTGGGAAGCAGAGGGAGATGCATTCTCCTCAGCACCAGTGTGGGCTTGCCTCAGTTTCCCTACTGGAGGTCACCTTTCAAGCCTGTGCCCCTAGGTTGAGCTGTTTAACCCTTTAAACCCCGAGACAAAGCATAAAGACTCCTTTTCCAGGCTGTGTGAGAGGGCACATCCTTCCCAGACCCAGCTGCAGTTTGGTGGGCAGGAGATGCAGGCAGCATGGGAGCCTGATATGGGGCAGGGGGGCCCTGGCAAGACTTTGAGCTTCAAACGAGGGGCTCAGAAGGGGTTTGCACTGGGGGCAGAGTGGCAAGTGAAGTCCTGCAGCCCTGCAGCTGCAGAGAGCAAAAAGGAAACCTAGAGCACAGTTAAACACTGAGATTCAGCTTGTGATTTTCAAGCCCCTGGGGCTTGGCCAGACTATAAAGGTCTGGGTTTGGAAGCTACAGCACAACTGGTGCTCCCCAGTGAGTGAGGCAGCCAGCAGCACAGGCTGCAAGGGTGCTGCTCCCCAGGGGATCCCAGGGGATGTAGCCTTGTAGTCCTCAGGCACCCCAAAGCACAGGGGATGCTAAGTGGATGCTGTGGGCATCCACAGCCAGGAAAAACTTGTTATCAAGCATGACAAACTCTGAGCCTTTAGGAGTAGTGCTGGAGGCAAGTGGGAGCTGAGTGGGGTGGTGTTTGGGGTGTGCTAAATTCTGGCAGCCCACGGCCATGCAATCTCCATGCCACAGGACAAGCAGTGCGGGTAGGAGGCTGTTGGCATGGTGTGCCTGCCCTTTGCCTGCTGCCGCTCTGGCATTGCCCATGGCGGAGCTGGAGCATTGCCCGCTCTGGCACAGGGCATAGCGCCAGCGGGATGCACAGCTGCACGAGTTGTGCCATGGAGGGCACTCCAGGCAAAATATGTGGGGAAAGAGCAGGAGTTTCTGCAGCCAGCGGCATGCTGGCAAGCATGGCATTGTGCTCAGGCTTTGCCTCCCAGCCCCAAGAACCAGGCATCTTTCTCCGGCTGTGCTGGGGAGGAAGAGCGGCCTCTGACACAGGCCCAGTGGAGAGTTGCCCTCCCGTGCTGGCATTGGCAGGGCTGGCGATGCCACCTGCATCCCTCCCTCGCGTGCCTGCCTGTAGTTCCCTTCCCCTGGGGCCGGTGCCTGGGTAGCAGGAGCATGGGAGCCTGGCCAGCAGCCAAAGGGCTTTATCACCAGCAAGGTCACTCGGCTCTTCTCTCACGGGGTAAAGCAGCAAGCACTCCTGGAGAGGGGGAGGCGCATTGAGAGCTGCAGCTGCACCGCACATTGGTCACACCACCATGGCAGGGCTGTGCCAGGTCAGCTCCAGATCGAAAGGGCAGGTGTTGAGCAGCACAGCATGTCTGCCATCCCCCACTGGGGACACCACCACATTACCTCAGGGATGTCCCCAAGGGCTTTGGGATCTGGAGTGGCATGTGCAGCGTTCTCCTCCAGGCAGCCCCACAGTCGGGGATCTCCCCCATTCCCTTTCTGACTGGGCAGGGCAAGGAGTCCCCTGGGTGCTGGCACACCTTGTCCCCTTGTCACCCAGGCTCAGCACTGAGCCAGCACTGCCCAATGGCCCTGCTCCATCCTTGGGAGCAGATCTGGCCATGCCCCATCCCCACCCTGGTCTCTCCGGGCTCGGGTGCTGGTTTTGCTCTGCTCGCTGTCCCCTCCTGCAGGGCAGTGGGGAGCCCCTTGGTCATGGACCCCAACAGCATCTGCCGCAAGACGAAGCGGCTGGCGGGGAAGCAGGCGGAGCTGTGCCAGCTGGAGCCAGAGATAGTGCAGGAGGTGGCCAAGGGCACCAAGCTGGGCGTCCGGGAGTGCCAGTACCAATTCCGCTTCCGCCGCTGGAACTGCACCAGCCACAGCAAGTACTTCGGCAAGATCCTGCAGCAGGGTAAGGCAAGCGCTTCCTCTGCCTCCCATCTCCAAAAAAGCCTCCAGCCACCCGGTCGCGTGCCTCCCCGGGACTCCTGGAGCAGAGTCTGGGCATGCAGGCCTGTGAGTGTGTGTGCTCTGTGTGTGTGTGTGTGTGTGTGTGCGCGCAGGGGGTTGCTCAGTGCTCCCCGGTGTAGTCACGCTGAGGTTTTACTGCCGGGACATGTCTCCCCGTGTTGTAATGAAGCAATTACCGATGCTCCCAGACAGTGCAGGGCTTCACAAAGCCCAAGAATGCACCCTCGTCTGGCAGTGATTTACTGCTCCCCCGGGACCCCGGGATGTGCTGGGGGAAGGGGCCTGAGTGGGAGGCTGTGCACAGCAGCAGGGAGCTGCTCCTTGCCCATGGGTGCCCTGCACATCACTCCTCCCGGCCTGGGAGGGTGCAGAGGAGTGCTTGCCCCTGTCCCTCTGTCCCTGGGTAGGCACCCTGGTGTCACCCTGAAAGATAGGGTGGCAGGGAGGGATGCACAAATCCCAGCTAGGTGGATACAGTGGACCACTTAGCAGGTGGTGAGTTGAGTACTGCCCCTGTTCCCATATTGGTCCCTATGCTGGGATAAATGAAGATGCTGGGGCGAGCCTCAGTGTCCATGGCCATAACATCTGCTGGTGCATCTTGGGTGTGCTCCTGGGCCTTGCAGGGGGTCAGGGTGGCCTTCCTGGGGGTTTGGCAAGGGCAGAACACCCTGGGTACCTGCTGGCTGAGGGTACCAGTGAGGGGCAGAGCTAGGCCCCCAAGGAAGACACTGACTCAGGCTCATTTAAGAAGCTGATTTGCAAGTGTGGGTTCCCCCCAGTGTAGGGAGGTACATTCAGTCAAGGGGCAGAGAGCCAGGGCACACGGGGAACACACAGCCTCTGGAGTCACTTATTTTCACACCAACCTGGCAGTGAGGGAGGTGGGATCTGTGCCAGGCAGGGCACCAGGCTGGAAGTGGGGTGGTACTAGGTTGCCAGGGCCAGACCTGGTTGATGAGCTGTTGGGTACCCAGAGCCGGGGGATGCTGAAGGAGCCACCATGGTCTGCTTAGCCCAGCCTCGCTGCTGCAGTGGTGGAAATGAGCAATGTCCTGGCTACAGAGGCAAGTTTGGGAGCCCCTGGCACTCTGGAGACAAAGGAACATCCCAGTTAGGGGCATGGAGGTTCTCAGGGGGCATTGTGTTAGGAGCAGAGAGCTTGCCCTGCACTGAAAGGTGGCAGCAGGCACCAGCATCTTTGTAAGCCTGCAGGGACTGTATCCCAGCACTTTTGGTGTTCCCACCTCTCGTTCAACAGCCTCTTCATTCCAAGGATGCTGCAGTGGGTCCCGGTTCCCTGCCATGGCCTCCCTGATGCAGTCACAGCCATCCGCCTTCCCTCCCTGCGGCCAGTGCCAGGCACAGCATGCCAGGGCAGGCTGGCGTGGGGCAGCCACGTGCCTGGAGGAGCTGTCAGAGGAGCGGCATCCCCCCAGGCTGCGGCTGGCAGGGTGGCACGGGGACCTCTGCCAGCTCTGGGCTGCCTGCCAAACCTCTGCCAGCCCCAGGCAGCAGCAGGCGGGTGGTCGTGTGCCTTGGGGGGGGGGGGGG
>NDXB01021764.1:43467-60825 GCA_002631895.1 Agapornis roseicollis | reverse complement strand
GGGGGGGGGGGGGGGGGGGGGGGGGTTGTCCCGCCGCTCCGGCCCGGCACGGCTGCGGCTCCCCGCTCAGGGCTCTGTCAGGGCCGTTGCCCCCGTTGCCCGCCTCGTTGCTCCGGCCCGGCGGAGAGGCGGCGGGATGCGCGGCTCCCCTCGCTCCCGGAGGTTGTCCCCCTTCTTCCCCGGCCGGAGCCGCCCCAGCGCCCGCCCTATCTGCCTCAGTTTCCCCTCTTTCCCCTGGTGGAGGACGGGCCTCGCTGCCGGGGGCCCCCTCGGGGGCCGGGGGGATGCCGGAGAGGATGTCATGGGGGACGGGACGAGGGCCTTTGGGCTCCGCACCCCAGAGGCGCACACCAGGGTGGGGGATCCACCTGCATTCCCTCCGCGGCTCCGCCGGTGCTAAAAGCGGTGGGGGGGACTAAGAGGGGGCCGCCTGCCTTCCAAAAACCGGCCCCCCAAACACTCACCACCCCATCTGTCTGCATCTCCCCCGAGTGGCTGGCAGCTCCCCTCCACCCGCTCCCAAACTCTGTGCTGCGGACAGCCAGGGGTTAACACTGGTGCTGATGTGAGTGGGGGGGGGTCCCCCCTGCCCTTCCCCCTCCCTCTAGCCCCTTTAAATATAATTTGTTAACGTTGGGACTTGTATTAATTAAAGCAGCAGCCGCTGCAGCCTGTGACCTGGGGGCTTGTCACCGTGAAATCAAGTTTAAATCCAGATTTCAAGGGGGAAGAGAGCCGGGGGAGCGTTGTGTCCTCCTAGGGAGGGTGACAGTGACAGCTCCTTGCTGGTCCCTGGGTCTCCCTGAGCTCTGGGTGGAGCAAGAGGCAGCAGGACCTGCCCTCTGCTCTCCGGGGCCCTGCACAAGGACTCCTGCCTCAGTTTCCCTGCTGTGCAATGCGGAGAAGCACCATAACACTCCCCACACCCCGGGATGCCCTGGGAAAGGGTGGCAGGCACTGTGTCTGGCTCAGGACAAGCATGGGACAAGGTCTTTGCAGTGCTTGGGGCAGAAGCTGCTGGGGCTGGTGGTGGTGATAGCTGCAGACCTGTTTTGCATCTTGTGTCAGCCACGGCTTGCTTCGACAGCGTGAATGAGCGCAGGAGCCAGGCAGAGGATTTCCTCTCGTGTGTTGGTGCTTCGAAGGGATGCACCCCTTCTGCTTTCCTTCTGTCTGCCCTCCCCCACCTCGACTCACCCTGTTGGAGTCACTGTAGATCTGCTCTGTGGCAGACCCACATATCACCAGTGGAAGTGGTGGCATGGGCATAAACACACTTGGAAAGCTGGAGAAAGCAGCAGCCTGACTCTGACAGCTCCCCTTTCCCCCTGAACAAGCTGTAAATCAGCAGGGACCCTGGGGCTGAGCCCTTCCTCCAGAGCTGGATGAGCACTGAGCTGGGGCAGTTAGTCCCTGATCCCTGAGAGCTGCTTCTGTCCATGTGCCTGAACCAAGCTTGTAGGATCTGGGGAAGCAGAGGGGGCATAACCCTTCTCCCCAAGACCAGGTTGCTCTGTAAGGCAGCTACAGTCCTTCCTCCAGCATCCTCCTCCAAGTCTCATTTCTGTAGTCAGGGTTCAAAGGGCTCCAAGCTCCTTGCTCCTGTCAGAGACCCAGCTTTTGGCTGTACTAGGGAAGAGGGAGCCCTGCCTGGAGAGAGCTCTCAGCAGGGACCCAGGTGCTCTGGGCAAGGAGCAGGGCAGTGCTGAGCTCCTGATGGACCCTGCTGCAAGATGCTCCTGGACATCCCTCTGCTTGCCACTTGCTTTGCAAGTCCTCTGCTTGGACACTGTGGATCTATGGGTCCTTTGAGCCATTTCCTGAAGCTAGACAAACACTTCCACCCCTTCCATTTCCCTCTCCACATCAATTTGTCCTGTGTACCACTGTCTTAGCTCCAGATACCTCTCTCTGGACATGCTTTGTCCATCTCCCCACACTCCATCTATCTCCCTGTTTCCCCAAGCAGCACCTCTACTTGTGTGTTTGCTCCCTTCCCATGCCTCCTCTTGCATCCATCCATCAGCTGGTCACTGTGCTTCTGTGGTGACAGGCATCAGGTGGAGTGGGACTGGGATTTTAATTTGGGATTATTGCTGAGAGTTTGAGGGTGTTCGGCAGGGTGCTTGGCTCCGAATTTCCCTGTGAAGCTGACAGGAAAAGGCTAGTCCTTCTGGGTTACCTACCTTGTGAGGACCAGCAGTGCTGGGAGATACAGGAGATGCAAGGAGGGAATCAGCCAGCAGCAAGGATGGGGCCAGAGCTGGGATGGTCTCCTACTCCAGGGTCTCTGTTAGTCTCCCAGGGGAAAGTCTATGCTCTCTGAGGAAGACAAGCTGGGCCAGTCTGTGCCTGACGGTCTGCACTGTGTGGCCAGGGTGTGAGATCCCTGAGGGAGCACACAGACGGGGTGCATCTGTGGGAAATGCTGGGCTCCAAAGGCAGGGGGACCAAATGTGACTGCTGCTGGGTACAGTCTGTACTGACATGGATGGCGAGGACTGCCGCCCTGCTGCTGCTGGGGCATCTCTGCCTGGCTGAGCTGGCATGCCCAGGCCTTTCCCAACCTTCTCTGTAAGCATCAGGCACAGTGTGGGTTGAGGACCATCTCTCCTACCCATGTGTGTCCCCCACCAAGCTCTTCCCCCTCCCCAGAGGGGAAGCAAGCAGTTGTCACATTGCTTGCACCGAGCTCATGGGTTTCCCTTTCCCTCCCAGCTCCTGCTCCAATGAGATCCTGGGCCTGAAGCTGCCGTCGGAGCCAGTGCTGAATGCGAACACGGTGTGCCTGACCCTGCCGGGGCTGACGCGGCGGCAGCTGGAGGTGTGCGTGCGCCACCCCGACGTCACCGCGTCAGCCATCCAGGGCATCCAGATCGCTATCCATGAGTGCCAGCACCAGTTCCGGGACCAGCGCTGGAACTGCTCCAGCCTCGAGACCAAGAACAAGATTCCCTACGAGAGCATCATCTTCAGCAGAGGTAAGGGCTGGATGGTCTCCCTTCTCTTCTTCCTCTTTCTGTGCCCTGCCCCTGCTCTCAGGAGCCAGCATAGGCTCTCCATGGGCCCCTATACAGTTCTTCCTTGGCCCAGGGAACCAGGCCAGCTCTTCAGCATCCGTATGGATGAAGGCAGAGCCTGAGAAACCACAGGGCTTTGCCACTGCACTGTGGCAAAGCTGGGCTCTTCTCCATGCACCTTTGTACCTACACTGGCCTTTGTCATGAGCTACTCCTCCCTGCCCAGCCCCAGCTACTCCAAAGGCTTCTTCCAGGCCCCACCACTTTCTGGCATCTTCTTCCCATAGGGTGTAGGCTGGTGTTTGGAGTGGTGCCATGGGTGTGCAGCACAGTTGGTGGGTCTGAAGGTGGATGCCGAGCTCTAGGATTCAGTTTGGTGGATGTACTGAGCATCCTGGCTCCTTCCTGCTTTGGGGATGGTGTTTCAGTGTATCATGGTGAGCAGAAACACCTCTGGCTAAGGGGACATAGGTCTGTGAGCCCATCACCTTGGCATCCTGCCTTTGTGTTGGCTGCCCAGTGCAGAAAGCTGCCTTGTGGAACCCTAGAGCATGGTGGCATGGTGGGGGCAGAGAGACAGGCTGTACTGGGAGCTTGTCTGCCCACAGAGCACCCACTTGAGCTGCTGGGAGAGCTCTCCTAGTTCTCCGTGGTCTGTCAAGCCATGGTGCCATGACTCCCTCGCATGCATGGCTGGCTCTGCCTGGATTACAGCTCCCCAGTTGATAATCTTTCCTCAGGAGTGGACTCTGGAGGTGCAGAGGGGCTGCACTGCATGGTGCAGATCAGGGCTGTGACCTGATGGGACCTCCTGTAGGACCTGAATGCATCTTCTCACCTAAGTACCACTCTTGAAGCCCAAGTTTCAGCACATCTCTAAGTGCCCACAGCCCCAGACTGTGGGTAGGAGAGGACAGTAGGGTGTCAGTGGCAGGCAGGTGGGTGCTGAGGGCAGGAAAGGTGCCCAGCAAACACATTGCTCCTGAAGAAGGTGAAAACCACCAAAGATACTGTTCACCTACCCTGGCCTGAGAGCCTTCCTCAAGCATCCTTCCGTATCCTTCAACATCTGTCCATGGGACTGCAAGGAGAGTCACAGAGAAGTTGGCAGCTTGAGACTTCTGTTCCTTTACAGGGATGTGATGGCAGGGTCACCTAGACAGCTCCAACTGGTGGGGAGATGGCTGGAGAGGGGAGTGAAGGAGTGTTTTGTTGCTGGGAGCTCCCTTGTGTCCAAGGCAGATGGTCAAAGCCTTGCTGGAGTAGATGCTGCCTTGGAACACGTGTGGCATGAGGGCTGTGGTCCAGCCATGGAGCAGCTGTGGCCATTCTTGGCATGCTAGTGCCTGGAGAAGGGCAGTGTCTCTTCCCTCCAAGAGCAGCACCCAGGTTAGGGCCTGGCAGGGAGGGTGGGGACCGTCAGCCCTGATAAGCATCGAGGTATTTCCAGGTCCTCTGAGGAATGCAGTTCACTTTTAGTCTCCTCAGGCAGTAGGAGACACTAACTTGCTGGCTCAAGTTGCTCACACACCCAGGTGAGCTTTTCTGCTCTGGGTCCCACCAGCCTGGGTAAGAAGCTCCAGCAGCAGAGAGCACTGAGCTTATGCAACCCTTTTCAGCCCACTGGGTCTGGTGTGGCCAGTGACTTGCAGCTCACTTGTGTCTCAGGTGCCACCTCAGCTCTTCACATTGTCAGGGCTGTGACTGATGGGTGTGGGGACTTCCGCAGACCCAGACTCCTTATCCAGTCCTGAGCTCTTGGGTATGGCTCATCCCAGGCTCCCAGCACTGGTAGGATATAACTCCCTGGGATAGAGCACCCAGCACCAGGGAAGGATGGAGACAGGGCTGGAGCAGCAGAGCAGACATATCACAGAATTCCTGTTTTGGCAGCAGAGGGTGCAGGATGAGCTCCGAGCACCCAGGCCATCCTATGTGGTTGCTTGGAGCTGTTCTGGCATGGAGCTAGCCTTGAGGATGGTGCCCTGGCCCACTTCCAGCACACTCGTGTCCCTCTATAACGGAGATGGAGCTCTGTGCTCTGCCTTACAGATGGGTGCATCACCCAACCCCAGTGCTGGGGGAGAGGCGAGCCGTGGAAGCGAGGGCTGCAGACTCCATGCTGCAGGCATTAATGGATCTGACCTCTGGGGATCAGGTCTCTGCTCTGCGCCCTGCCCCATCCATCCTTGCCGTGCCTGGGAGTGCAGTGTGCTTGTAGGATCATTGTTTGTAACCCGAAGTGACAGACCCCTTTAATCTTTCATTCCTTTTCCCACTTCTTCTGCCATCAGTTCAGCCGTGCGTGAATCTCACTTTAAATTATTTGTAGCTGGCTTCTCCCTCCCGCTCTCCCCACTTGGCTCCATTCCCCATCTCCACCTCATCCTCCTGCATCTCTTGCATCTTCACCAGTGCAGGTGTGAGCTGTCTGGGGTGCAGCACCGATGCCTGTCCCATCCTCTGCCAGGCATCCAGGCACTTGGTGGAGCTGAGCAGCTCAGCCCTTGGGAATAGAGCAGGGGAGAGTGGCAGATGAATGTCTGTTTCCCCATCCTGCTGATCTGATCCCAGAAGTTTGAGTGCAAGCCCTGGGGAGACAGGAAGGAGCAGGGAGGCTTCAAATCCTACAGGACAGGGAGCCTAAGGTGGATTCTGGGCAGCATAGCCAGGGACAGGGATGCTGACAGCATTCTGGGCAGAGCACAGACCTGCTCTGTGGCAGGGAGGTAGGAGGGAGATGCGCCCATCCCTGGGGTACAGGGCATGGCAACCACAGAGCACAACAGATTAGCAGAGGGCAAGTGGAGAGGGTGCCCATGGATTTATTGTCCCTGCTCTTACAGAGTGTCTGATATTTTTGAGACACTCCAATAGACTGTGGGTTTTTCAGGTTTGGTCTTTTGATTCTGCACCCTTGGGGCGTGGAGTGTCCCTTGTACCCCTCACTCAGCCTCCAGTGCCATCTACACCCCGCGTCCTCCTTGCCCCATGTGCCCTCCATGTGCTCAGCACTGCCATTGCGAATCCTCCTGTCATCTCTGACTCCTCAGCTGACTGCCTATGTCTTTGCCAGCCTCCTGCCCATTCGCTGGCACTGTCACCCCTGCCAGCACCCTCCAGTCCTGTCCCTGGTCCCATCCCTTTCTGCTGTACCACCCTCACCCTCCATGTGCTGTCCCAGCCACCAGAGACATCTGCTGGCCTCAGGGGCAGATATAAGAGGACGAAGCCATGAGGTAAAGGCAGGTGGCTGCATCTGCATCAGCAGGGGAGACAGGTCCCCTGCTCCTGGGGTAAGCATTGTGTCCACCTCACTGGAAAGGGCTGCCTGTTGCCCCTGGTACGTGGTCCACTGCAGCATCCATGGTGGCTGAGCACTGTGTAGCTGTGCTGAACCATGCCTGGGCTCCTGCCAAACCCAAAGCTGTGGATGGTGGTGGGTCACCAAGTCTTTGTCCTTGTCTCGTAGATGTGCACCCATGGGTTGGTGCAGTGCCAGCAGGGCTGGGACTGTCTGGGTGCCAGGCAGAGGCTGTCTGAGGTGTGCTAAGGGATCCCTCTTCTCTGCGCATTCCCCTTTGTTCATCCCAACCTCATCTGTATGGAGCTGTGAAATAACTGGGACCCTCATGGAGGGGCTGGGTGTCCTTGAAGGCCCCGAGGGCTGGAAGGGACATGGCTCTGGAGGGTAGGATTCTCTGGTTCCTTCTGCAGGCTTTGGAGGAATGGGGTACGCCCTATTCCCTCCTTGAAGGGCTTCCTGGTGCCAAGGTCCCTGCACGTACATGGCCAGACCTTGATTTCTTACAGTGAGGAGGGGGGCACTCCCTGCAAGGCTGCAAACACCAGGTGCTGGGGTCCAGCTAGCTGTGAACTGGAGCGTGAGGAGGCTTTGCCATGTGCTGAGGGACGCAGGTGCTCTTACGGCTACCTGAGGAGATGCTGCCAAACTCAAGACCCCGGCGCCTGGCTCTGCAGAGCCCCAGCCAAGCTCGGGTGCCCACAGACCACAGTGCCTGGCCTGGCACAGCTGCAGCCGGGCTGCTGGCAGGGATTTTGGTACCCCCAGGCAAACCAAGGGCCTTGCCCACCTGGCCCTGAAGCACACATGGGTGCTTTGGGTGCTCAGCTTCATCCCTTTGGGTATCCCCATCCCCCAGACCTTCCTCCAGTGAGACCCTGGGGCCAGGGCAGCATCCCTGGAGGTGCCAGGGCAGCATCCCCAGAGGTGAGGGGCTGATCCTGCCTCCCTGCAGAGCGGCAAGGGCTGCCGGCTTGGAGCGCTGTGGGTGGATGGAGTGCAAGGGCTGCAGGCTGTCCCTGGCACGCTCAAAGAGGTGCAGGGAGGCAAGTCGGGATCTGCAGGAAGGCGTTTAGTGCCTGGTGCTGGGCCAGACCCTGGCAGGTTCACCTGCAGTTTAATTAGGGAGAGGGGAGGGGAGGGAGCGGGGCTGGGGGAGAGGCAGCGTGTTGGGACTGGCTGTCTCTGTGGGCCTCGCAGGGGGTGGGCAGGAGGAGCTCTCCTCTGCCTCACCAGCCAGCTCTGCCAGGGTGATGTGCCCACAGGTCCCGGCAGCTGCCCCCCACTCCTGGGGAATACTGCCCATGGAGGGGTGGCTGAGCATCCCTTGAATACCCCAGGGTGCACCCAGAACAGGCTGTCCTGGCTGCTTCCTCAATGCCACCCAGCTGCTGCAGTCACGGGTGCTGGGAGGGCATTGCTGCCCAGGTGTGATGGTGATGTGTGGGAGGAAGGCCATGACTCCAGCTCTCCCTGGTCTCCAGGCCATGGAACCCAGAGCTGTGCCTGAGCTGGCCCCTTTGCCTTCATCCCACATCCGCATGAGAGATAGAGAAACTGCAGCACCTGTAGCAGAGCCAGTGCCAGCTGGGGCATGGGGTCCTGCTAAATGCTTCCCCATTTCCCAGATGCATCTTGTCAGGTAAATTTTTCCCTTGCTTAAGACAGCTGCTTCAGGATCTGACCTGGGGGTGAGATTTCAGATCCATCCTCTTTACCCAGCACAGTCCTTTAAATACATGGCATGGTGGTGGTGTAAGGGTGGTGTCTTCCATTCTCTCTTCCCTGCAGGATGCAATACTTTCCTCATACCTCCCACAGCTACAACCTTTTCTGCGGTCTCTGGAGGGATCTGGTGACTCAGACATCACCACTGAGGTCTTAGGTGGCTGGGGTAGCTGGAGAACCTCCCTTCGAAGGGCTTGGGGCTGGATACCGCATGCTGTGCTTGTCTGTGGTTCCTGGAAGCTCCCACCTTCTCCAAGCCCATGAGGCCTGTGTTTGTCGCCTGCAGTCACGTTGCTCGCTGCTTTGCTGCAATCCTCTGGGCTCTGCTGTGGCTGGGGTATAGCGAGGAATGTAAACTGAACTTCCAAGCAGAACCGCACCGGCATGGAAGCTATGGTCCCAGTGCCTTGGCCCCCTCTTTGCCATTGCTCGCAGCTCCCCATGAAAGAAGGTGAGGGAAGGAGCAGAGAAAGCAGGGAGGAGTGGCAGGGCCAGGCACAGTGATACTGAGCAGGGAAATGGCCATAGTGAGAAGGGGACAAGAGTCTAAGAGCGCTGGGAGGTTAAGTCCTGGGGACCGGCCTGGCCCCTGCCTGCAACCTGGGGGATGGCAGCTCAAGGGACAAGGACCCCGGGCCCCATCCATCAGCTTTTTCCTGGCTGGAGAGCAGCGGAGGAAAGAGAAGGGCTGGGGCTTGACCTGAGGGGTTTTCCAGCTGTGGAGGGCAGCAAACGAACCTGGCCTCTTTATCTGCAAGGAGACGGGCTTCCTAGACGGCCTGGGTGGGGTAGAGCTTCTGTCTGGGCCCCGGGAGGTGCCACATGGGAAATTATTCGGCAAGCTGGGGAAACGTGTGAGAAACAGGCTAACGGAAAGGCAGGGCTGAGAGGAGGGTGTTGTGCTGGGCGGAGAGTTTGCTGCTGCCATCCCCAGGCACCGGCTCTGCAAGGAGCTGGAGATGTAGAGTGGGGTGACTGACAGTGGGGTGACTGCTCTTGGGATGTGCCTCAGTTTGGCTCATAGAGGGCTGGAGCTGGCCCAGACTGTGGGGATGGAGAACTGACATGGGGACGATTTTGGGGTCTGGGAGACCTTCCCATGCTGATTTTCCGTTCCTGCATCGCTTACCTGGGACCTGCATCACTGAAGGTCCACAAATTCGGGGTGTCCTGCTCTAACAGTGCTGTGGGTGTGTTGCAGGCACTGCCTGCCAGCGCTCTCCCTGGGGAGGCTGCACAGCATACGCACCAGCAGCCCCATTACCTGCCTGCTGAAAAATGTTGTTCAACTTGTGCACAGAAAGAGGCAGGCTGAGAGCAAGCTTGTCCCACACCGAGAGGAAGCTGGGAGAGGCTCCCGCTGGCTTTTAAGCAAGCGCCTCGTTAATTTTTTAAATGCACCAGTGTCAAATTAACACACAAAAGAGCAGCATGACTTTAAATGCAGGTTTCCGAGCCGCGTTTCATTTCCCTTTAATAAGATCATAGCGTTTGCTTGGCGGGCGGCAGCGAACCACCAAGGAGGCATGTGTGGTGGGAAGCATCGCCAAGGATGGGCGACGGCCACGGGGAGTGGTTGTGCTCTCACCTCTTGTGACTCTGTGGTGCAGGCAGGGAGCTGGCAGAGCCACTGCCTGGGATCTGTGCTTTGGGGTGCTCACCCAAGCTCCCTGTGTGATGGCATGGAGACAATGCCCCCAAAACCTCTCCTCTGTTCAGCTGTAGCAAAGCCGGTGATCATCAAGCTGCTCTTGTCCAATTGAGGGAGAACGGCTGGTGAACTCCAGCTATTTATTTATTCCCATGTGAAGCCACAGCACTAAATCTGGCTCTCCTTCCTTCTCCTCCTCATGCTGGGGCCAGTCACTATGTATTGAAGCAAAGGGCACTGTGGGCTCCATGCTTGGGCCCGGAACCACAAATAAAAACCCTACTTTGCATTTAAAATAAAACAGACGTTCCCAGGTAGGGGAGGCTCTTCATCCAGCTGTAGAAGAGCCAAGCAGCCCCACAGAGCCCCTGCCACAGGACCCATCCCTGTCTCCATCCACCCTATCCCCAACTAATGGCATTTGTGAACGTTCTCACTCGCCAGTGTTTAACGAATACCAGCTGCCGGCCCTGGCAGTGTGTGGTGTGGTCACAGCATGCTCTCACTGACTAGGGATGCTTGATTTTTCCAGCATGGTAGCACATTTATTGCTTTCTGAGGGAGGTGATGGGGCTTGGGGAAGGAAGGGGCATGGACAGACGAATGTGGCTGGACAGGCAGTGCTGTCTGCTCCTGTTACTGCCTCATCCTACACCCTGTGGGTAAGCAGAAACGGCCCATTCCTTGGCAGAAGTATTCCTCAGCCTGCAGTGTACGTATTATAGTGGGAAATTCTGAGTGGAGGTGGGAGGAGATACTGCCTTTCCCATCAGGCCATGACGCTGAAACCTGAGCAATGTCATGGTGGCATCTCCCAAGGCAATGGGAGAGCAGGGTGATGGTAGGGGCTGGGCTTCAGGGCAGCATTGAGGAGGATGGGGCTGGAGTGAGGATTTGGTCCTGGTCCCGGTGGAAGCTGGTGCATCAGGACAAGCCAAGGCTGAACTCTGGCTCCCTATACCCCACCATGCTGCTGATGCATTCACACTGCCCAGCCTGAGCCCTGCTCTCTCCTTCCTCACAGGCTTTCGAGAGAGCGCCTTCGCGTACGCCATCGCAGCCGCTGGTGTGGTGCATGCCGTGTCCAACGCCTGCGCCCTTGGCAAGCTGCAGGCCTGTGGCTGCGACCAGAAACGCCGGGGCGATGAGGAGGCTTTCCGGCGCAAGCTGCATCGTCTCCAGCTGGAGGCCATGAACCGTGGCAAGGGCATGGTGCATGGGGTGCACATGGAGCACATGCCGGCCGAGACCCCCGGCCTCCAGGACTCCTGGGAATGGGGAGGGTGCAGCCCCGACGTGGACTATGGGGAGAAGTTTTCCAAGGATTTCCTCGATTCCCGGGAAACCTACAGGGACATACACTCCCGCATGAGGCTGCACAACAACCGTGTGGGCCGGCAGGTGAGCAGGGTTGTGGGGTGATGCTGCTGGGTCCCACAGGACAGATGCAGGAGGGTTGTGGTGGGGCACATGTGCAAGACTGGGATTGCCCCTAAGGTACCCCCATCTTCCCAGTTTTGCCTGGAGCAAAGGCAGTGGCGCAGCCCTGCTGTGGAGCAGAACTGTTGGGGAGGGCACCTATGGGCATCACTGCTTTTCCCCTGCCAAGGGACACTTCCCTGGCCACTGTCACCTGCCTGTGCTGCAGCAGGGCTATCTCAGGGACAGGGTGAGCTGGTGTCAGGCAGCTGCAGCAAGGGAGGGCTATGGCCAGGCAGGGAAATGTCACTGGCAGAAGGTGTCACAGCACAGGCTCCAGCACCCAGCACAGCTCTGGCTCTGGAGAGGTTGCCGCTGGGACTAGGCCAGGCAGCACACACCTGCACCAGCTGGGAAGTGCAGCATCCCCTCAGGAGTGGAGGTGACAGCCCACAGCCTTGTCCCCTGTCTCCCAGGGGTGCTGGAGCCTGTCCAGGCAAGCGGGGCAGCCTCCCCTCTATTCTCATGATGTCAGATCTTGTTAAAGGTGCTAATTAGTACTTCATTGTCTGGAAACTGATGTTTAAAAGCAGCCTGCCACTGGAGACAAGGAGAATGCAGGCCGGAGGGGCTGGGAGCATGGCTGCGTTGCCCTGCCTGCCTTTGCTCCCAGCAAGTGCCAGGGGCACCCTCTCCCATGAATTCCCATGATCCCCAAGTGAATCCACATGTGTCCCCAAGATCCCAGGCACGTGGTGCCAGGGCAACACAGGAGTGTGTGTAGTGGCTGCAGGAATAAGTAATTAAAGTTCAGAATTCCACAGGGAGTGTTTGCCCAGGATGGGATGGCTCAGACGTTTGGATGTGCCTCCTGCTTTGAGCATATTTAAAGCCAGCTGTGAGACGATGATGCTGCAGAGCCGGACCTTGGTGTGTGCCCTTCCCTGGTGCTGGAGCTAAGCTTTACCACCCTAAAGAAGCCATCCTAGTTTGGCCAAGCTGTAAATGCCTGGGGAAACCCAAAGCTTTTTGCTGGTTTGGCTTTGTGTGCTTGTGCATGGTGAAGGCTCACTCAGCATTAGGCAGCTAAATCCTCCTCAGGCTGCTCTGCCCCAGGCCAGGCAAGACTCTCCCATTCCAATTCTGGCTACAGGGCCCATTCTGACACCTCTCCAGCTCTGTGTACCCCAAAACACTGGGACTCCTGTCAATGCTCAGAAATTTGGGTTCTGTATTGCCTGTTTCTCAAAGGAAGCCCCACAGCCCCATGTACAAGGAGGGAAAGGTGAGAGAGGAATATTTGCACTGGGGCATGTCACTGTGCAGTCTCTGTGGGATCCAGCAACAGCAAAAATACCTTGGGTCTGCTTGTCCCCAAGGGCAGGCAGCATGGGACTGGCTGTGTTACCTCTTGGTGGCTTCAGAGACAAAAGTTGGGCTGATGGAAGAAGCCTGGGAACTGGAAGCAGGAGCAGAGGAGGACCAAAGGGCTAAAGGAGGGTATGGTACCAGTGCAGGGGGGAAGCAATGGCTGGACAAGATGCCCAGCTCAGGGACCCTGTTGAGATGAGGTTGTGAGTCCGTGTCCATGTCAGGCTGTGATGGCTGTGGGTGCCTGGACTGTGCCTGTTGGTGTCATGCTTATTGACGGGACTTGACCCAGCCATCCACATTGCCTGAGGATGGGTTCTCCAGCTTCCCATCTGCTCTTTCAACAACACCATGGGTCCCACACCCAACCGAGCCCTTCTCACTTCTAGGACCATCTTCCTGCTGTAATAAGGAGCCGTGTGCTGGGATTTCCAGGAAAGGGTGGCTGTGCTGCATGCAGCAGCTTTTTGGTCCTCCCCTCTGTGTCCTGGGGGCTGTAGCCCTTGAGCAGAGCTGTGATGTGGACGTGCATGCCACGTGCTGTGCCCTGCCATGCGCTATCCCTCTCCATGCGCCAGAGCTCTCCAGCATGTCGCTGATTCTGAGCGTCATGTCCATGGTCCCTGTGTGTCCTAGGGGTGTTCTGCACATGGGTAAGCCTCTCTCCTAGCTCAGACCCTCCCTTGGTGAGGGAGACAACAATCCCACCAGTGACCGCATCTAATCACTGCTGGCTGTGGGTTTCTGTAGTGTAGTGGTTATCACGTTCGCCTGACACGCGGAAGGTCCCTGGTTCGAAACCAGGCAGAAACACACTGGTTTCTTTTCTTCTTTTACATCAAGCTACAAAGCCAGGGAGGCGATTGCAGCTGCTGGGGATGAGCAGCATCCTCTGATGGTGGCAGTGGTCACCTTGGTCCACTGCTGGCATAGGAAGCCGTGGGCAGCCAACAGTTGTTTGGGTATCCTGCATCCCTGGGAGGGAGCAAGTTCTCAAATGAGGAGCAGCAGGAGCATGCAAGAGGCTTTGCAGGTCCTCATAATGCACCAGATCAGAGTGAGAGAGGATGAAAGGCAGCAAGGAACTACGCATTACCCTTACAACAAAGACCTACGATAAAGCTCTTATGAGCGTGTCTGGGAGGAGCTGGGAATGTGCGAAAGAAAGCACCAACAAGTCCAGGCATGTGCTGGACCTGGGTGTCTGTGAGACAGGGAAAGGACCTGGATGGGTAGGGGTGTGTGGAGGAGATTTGATGGCAAAAGCATGGAGCTGAGGCTCCTCAGATGGGTCCTTTTCAGGTCTCCTGGCACTGTCAGGGTCCTGTGTCCCCTGTGCTGCCCATGCGTGAGGGAGAAAAAACCCATCCCTGAGCAGGGATGGATGGGTGCTGTAGTGCTGGGGCTCAGGATGCTCAGTGGTAATGGCTTGGGTGGTGGAGACAGAACACTCATGCTGTCTTCTCCAGCCCCTGCTGTGACCAGTTATAGCCCCGAATGAGCCCCTGCCCAGATGTCATGCTGCTGTCCTCTCCATCCCAGTGGTGACCATCCTAGCCAGAGCCTTATATGCAGATTTTCCCTGGCCCAGCCAAGGGAACAGGGAGGCGGTGTGGGAAAGGATGGGTCCCAGTGCCAGTGTGTTCCCATGGATGGTGGCAAGGAGGGTGATGAGCAGCTGGTGTTCTTGGCTGGCACACCCAGGGCACAGCCGAGAGGCTGGGCAGCTCATTACCTGTGAGGTGGAGGCAGTTCCCAGCAGGAGACAGGACTCTCAGCAGGATGAAAGCCAAGCTCCAGCCCAGCCCAGACCTCTCCACTGTGTGCCCCGAGCTCCAGGCATGTTTCCCTGACTGACCTTCATTACCATAACTGCTTAGCAACGGGGAGATATACTCAAAAATAAGAAAACAAGGAGTAAAACTACCCACCCCTCTCAAAACAAGGCACTCCTTGCACATGCATCCCCCCCAGAGAGGGGCAGCAGCAGGTAGCATTGGGTCAGGTGTGAAGCCGGGCAGCCAGGCGGGGTTGGCATCATGGGACAGGATCTTGTGCAAGGCCACATGTCCCCTGGGCTTCCCCCGAGCCCAGGAGTCTGTCTCTGAGCTGTAGGAATAGTCTTTGCAAGCTCCAGCACAGCTCCTAGAGGGGCTTAGGTGTCTCTGTGAGAAGGGAACTTCTGGAGCCTGTGTGACGCATGGCTATGGAGGCACAGTACCCAGCAGGGAATCCCTCTTGGGAAAGAACAGAAGGTATAAATGCATCCCCACATGCATCTTTCCAGGCCATTTGGGAATGCATGGCTGTTCCATATCCCTGAAGACTGCTGGGCATAAGAGGCTTTCCTTGGCATGGCCACAGCATTGTCCCTTGCAGGGATGGGGGACCTAGGGAGACCTCAGCATGCAGCCTAGGGGCTCAGCAGCATTGCCTTGGGACCCCAAGCTCCTCGTCACCATGCTGGCCTCTGGCCCCAGCCCAAACCACAGCCCCAGCCCAGCTCCATGCATGGTGGGTGGACATGTGGCATGTGGACATGTGGCACCAGCCTCACTGTGGCCTCCCCAGACCACAAGTCAGGGCTGTGAGCATCTTGGATCCCTGCTTGAAATTCTGGTGATGTTGGGAGGCAGTGCCTCGGTGCCCCTGGCTCCCACCAGGAAGCAGGCAAGAGCTGAGAGCAGAGCTGCTCCTGGGACTCCTGAAACTGGAGCTTGAAGTGAGGGAAAGCCCTGGGGAGGGGAAAGCATCCCTCTCACCTGCCCCACTTGAAGTGCTCCTGACTGGTATGGTGCATGGGGACCTCTGCACTGGGAGGTCCCAGTAAGGCTGCAGACATGCAGCTATGCCAGCTTTTAAGTGGGGTCCACAATTAGGTTGGTGCTGCTGGAGCCAAGCAGCAGTGTGAGATTCATGTTCCTTCTCCCTGTGGTCAGGTAGCTCTCTCCTTTGGGTGCTGATCCCTTGGTTGCGTGTAGAGTTGGTACTGCCAGGATGGAAACGGGCAGGGTGTGGGACATGGGTGACACTGAGCATAGCAAAAGGATGCAGTCCTTCTGGCTTTTCAGCTCCAGGGCTCATGACAACCCTTGGTGTCCTTTCTGTCCTCTCCTCATGCAGGTGGTGATGGACAACATGAGGAGGAAGTGCAAGTGCCATGGCACCTCAGGGAGCTGTCAGCTGAAGACCTGCTGGCAGGTGACACCTGAGTTTCGCCTGGTGGGATCTCTGCTCAAGGACCGCTTCTATGGGGCCACCCTCATCCGGCCCCACAACCGCAATGCTGGGCAGCTGGAGCCGGGGCATGCTCGGCATCGCCGCCGGGCCGGCATCAGTGAGTTGGTTTACTTTGAGAAGTCACCTGACTTCTGTGAGCGGGAACCGGCCCTGGACTCCTTGGGCACCCAAGGACGCCTCTGCAACAAGACCAGCCCAGGCATGGACAACTGCGAGAGCCTGTGCTGCGGCCGCGGGCACAACATCCTGCGGCAGACACGCAGCGAGCGCTGCAACTGCAAGTTCCACTGGTGCTGCTTTGTGGCCTGTGAGGAGTGTCGCATCACCGAGTGGGTCAGCGTCTGCAAGTAGCCGGGCAGGGATGGGTGCCCACCCCAGGGTGCCAGGGACAAGCACGCCTGCCCGCGGTAGGGGAGGGAGACGGGGATCGGCGCTGGAGGGGAGATGGAGCCGTGGTACCCGCTTCCCTCCGCTCCGAGGGGAGCAGGAGAGGAGATGCTCGGCACCCTCCGAAATCAGCACTTTGTCGTCACCTGGGGAGGGCAGGGCTGCCCGCTGCCTGCTGCCTGCCCGGCCCCGCACAAGAGCACCAAGGCTCCTGGCCCCGGGGAGCACACGGCCATGCTGTACAGACCGTTGACACCAGCACTGCTCGGGGGGTAAAGGGTGGGCACAGGGCTGGGGAAGCGCCTGCTGGCACCCAGCGGGATGGGGCAGGGTGGGGTGGGGGACAGCAGGGCATGGGGAGCCCAGGATGGGAGGGGAGGGTGGGGGGACACGCACCAGCACTGAGCACAGGTTCCTCCAGCCACGTGCGAGGCTGTGCTCTGGGCCAGATGGGGATGGAGTATCCCCTGGGATGGAGAGTGGGCACAGCTCCTTGGGCTGGGGCTCGCCTCTGCAGGGGCAGAGGTTGCGCTGACTTGAGCTGTAGCACTGTGGCCAGAGGGGAGGGTGCCTGGGGCTGTGCTGTGCGTGCCTGTGTTATTGTATGGTAAGTTATTTTCTGATTGTGAATAAAAGTGGATTGGAGACAGCACGGGGTATTTCAGGATGCATAACCCTGCTCTTCCCTCTGCCTGGGGCTCTCTGGTCCTGCAGGGTGACAGAAGGATGGAGGGACCCTCTCTACTGCCTACCCACTTGGGTGAAACTTTCTCTGCAGTGCTTTGCTGCCGTACCATAACAACAGCCCTAGGATCTGTTTGCAGACTGGCAGGAGGTGCAGAACCCCTGCGGACACCCCAAACCCTTGCAAGGAGGGCTCCTGGCCCCCCAGATGCATGTCGGACCCCATCCATCCCATGGGAATCCCTCTTGTTAGTCCCATGCCTGTGGCCGTACCGGGGCTGAGGGCTGCTCCGCTGCCCCTCATGCTCCTGGGAAGGGACGATGGGTCCAGAGAGCAGGGGGAGGGGAAGGCAGCAAACACAGGCCAGGCAATGGGGGTCCACACATGGCACCTCACTGTGGTGGTGGGGAGGGCACCCAACTGGCTGCCACAGCCCGCGGGGGCCAGGCAGTGAATCATGCTGCTGGTATCTCCCAGCTGATAACTTCCCTGCTCCTCCTACGGCTGCGTGCTCCTTGGGGCTACAGAGAAAAAAAAAAAAAAAAAAAAAAAA
>NDXB01021764.1:11126-43441 GCA_002631895.1 Agapornis roseicollis | reverse complement strand
GCAGGGTGTCCCTTTGGGCCAAAAAAAAAAAAAAAAAAAAAAAAAGAAAAAAAGGAATTAAAAAGAACCCAACAAAAAACAAAACCAAATTGAGGAGGAAAATACCAGGCTGGAAGGAAGCGAGCGCCCCGGGCCCGGCAGGATGCGGCTCCTGTCCTTGTTTCATAACGCTCCCGCAGGCAGCAGCAGGGAGCTGGGTCAGCTGCAATGGATGTTCTGCCCTTCCCCAGCCCGGGGCAGGAGGGCTGCTTTGCCCTCCGGTAGGGAGCTTTCCCCTGGAGCCAGCCGGTTTAGGGGCCGAGGAGAAGAAGAGATTCTGGAGGTGATGAAGGGGAGCATGGGAGCACCTGCGTGGCTCTGTCTGCCAGCACAGCAGGGCACCTCACCACCGCAGTGGCTCCTGGCAGCAAAGACCTGGAGCTGGTGATGTTGCAGGAGTGGGACCTCTGCTTGAGGCTCAGGGCACCCAGGCTTACCCTGCAGGGCATTAAAGCTGCAGCGTTCCCTTGGGGTGAGCTTGCTCTGGCAGGCATGCTTCCGAAATCCATTTTCCTTCCTCAGGTCCTGCGTTTCTATCTCAAATATCTATCTCCAACATCAGGGCCCTTTTTCCAAATCCCCAAGCCCTCTGCCCTTTGCTCCAAACACTAGTTGCACCTCTCAAAATGTTCCCTGGCCACCCCATCTCCCCCTGCCTTCCCAGAGTAGCCAAACCAGTGCTGCCCGTGGCAGGGGGGCTCTGCACATCAATCATGCTTCAGTGCTTTGTAGATGGCATTGGCTTCCCTCCTCCCAGGAGCTGCTTCGCAGGTGTCTGATCTCAGGGCTGCCTGGAGTGATGACTGACTCACCACTGAGCTCTCCCTGCACCACAGGATCCTCTCCTCTGTTAATCTCAGGTCACCTGCGCTGCAGCAGCTGGATCCCAGCACATGGCTCCCCTGGCAGAGCAGGGCTGGGAAAGGTACTGAGTAGGGACAAGGTGTGTTTGATGATGCAGAGAGGGGAATGCAGGGCAGGGCCATTCCCCCAAAGCACATCTCACAGCCCCCAGTGAGGGACTGGCTTGGGGCATCCTGGGGCTGCAAAGACTGCAGCTTGTTCTTCCCTAAACACCCCCTCCCCCCCAACTTTGGGAACACATTGCTGTGCAACGGCACACCAGTAATGCCAGCACAGGCCGGGTGAGACTCCCAGCACAGCCCGGCCAGTGAACCTGGCAGGCCACAGTGCCTGGTGCTGCTTGGTTCTGCAGAAACACTGTCTGATCTTGGGACCCCGGGACATTCAGGGTAAGGCATGAAAAATCCCTTGATCCTGTTGGGTCTGTGGGTGGCATGGTCAGGGTGCAAGCAATGTGCTGTAGAGTGCTTTGGGCTGCAGGCAGCATGCTCTGGGTGCGGGCAGCTTCAGGGCACAGGCTGCTCAGTTGCAGGAGCTCATTCCCTCCTGGGGCCAGCTGGCTCCCAGTGCAATACCAGCCTTCAGGGTCTGCTCTGTGGCTTCCCTCACTGAATGTCTGGGAGCCACAGGCAAGACTCCAGTGTGCCTGTGGTTACAAAACCGTGTCCCCATCCTTCCCTAACTGGGAATCAGCTACTGGGCAGCTGTCCTAGCAACCACACTGCTGGGCACAGGGAGGGTGCAGCACAACCTCCTTTCTTCACGGTCAGTGCCGAACCTCCAGAGCCAGTTGCCAGTGAGGGCTTGGCTCCCCAGGGTCTGTGCATCCCAAACCTCTCCTCTTCCATGAGGCTGAGTGAAGCCTCCCTGACCCACAAATGGGATCTGTCCCAGCCCCTGCAAAGAGTCATGTTTCCTCATGTGAAGACACTATTTGAGCCTGCCCCATCAGGAACACCTCTACCGGCACAAGGGGCTGGGCTGAAATGGGAAGGTTCAAGGTACTTCACTCAAGAGAGAGAAATAGCCATCATGGCAGAAGAGCCTAGGCAAATGATGGAGGTGGTTTCCAGCAGAAGGGAGCAAAATTGCTGGCACAACCAGGTGGAACTTGGTCTAGTTTCATTAAGGGCCCAAGCCCTCTCATGGTCACTACTGCAGAGGGGACCACCAGCCTGGTGACTGTGCTAGAACCACACAAAGTCCAGTGGTTTTCTCTAAGTTTGAATTCCTGTTCCCAGGAGCAGGAGAATTTCTCAGCTCCTGCCAGCAAACCGAAAGTGAATCTCATTTCTTGCCCCTGCAGTCGTGGAGAGTGATGGGAAAGCCTGACCTGAGATTGACCGCTGAAAAGGCAATAGAGAGACCTGAACTGGCCTAATTGGTCTGCACTTCTGCCAGGTATGAAGCCAGATGTGTGGCTGTCCAGATGTGGATATCCCAGGCTGGTGCTCTCTCAGACCCTGGCCTCATGCCCATCTCCAGACACAGTGTGGAAAAGACAAGGGGACAGCAAGTCTCTCCCAGCACAGCAGCTTGCTGAGTCCTTTCTCCTCTCACCTAAAGCCCCAGCTCATCTCCTGCTTCTGGAAAGCTCCAGCAAGGGTGGGGAAGGTCTCTGGGGGTGGCAGTGGGGGAGTGGGGGGCTGGGACTTTCCCTAGGAGATCACAGGAGAAACTTTGGCTGGAGGGTGGGGGGAACCGGTGAGGAGTTGCTACATCATGCCCCAGTGAGCTGTGAGTAACTCCTCTGGTATTTCTTCCCCGCACAGAACAGTCATCAGAGCCAGATCCTGCCCGGGGGAATCGCTACACGGGAACGCCCAGCCCCATCCAAATTCCATTCCTGATCCCAGCAGAGCTGATTTAAAGCAAAGCCATGAGGGGACAGTTCCCTGGTACTCCCTGTCCCATCCCACCTGCTTGGAGTGGCATGAGCATGGCCATGGGTAAGGCTGGCAGTGCTGGCTGCTCACCCACAAAAGCATCCAGATGCACCTGGGCCACTTGAAGTCACTGGAGAACAAAGCCTTATTGTATCTGCTGGTCCAAGGGGAGCAGAGGGCAGTTTTGGTCTGGGCAGTTTTGGTCTCCATGTTTCCTCTGGTTGAGAAGCAGGTGGCCATGGCTTGAGACCCTTCCCAAGAGCCTGGCTGGCACCATGCTTCAACCCGTGCTGCAGAGAGGTGCTCCAAGGCTTTCCTGAAGTTCAGCCCCAACATGTCATGCTTGGCACCAGCACCTGTGCAACCCCCTGGAAGAGAGAAAAAAGAGTTTGGCCCTAACTGACCTGCTTGGCAAGGTGGAATACCTACAGCGAGGCAGCAGCTGCCTCTGGAGAGTAGCCCAGAAGCCTGTGTTCTCTCCGCCAGGCCCAGCTGCTGCCCACCACCCCGTGGCACAGCATCCTGGTGGCTTTGCCCTCCATGGTGAGGGCTTGGTCACCTACCCAGAGAGGATGCTGGGGCCACCACTGTGTTGAGCTCATTGAGTGACCAGACATGCTGGCAGCTGCCCAATTCCACAGGAGCGCCCCTACTGCCTGGGAGGACTGCAGCTTCCTGGCTCAGCCTCAGCTACACCAGCCCATAGTGCTCTGTGACTTGGTGCCCCTGGACATGTGGCTGCCACGCGCCTGCAGAAGGGCCAACAGTGTCTGGAAATGGGTGGGATGTGGAGCTGGAGAGCAGATGGAGGGTTTGGGCTGAAGGCTGTAATGAAGCTAGGTCAGATCCAAGGGCTAGGATAGGAAGAGCTTCCAGGGATGCCTGGACAAGGGATGGGGAAGGTAGGGGCTGAGCAAGGTAAGAGCAGAGTCTGGGGGACATTGAGCCTGTTAGACAGAAGATCTGAGTGGAGGCAGTGGGTGCAGAGGAGCAGAGGGAATAGGCACCGGAGTGAGAGTAGGCAGGGGAGATGCACAAGAAAGAAGACTGATGGTGTATCTGGGAAGGTGTGATGTGGAAGGGCCTCCACAGTCCAAGCCCCAGTGGTGGAGATCCCCATCCAGCATACGGGCACCAAGTCTCCCCAGTGAGCCTGTGTACTCAGAAGGAATGCTTTAACCATTAGACCATCTTGCTCAAGATGTGACTCCTACTGCAATGGCTGCAGGTAGATTTGGACCCAAATATTCTTTACTCTCAGTCCTGCATGTGATTCCCTGCCCCAGGAAACACCAGAGACCTCTTGGAAAGTGTGTGAAGGACACTGGTCCGTGGCACAGGTCTGTAACCCACAAGTATAGGGCACCCACTACTTTTCTTTATCACTTGATCAGATACCTCTCACAGGGAGTGCTCAGCCCTGGCTGCTGCCTGAACAGGTGCCTTTTCTCTGTCCCCCAGCTGGAGCTGAAGAAGAGGAAGGTAGGTGCCAGTGACAGGGGGGGACACGGGTTTGTCAGCATCCCCAGATCATTGCTTCCATGAAGCAGATGGAGGAGGCAAGAGGATGCCTGTCTGTGACAGCACAGGGTGCACCCACAGATGGGTGTGATCCTAGAAGCAGCCTGGTGGGACAGCAAGGATGGCTGGAAGAAGGGCAGAAAAGCTTTTTGGACATGGATGGAGAACACCTGGAGGGACTTTGAACCACCCCTCTCCATCGCTTCATGGCAATGGGAGGTTTTGGGCTGGGAAGAGAGATGATGGAGAGGCAGGGCCGGGTGGGGGCAGGACGCCAGTGCAGGGGAGGTGGGAGCAGGCAGCTGGGGTCGGGAGATAAAAGTGCATGGTCCTGGGGGGGCGACAGGCGCAGCGCAGAGGCAGCCAGCACAGCCAGGTGCAGCGGGAAGGGCAGGGAGGAAGGCAGGGAAAAGAGGCCAAGTGCGAAGAGAGCAAAGGCAGCAGAGGAAAAGAGAGCATGGCCAGAGAGCAGACATGAAAGGGGGAGTGAGGCAGGGGAGAGATGAAAGGGCCACGGCGCGGGTGCTTTTGCCTCCTCCCCAGGCTCCCGAGGCTCTGTAATCCCCCGGGAGCTGGCTCCTCTCATGTGGTGGCCCGCAGCTGTGTGCGGTCGGCTCAGCCCCACCGCTCCGCACCGGGACTTTCCAGGAGGGGGAGAAACCCAACACAAAACACATGACTTAACCAGCGCCTGCCAGGCCCCGGCACACGCGGGGTCCGGGGTATCCCGGTACGTGGCACACACGCTGTGCTGCACCCCACTGAGGACGGGGCCAGGCGGCAGGCACGGTCCCTTCTGCTCGGGGGAGAGGTGGCCACTCGTACGTGAAGAAAAGGGTATGAGCTTGGGCGGTGAATGGGTACAGCTCTGAGATGGTTACACCTACATGCGCAGGTTGAGCCAGGAGAGCCAGGATCAAACAGCACCCGCGGCACCATGGGCCAGCCCCTTAGGGGCACCCCTGAGGGCATGAATGTAGGAGCTGCAGCGACCATATGGGCTCTGTCCCTCTCCCCTGCTTCCCCTGTGGAGTGCCTTACCCACTGCTCCTGCCTGCTGGGCTTGGCTCTGGGTACCAGGGATGCAGCAGGACTTGGCAGACGAAGTTGGTGCCCATCCCGGTGTGTCACTGGGTCACTTATTTTACTGCTCAAATGCAAATCAAGAACCCAGTACACAGCGGATACTGAAATGTTTCTAAAGCACTTGTGACTTGGGATATCTCCATTCTCTATGCCCAGCTCAGGCCACCAGCAAGAAGCTTTTGCCCATAGCACATAAACTTGCTGCTAGACAGTTGCCTGTTCATCACTGCTGACAACAGCAGGGATGCTGGGCTTTCTTCTCAGTTTTGGGTAGCAGACCTGATACCCATGAGGGGTCCTGCATACATCTGCCTTCCTTCTCATCTCAGTTTTGCCCATGCCCACCTTCTCTTATGTGACTGATAACCTGGTAGGCTCAGCTAGAAGTGACTCTGAGCTTGAGCAGCACCAGAAGCTGCCTTTGCCCTCATGTCTCGGGGTGTTTTCTCTTCCCAGCCCCACTCTCAAGATAAAAGAGAACTGGTGCTTGGTTGGCAGTGTGGCCAGAGTGCTCCTTTGAGACCTTGGTGAGAGTGTCACTCTGCAGGACCTTCCCCTTCCAATGGTTCTCACAGAACAGGGTTGTGTCAGCTCCACAGGTATCACCCCTTTGGGGAGATCCCATCTAACACCATCTGGCTATATCTGGTAGTGCTTTGACTTCCTCCATAATACAGCATCCACTCATCCAGCAGAGCTGGACAGGGACTCTCTCTGGGGCAAGGAGGTCTCAGCCCTAATGCAGTCCCTACCCTTGCCAGATCTGCTTACCACTCCACACCAGTCAGGGAGGGTCACACCACTCTCAGCCACATGCACGCAAGAGAAGGGGCACAGCCATCCCAGGGCGCTCCCCATACCTGCACCACAGCCCTAAAACTGGTCCTGAGAGCATCACCCCATGCCACCACCACCCCATGCCAGGAGTGCTGCCTCCGTGGCTGTAGAAGGCCATCACTGCAGGGACTGAGCTGAAGAGGTGACGAGGGTGCTGCAGTGAGGAAGAGCACCTGGGGAGCAGGAGGTGGCCATCCGCAGCACCCCCGTCCCTCCCAGTAGAAGCCAGCCCTCCCCAGAGGAATGCTTCAGCACAGCTGCAGGGAGAGGAGGTGCTTGCTGAGCACCGTGGCATGAAGGCATGACAGGGCACGCTTCGCCGGACCATGAATACCTGTCCCAGGCGGTTAGAAGCACCCAAGGCGTGTACAAGTGGCGCAGGAGCACACACCTCATCAAGCCTGGGCGGTGGTGCTCCACCGGGAGAGGAGGTGCTTTCCAGTTCGCCCTCCCACTTGTGCTGGTGAACGTCGAGCTCCCCCCGGCAGCGACCCGCTTCCCCATCACACTCCGCACGTAGCGCACGGGTCCTGCGGGGGGGGGATACCCCTTTTCTCCCTGGCAAAGGGGGTACGAGTGGGCCTTGCCTGAAACTGAGGGTGGGCTGGGTGGCATCGTTGAGTCCCTCTAGCCTGAGCATCCCTGCTTGAATGAATTGCCAAGGGAGCTGCTGAGCAAGTATCAGAAATCAAGAGATATGCATGGCAATGAATGCGTAAGGAGAAGCACAAGTTGCAGTGCCTGGTGACTTGCTTTCATTTGCTGCTTGCCTGGACATGGACAACATGCCTGTCACATGCATGGGGACACATCCATGTGAGCCTCATCCCAGCTGTTCACACACAACTAACTCATTGTGCCTGTGCTGCTGCAGGATCCTGTTGCCTGGGACAGGTTGCACCCCTCTGCCACTTTGCTACTCACACTGCCTGCACCAGACCAGCAGCATGTGTCATCTCAAGGGGCTTCCAGACTCTCTGCTCACTTGTGCTCTCAGCTGAGGTACTGAGGCACATATCCCAAGGGGATCCTAAAGACTGACTCCAAGTAGAGAATAAGGAAAAAAGCCAAAGTCTCCATTTGTTTACAACAGCTGCCTAATAAGAAGGATGCATCACACCATGACACTGCCTGTGCAAGTCCTCTGCCATGACCTGGTGGAGGAAGGGGCTTTTGCTGAATGACATCTCAGAGCAAGGCCAGGTCTTGACTGGTGTTGGTACCCCTGTGCTGGCTAGAGGTACATTCCAGACCTCCTAGGAGCCAATGGCTGGCAGTTTACTCTCTCTACATATGGGCCAGCAAGGAGGCACAATTCCAGCAGCTAGAACACTGAAACACTTTTGCCCAGGACTGGGAAATCTGCAGTGCTGGAGGCTTTGGAGCCAGGCAAGCTGGTAAGCTGTGAGGACACTTATTCTAAGAAGGTGGGGCTGTGACAAGAGAGGTGCAAAATCAGAAGACTTCTGCCATGTTTCTGCAGCCATAGGACCCAGAGCAATCCCAGGGTGGCTGTGAAGTGGAAGGCAGCAGCACTGTTGTTGCCCCCTCACATCTCCCACCGCACACACTGCTTGCCCGGGCTAACAGGGAGAAGCAATCTGTGCTATCATGATGTGTCATGCTCATTGTTTATGGGTGCCTGTGGTGGGATGGAGCATCCTGGATTGGCTTTGCTGTGGCTGCCTGCTAAAACCACTTCTGCAAGGACACTGGGCGGCAGCTTTGGCTGCGGGGCAGAGATCTCAGGTATTGCAAGGGGTCCCCTACAGGTGGTGTTGATTGGGCTGAATGAGGAGCATGGCAGAAACAGAAAACCTGGGATGTGCTGGGCAATAAGAAGTGTTTACTGGAAGCATTTTGCAACCATCAGCTCAACCCTGCAACCTATCTGCAAGATGGATGCTATCAGCTCCTGTGCCAGTGCACAAGAGCTGCTGTGGCTAATACAGCAAGAAACAGCTGGGCTAGGAATAGGACCCAAAAGTCCTGCTCCTGAAGGCACTTCCACACCATGTGTCATGTAGACTGAGAGGGAGCCTGATCCTTGTGTTATCTCTTCAGCCTGGGGCTGCTGCTGGAGGAAGCTGAGGAGATGCCTTGAAGAGATGTCTCTGAGGCATCTCGGGATGTGAATCCCTCATGGCAGGTGAATGCTTGAGCAAAGCATAGTGTTAAATCAAGGCTGAATGCAGGCAGGGTTGTAAGGCACTTTCATCACTTGACTTGGGGTCCAGCAGCTGATAGGGGGTGACAGGGGAGGTTTGTCCCTGCTCAGCCCATGCACACTCGGGCTGCAAGCAGAGTTGCAGCTGCAATTGGTCCATGGTGTCCCCGGTTCCTGGAGCTTCTTCACTCCCCATCCCTGCTGTGGGCTTCCTGTTGCTGCAGTCACAGCACTTTAGGATACGGAAGTTCAGCCCATCCCCACCCTTCTGAAGGGATGCCCTTTCCCACCAGGAACCTTTCTTCCCTGTGTCACTGCAAAGCCCAGGGCTGGCTGCATGCTCACAGGGGACCACAGCATCCCTTGGCCAGGCTCAGCAGGAGCCCAGCTCTCCAGCTGCCAACAGAGCATCCCTCCCTCACCAGCTGCCCTGCACTGGGCCTGCAAACAAACAAACAAACATACATCCCAGTACCAAGCCCCAGCAACTCATCCCTTCCAAACGGCTGTAATTACAGCGCGGCAGCTGGTGAGCAGTGCTTGAAACCTGGTGTGTAAACATGGTTTTCCCTACCGCCGCTCAGGCAAAAGCAGCCTCCTTCAGGGGAGCAGTAATTTCAGGAGGGGGGTCCACATTGTTGCGGTGAGGGCTGTGGCCGGAGACTTTCATCTCGGCCTTTTGATGCAGGGCAGGAATAATAGATGGCAGCTGGCAACACCCGACCTCACTGCACTGCCTGCTCTGGGCCATTTTCCACCTCCCGGTGGGTAGCTGAGTCTCCTTGCCCTTCCCAGCCCCTGGGCCAGCTGCTGGCTCCTTCTCCCTTGCCAAGGATGAGTGAGGGCACAGGGAATCTTGAAGAGTTGGGCCTGGCTGGTACCAGACATCCAGGAGCTCAAAGAGCCATCTCATGCCCGAAAGAGCTGGCAGCCAGAGGCACAAAGGGGTATCTCAGCCACATCACTATCCTGGGCCACATCATCACCTATCCTGATCCCTTGCACCGCTGCTTCCAAGGCTGTGGCTGCTCTGGAACAAACGGACCCAGAACTAGTGCTCAGATACCTTGGTAATGGGCACCCTTTGAGATCAATCAGAGGTGTAGCTGCCCACAAGAAGAGGTGACCAGAAGATCCCCATTGATCACTTCTTGTGATCTTGCATCCTTCACATGCAGGATGTATCCCTCTGTGCACAAGGATGCTACATCCCCTGCTCCTGTCCCTCATCCCTACCTGGCGGCCCCTTGGGTGCCACTGAAGAGGAGAGGAGGCTACATGGCTAGAAGAGGGTGAGACAAGTAGTGGAATGAAGAACGAATGTACCAGTTGGGAGAGATAGGTGCAGGAGACCCTTGCTCCTTGCCTTGCCTCCTGCCCCCCCCAGTGCTCCCTGATATACAGAGCTGAAGACTGATGCCCCCAAGGTTTTGGTCCCTCTGCCCAAGCACTAGCTCACCATCACTGTGCGCCTCCTCAGCTCCTGTCCGTGGCCAGCTCCTGCTGCTCACCCAGCCTGGTGTCACCAGAAGCTTCCCATGATGATCCTGGTGCCGCCAGGTCCCTCTGGGGAAGGAGGTGGTGTGTGTCCTGCTGGCATGGGGAGGAGTGCTGCTTTCTGCCGTGGTGCCATGCAGGAAGAGGGAGGGACGGGACAGCCTGTGCTGCTGCAGTCACCCCACAGCAGTGCCAGGCTGAGCGCTGGCAAATCCAGCACTGTTGCATGCCAGACAGGCATGGCTCTGGGCATGGCTTTCCCAGGACATGCAGTGGCAATGCTTTGAGAGACGCTTGGGTTTGTGGGAACCATTCCTGCTGGCCGTAATGCCCAAATGCCACTTGCTGAGCTGTGCATGCAGCAACAAGGGGACAGCACTGGGCACATGGGTGGTGGTTTCCAGGCACCTCAGGCTGTCTGTCTGCATAGTGCCAGGCTCTTAGTGAAGGGCAGGCATACTATGGCTGGGTCAGACTATCTCAGCACACCCTGGCAAGGGCACTGACCTGTGTTGAGACCATTACTGGAAGTGTCAGACACAAAACACTGCCTTATGTCCTGATGGCTTGATGACCTCTGACATCCAGAGCCAGGGTGCTAAATCCACCACCCTGGTCCACTTCCAGCTCAGAAAACCACACCTGCCAGAACCCTCTCCCCAGCAATTAGAGGGCAAGACACCATCTTCCCATTGCTGGGTGGGAGAAGGGATGCTGTTGCCTTCTGGGGTGCTCAGATAATGCCCGATGTCAGATCTGGCAGGCCCAGGGGAGGTGTTGGCTGCACCACTGCCAGGTGCTGCATGGAGGATGCACGTGGTCCAACTCCCCGCTGATGCTGACGTAACTCCTGGGAGGCAGCCAGGAGTTGCCAGCGGGAAATTGGCCCACATCACTCAGAGCACTTGGGGCTGTGCAGAGAGGAGGTAATTGTTATATGTGGGCTGAGATAGGCTGAGCGGAGAGGGCAGGAGGCCAGGGAGGTGGCAGACACCTCACCAAAGCTGGCTTGGTTTACACAAGCTAGGCTTTGTTCAGTATCTCCCCGAGGTTTTGTGGCTGGGAGGTACCACCCCGTGCTGCTCTGATGACAGGGAGCCAGTCAGCTGCTTTGCAGAGCCTTGCAGAGCCTTCCCTAGCAGCTGTGCAGGACCCAGTGGTGATGGGATGGGAGCACAGCAGGGCTGCCTCAGGTCCATCCCAATGGCAGGTGCCAAACCTCCTGTGAACAGTTGCCTCCAAAACTCTTAGGAGAGCAGCATAGGGTATGGAGAGTATGGAGGGGGTGAAGCTTTCCTATCTGAACTGAGCGATGGTTGTCACAGCTTGCCTGTGTCCTGGGCAGCCTTTGCCTGGAAGCCAGGCTGAGGGAAGCTGCAGCAGTGGGCTGGGGGCTGTAACCCACCCTGTCTTGGTCATGGTTCTGACTACCAGAAAAAGCATCACCTGGGACAGAAGTTTTGGTCCACATTGACTTCAGACCCAGGGCACAGGGCTGCTGAGAGCTAATAGCATCCACTGGGCCAGCCCACCATCCCCATGGTCCCCTGTAAGGACACCAGAGGATACCTCTAGTTGGGCATTAGACAGGCCCTGGCTGCTGAGATAAGCTCCTTTTGCCTTCAAGCCTCCATGTACATGCTTGAGCCCACTATAGATGATGTTCTGATGGCTAACAGTGCCAGGATATGGCCTCTCCATGCCAGGGGAAGGTTTTGCTGTTTGCAGTGGTACCAGCCAAGAAGTAAAGACCCATCCCTGACTTGGATAAACAGATTAGGTCCCTCTGGTGACAAATATCCTTGGCACTGTGGTCTATCAGATGCCTGGATTGTGCACTAAAGAACAACTCTTCCCCATGGGCAGCCTCAGATCCCTGACATGTGCCCCAGCTTGGTACATAGGATACCCATGGTGCAGAGCTGGCTCCTGGCACCTGTATCCCTTTCCATTGTCACACCTCACCAAAGCAGAGCCTCCTGTCCTGCAGGTATAACCTGCCCTTGTCCTTGTCCTGGCACTGCCTCACACATGCTGTGCTCAGCCACGTAGCCACGCTCTGTGTAGTTTGCCGCTAGCAGCCTCCAACCTCTGCGTCACCTGCAAACCTGGTTGGTGGTGATGCCACCTCCCTGCTTGCTAGTGCCAACAACCAAGCCAGTGTCTTCAGAACCCATCAGCATGGCCCTGCTGACACTGCCCTGCCTTCTGCCTTGTTGACCTCCCTCCTTGAGCTGCACATCCCCAGCACCACACTGGCGCAACTCCAGCACAACCAGACAGAGTGCGTGTCTCTCCACTAAAACCCTGCAAGAATGAGAGGCAAGGACCTGGCCAGCTTACACACTTATCGTCACCAACCCAGGCTGGGGCTCAGGTTCACAGCAGCACCACTCCTCTCCCACCCTGGGTCCATGCCCACCAGTCCCCATTCGCTTCTCAGCTGTGGCTACACAGAGGAGATCCCAGTGGGGAGAGATGCCCCTGGGCTCTTCTGCTGAGCAGGGTCCTGTGCTCAAAGCCAGCCTTAGTCATGCTCCTTGCTTTGCTGCAGGAGAGTACATAGCCCCTTGGAGCCTGCCTGCCCTGAGGCTTTGCTGGCTCACATAGAGTGCAGGAGAAGCACAAGGGTTTGGTTTGTGCAGCACAAAGGCCTTATGGGCTGCAAGAGGCTGCATAGCATCTCACAGCATCTAGACCTCCCAAGCTGCTGCCACAGACCCCAAGGACTGTCTCCTGTTCTGCAGGCACAGCCCATTGGCCTCTACACTGCCTTCTGCTCACCAATGCCTGACCCTCAGGGTGGGACAGTCTGTTCTGTTGGTCCTTCCCAATATATCCAACCCCTGGATTTCCAGCCAGCTGCACCCTAGCCCGACCATCCTGTGCTCCTCCTTACTGAGTGCTTCCAATTAGGGACAACCTCCCCACCAACACCACTGCAAAGCCCTCCATGACAGTCACAGGGGGAAACACTGCACCCGAGGCTGGAAGTGCCTTGCACTTTCTACAGCCAGAGAGTGCCTGGCAAGGGCCCGGGTGAGGCAGCTCCCTACCTGCTTGCCTCCTCGGCCACGGCTCCATGGCCACGCTGGCTCCCTAGCACCTGCCTCCCCCCAGCCTGTGGGCCCCTGGGCAGTGTGCAAGGAGTGACAGGTGAGTTGGCAGCAGCCCGGCTCCGGCATCCCTCGGCGCTCCTTCAAAACCAAGCCGTTTGCATGCCATGTTTCTGCCGTGACGAACCTGCAGACATCAAGGAGAAGTAATTTGCTGGTATTCTTCTGGCCAGGTGTGTCCTGACTCCCACACGCCAGTCTCACCCGTGCAGATGGGAGACACGTGCTCTGATGTTTCCCGACACCCGGCATCACTGCTGGCTTGTGATCACTGGAAACACTGGTGGGGAGTTGGGTTGGTTTCTTTGCGAGGCTGTGGAGTGCCTGGGTGGGTACCAGCTCAGGGTTTTACCTTCCAGGGGACAGGTCATGAGACACTAAACAAGCCAGGTGTTCGCAAAGATTACCAAGGCAGCTTTACTCTGGACAGGACAAAACCAACTCCAAAGGGAGCAGGGATGCTCTGCCCTTTCCTCCATCACGCTGGTTTGGAACATCCTTTAGCTTTAGGCAAGTCCTATCATACACCCAAGCTGTTGTTGCTCTGAATCACCTAGTCGGCCTCCTGCTGCTATGCCAGCAGCTGATAACCTTCCTCAATAGGGCCAGGAACAAATCCTCTGGTCTGGTTTCCAAGTTTCCCTGGTGTCTGTCAATCCCTTTGAGCTTTTAATTCGTGGCTCCAGAGCCAAACCATTCTGTCCCATCCATCCCTGGCATCCCATGCCCCAACTCATGGCAGGGTTCTGGGTTAGCTATGAGAAGGGGCCAGGGAGGAGGACCACAAGCATGGTTGGTAGGGCAACTTGGTTCCCTTGTATCACAGTCCCTTAGCAGGGGAATCATTCTGGGAGGTTCAGTGTTCAGTGTCAGCTGTACCTGTTGCAGATCTGGGCTGGTGGGCCAGGCCCTGGTGACTGGGACTTGCCCAGCTCCTGCTGACTTAACAGGAGCTCTGCTGGGCATTGAGCAGGGACACAGGGCATGTCCCTACCCCAGCATGGCGCAGCTCAGTGCCATGCCCTGACTAGAGACTCTTCTACCCAGTTAGGGTCTTAGGGCCTTGGGCCAGAGCAGAAGCCTCTCCCATGAGGGTTTTCCAAGGAAGGGATGCTGAGCCAAGGTCCTCAAACCAGGTCTCTCTCACTGAGGCAGACAGCTGCCCCTGTCAGGATGGGCTGGGAATCTCTTCAAGCTGGCACTGCTGCAAGCTTCTCCATTGCCCAGGAAAGCTGCAAAGGGACAGCCAGTGAAGGCACACGTTCCCCAGCATCTGGCAAGGTTCTGGCACGCTCAGCCGTAGCCTGGGCTTGGTGACAGCCGGGCTCAGCCCAAAGTGCTGAGTTGGCTGAAACCAGGCCAGGATGGCTCCTGCCCTCACAGCAAGCCAAGAGGCTGAGGGCGCCCCAGAGTCAGAGATCAGATGGCAAATGCAGCATCCCACAATCCCCCCACTCCCTACCCAGATCCCACCACCCTTCCTGGGGCCAGCCTGTCCTGTGGAGGCTGAGTGGTGGTGCTGGGGGCTAGGAACACCCCGCCTGTGGCTTTTCTCCTAATAACGAGGGGATGACGCCATGTGTGCAAGCTGTTCCTAAGGGAGGAATGTCCTTTCTTCCCGTGCCATGTGGTGGCCAGATAAGTACAGGCCTCCAGCTCAGCAGCCTCTGCATGGCTTGCCATTGCAAAGTGTACCTTCCATATCTGGCCCGAGTGCTCCACAGCTGCTGGGGCTGCACCCTCCCTCTTCCCAGCACATCTGGGCCAGGAAGCACTGAGATGGCAAAGCCAGAGATACTGTGAGAGGATGGGATACATTGGGAAGGGATAGTGCTTCATCTCCTACAGAGAGTGGCTGGCACCCTTCTGCAACTGGAAGGGGGATCCTGTGGCTATCTGTCATGCACGTTACAGTGCTATAGTGGTCCTGCTTATATGGGTATAGGGCCTTTCTGATATAGCTATAGGGACCCCCACTTATGCACCTACTGAGAACGCCTTTATACTTTGACAGGGACCCCTTTGACCTTGGAGGCTGCCCATGTGTGCACAGGTACTTCTTCACTTCCCTCTGCCCAGCAATAAAGATGGGGTCCCAGTTTAATAGCCCACACTGTTGCAGTTCTGCAACAGGACAATTCCCCTGTGTTCCCGGGCCTCAGGGCTGCCTTTGTAGCCTTGCCTCCACTGCCCAGAGTGCAGAATTGCTGCTGTGGCAAACACCCATGAACATAAGCCAGGGGAGACAGCTTCCAGCACTCAAGTGGGCAGGAGAGCCTCAGCAGGCAGGCAGGGATCTTCAGTGCGCAGCTAGCTGAAGGAGTGTGCAGAGCAGAGTGGGGCACTCCCACCTGGGCTGGAGACAGTGTGTCCTCCACCGGGAATCAGGTAGAGGACCAGGAGCTGGGTCAGGAATGGGGACAAGTCAGAGCATGGGGAAGAGGCTCTGACCTGCCGGCAGTCCCAACTTGGGCTGTCCCAAAGATGCGTTTCAGGGCCAGGGCTCACCCCACCGCTGCTCCTCACCTGCCAGGCCCTGGGCACCGGTTTCTCTCCCAAGGGGCACGACGCTCTTCCTCCAGCAAGCCGGCAGCATGGGGAGCACCGAGCAGCGCTCCCTGCCCTGTGTGCCCCGTGTCCTGGGCACTCATAGGTGGGTGGCCGGGGTGTGCAGCACAGGTGTGCGGGCGTGTGCGTGTGCATCCACTGCCCTCTGCTGAGGGACCGCCGGCAGCTCACACTGCCGAGAGCGGGGCTGTGCTCGTGGCTCGGCGTGGGGCTGCACTCGAGCAGCCTTGTGAGATCTAATGGGACCTCTCACCGGGTGCTGTTTTCTGGCCCCAGCATCCTGACCCTGGCTCTGAGGTCATGTTCCCATGCCGAGGGGTTCCCGGCTGCTCCCAGGCTTCCCTATCCATACCTTTCCTCGTTTAGAACTGAGCTGGGTCTCTCCTTTTCCCCCTTCCTATTATTTGCTTAAGGGAGTGTATGTGCAATTATCCAGCTATTTTTTATTCCCAGACAAGGAGATCTGTATGTATTAATAGCCAGGAGCAGGGAGGTACCAGGGAGCTGGCTGGCAGGAGTGAGATAGCAGCCTACCTGCCCAAGTTGGCCATGCCAACGGTACCAGAGCTACCTTCAGCGGCCCTGTTCCCCTCCACCCTGCCCCAGAGGTGTGGGGCAATTCTTCTCAGCCCTCATGCCAAACTGATGTAGCGGCTGATCACAACAAGCCAGCAGGGTCCAGCTAGGCATGACCCAAATGTGATGCTGAGACAGGGCAGGAGGGTGTCAGCAGGACCAAATCAGCCTCTCTCTGTTTTGCTGCTCCATGTCTTGATGGGTCTAGGTGGTACATTTACCTGCCAGGTGTGCTGGAGAGGAGCTGCTCCCCCTCTTCACATACTGTTAATTCTGTAAGTTTTTCCATCCCTGGCAGTGTTCAAGGCCAGGTTGGACAGAGCCTTGGGTGTCATGGTTTAGTGTGAGGTGTCCCTGCTTATGGCAGAGGGGCTGGAACTAGATGATCCTAAGGTCCTTTCCAACCCTAACTATTCTATGATTCTATGATTCCCGGGCACAGTAGAGGGACTGTCCCCATGAGAATTTTTAGCAGTGCCCTGGTGTGCTTTTGACTTGGGCCAGCTTGCCCTGATCCAATTTTTCTTTGTGGTTAAAGACTTAGCCTGGGTCACGGACAGCCCCAGCAGGATCTGCCCATTTACAGTATGTTTTTTGCAGCCTGAAGGTGGGCTGGTCCATGGCAGAGGTCCTCAGGGACAGAGAACAGCCTTGGTTTTGTTTAACTTAGTGTAGGTCTGTAAAGCATCCTTCCCAGAGAGCCTGGTGATGGGCATTTTGGAATTACAGCCCCACTGATCCAGGCACATGGAAGGGTGTCTTGGTAGAGCAGCTCCCAGGCAGGTAGCAGCAGTGGGACTCTACTGCAGATCTTGGTTGGGATGAAGATTAAGGAGCTTTCAAGGGCTGTGCCATGGGACAACAGGCAGGGGGAAGGGCTGGGGACAGATCCCATGGGTGTGATGGGGTGGAAGTCCACCCATCCATGACCTGGGACAGCCCTGGCCCATGTCCTTCTACCCTGCCTCCCCATACATCAATAGCAATGAGGTTTATTCACATACTTACAGAAACACTGCAGTGATGCCCAAGGGCTCCCACCCTCAGGACCTTGCCGTACATCACTTTCCCTCTCCCACCACGGCCGCATAACACAGGTTGCGTTTTCATGACCTCCAGGCCTGAGAACAGGGGAAGGATGCATACACACGTGTGTGCATGTGTGTGCATGCATGTGCACACGTGCCTGTGCCAGGCAAGCACCCTTGGCGTGCTCCGTACCCGTGTTTGTGCTGCGCTTGCCATGTGCGTTTCAGGGCACGTGTGGGATCTGGCAGCCCAGCGCGGGCGCTCTGTGTGGGCAGGGGGTGTTTTGCTCAGCACATGCCTTCACCTACGGTTGCGGTTTTGATGCAGAGAAAGACCGGGCTTTTGTTGTCAGTGTGCGAGCACGTGTGCTCTGCGGGTGTTTCACACACGCTGTGTGCAGCCTGCACGGATGTGTGTGTGTGTTTGCACATGCACGTGTGTGTGTGCACGTATGTGAAGTGTGAGATCAGTGTCTCAGCTGGCCGCCGCTCTGGCTGCTGGAATCCCTGCCTCCCAGGCCATGTTATAGATGAATACACTTGAAAGCATTTTTTCCCCCTTAGCCACCAGATTTCATTGGGAGAAGAAAAGGAACCGGGCACTTTATCTTCATTAGCAGCTGGGAGCCTCTTGGGGCGGCTTTTGTCTGGGCGATGCTCCCTCCGCCCCTGCTCTTATCCCCTGTCCTCACTCATTAGCCTATTCCAGAGGGGAAAGGGGCTGGCTGGCAGGGTCTTGAGCTCCTCTGCACCTCCATTCCGACTGGCCATCATGTGCCGCAGCCCTGTGGCCTTTTCCATCCCCTCTAGGCGGCAGGGCCGAGAGGGGAGTGGACAAGTCCCCTTGCTTATGTGCTCTGGGAGACCCCAGAGACATTTTAGGCCTCAGGAAGCCCCTTTAATTGCAAGCTGCTGCCACCCCTGGGTGGCTTTGGACAGTGCTGGCTCAGGGTCCATAGGGGTTAGGGACAAGGTCGGAGGTGGCTCCTTGCGCATACACCCTGGGAAGGCTGGACCTGGGTAGGCTGAGGGCAGCCCGCATCCTTCTAGATCTGCTCATCACTGGGAAGCTCTCATGCCCACATCCTTTAATACCCAGTAACCATGACAACTGCTGTGGAGCTGCCATCTTGTCCCCAGGCCAGCCACCACAGGGGTCCTTGCAGAGGGGAGCAGAGGGGTCTCAGGGCAGAAGCTTTTCTTGAATCACTGCTGTGTAGGGGGTGACACGTGGGTTGCACATTGCCCCGCTGCAGAGGCCTGGGGCAGTTTGGAGGGGAGACTGCACTGCTCTCCCTGGGGTGCCAGGGCATCCCTGGAAGGAGCCAGGACTGCTGCTGCTAGGAGCAGGGCAGGATGCTGGGGCCACCTTGCCTGTGGGGAGGGCTTTGGGGAAAGATGGGGGCAGAGACAGTTTCTGTTCCCCTCCTCCTAGCCCAGATGCTGGGGGTTCAGTGAGACAGCAAGGCGGGGGTGTTGGGGGCAGACTGCCTTAGGTAACATTCCTTCCCACTTAAAAGGAGCCATAAATCACTCACTCTTTATTAAAAGCTCTGCCTGACTGGGAGAGAAATGTCAGGAACATAAATCAAATCCACTGCTCTCTTGCAAGGGTCCTGGCTTGCCAAGGACTGCTCCCTTCACCATCCCCAGGTAAGGCACAACGCAGCCACACTCTGTATCCATTTCCATGGATGAGCGACGGGGATGGAGGGGTTGGATGGTGGGAGCTCTTGAAAACCAAGCCTCCCTATGCGAATCCTTACCCCAGGGGCTTGTAAGGAATAAAAGCAGGGCCCATCCAGGGGGCTTGTGTGGCCCAAGTCCTCCACTTCCCCCTGCTCCTCAGGACTGCAGGAGGAGCAGGGCAGCACCTCGGCCAGCTGGGTGCAGGGATGCCACAGAGGTGCCAGTGCAGACCAAGCACAGCCACAGGAAGAGAGCAGCCTCCCCTGAGTCTGCCAGGAAGGAGACCCCTTCTCCCTTCATCTGCTCAGTGGTGACAAGGGCTGGCCTTCCTCACACAGGCTAAAGCTGGCCTTCCCTTTGCTCAGGAACTGAAAGACCCCAACTGATGCTAAACACCTCCTGCAACCTCCCTGATATCATGCTGCCGGTAAGGATTTTGCCCTAAAATATGGAGATTAGCCCCATTCCTGCCCACCCCGGAAGCAGGGCTGTATCAGGTAAGAAAACACCCCATCCCAAAGCTCAAGACACCCACACCTGCCTCTTGCCTGCACGGAGCCGGGAGAGAGCCCGAGCAGGAGAAGGACTCGCTTACGCAGCGTTAAAGCAGCCGGCATGGAGGTAGCTGCGCTTGCCTCGCCATCTCCTGTTTTTCCAGTTAGATGCGTGGCTTAATATAGCAGCACTTATGTTGTAAAATATCGCTCATAAAACACAGGGGATGTGCTGTGTGGGAGCGTTCACAAGCCAATCCCCAGCTGCTTTTTGATGTTGGCTTGGAAATTGCAGCATCCTGGCAACGGCTGCTTGCTGGGGTTTGTGTGCAGCCAGGCCAAACCTTCCCCAGGTGTAAGCCTGCTGAGATCTTCAGGTTCTGGATGAGCTTTGAGGATTTCCATCCGCTCCAGCTTCTCTGTCTGGAGTGGAGGAGAGCTGTTGGGGATGCTGTGGGATGGATGCATGTGCAAACCACCCACATATCTCAGCCCACACCTGGTACCATGGAGCTGGTACCATGGGAGCCTCTCCTTAGTGAGGAACATCAGGTATGGGGCCCAGGGGATAGGCAGTGCTGCCAGCACTGGCTCTGAATACCAAGGATGCAATATGTGTTTCTGTGATGGGTCTGGTCCCTCCATCAGCTGTGTTGGTGGGAGAAATCACTGCCTTGCTGCTTGAAACAGCACTGGCCTCTCTCAAATGACTTCCCCAGAGAGGGAGCAGTCTGATAAAGAAACTTGCTCAGGCAAAATCAGGCCATGCTCAGGCAGTTCGCACGCAGACAGGCATCCCCATGTGTGATGGCTGAGCACCGTGGTCCTCATCCTGTATGGAAGGGTTTGGCTCTGTGGGGTACCACCAGGCTGGAAGAGGCAGCCAAGGATAGTTCATCTTCCTCTCTCATTCCAGGCCTCAGCTGGAGAGGGAATGGGCTGGGGGGAAAGAAAGGGGATGAGGGGGAAGGAATTGGAATCATCTTGCTTGGGAAGCCGCCGGGACTCTTCCATCAAAGGGAAGGAAGCCCTAGGAGCAGGCCCGCAGGCTTTCACGAACCACTCACTGCAAACCCCGGCCCCCATGGATCTGTTTATCCTGGCAAGGGAGAGCCCATAAACCGCAGCCCTGAGCCGGCCCATGGAGCACGGCTTTCCTTCCCACTGCAGCGGGGCTGGGACAGCCTGCCAGGGGCAGGAGAGGGCTGCCAAGCCTGGCCAGAGCATGGCCATTGCCCTGCTGAGCTGTGGGGAAGGTGTCCCCATCCCCACATCCCTGGAGCCAGAAGTCAGCTGTTCTGCTCCCATCAGCTCTCTAAGGCAGTGCTCAGTCCCCATGCAGCATCCCTAGAGCGGCTGAGGGTCACCAGGGCACAGGGTACTTGTGGTCCCACCACAGCTGCCCCTGGACCTGAGAACAGGTCCCAGGCTAAGAACAAGGGGCTGAGTGGTGTTGAGAGCTTGTCACCACAGCTGGCTAGCACCCCCAGAGGTCCTGCCCCGTTAAGTGTGTCTCCCAGCTGGGCTGATCCAAGGTCCTCAGTAGTTTCCCACGTTCCCTCTTGCCTGCCACCCATCATATTTTGCATTTCTCCCTCTATCTTATCTCCCTGCTGGCTCACCCCTTTGCAGCTGGTCTCTTGTTTTCCCTCTGCCCTCTCCCTTGCTCCTTGGCCCCACCTGCTCTGCTCCAGCCCAGCTCCCATGCTGAAGGACCTCAAGGCATGTCCCAGATAAGGGCCAGACTAAACAAGAACCTTTTGTGCCACACTGAGCTCATCTGAAGAAACTGGATGAAGACCTGACCTGGGCAGAGCAAGAGCAATGCATGGAGGGACCGAGTGGTTTGGTATTTCCATGTGGTGGCAGACACACAGCATAATCCTGCCTCAGTTTCTCTACTTCTCTGAAAATCATGAAGGATCCTCGCAGCAGCATCCTTCCTTTGAACAGGGGAGGGAAAAGGGCCTGTGCCGAGGGCTGAGATGGGGAGGGAGGGCACATGTCCTGCTGAGAGATGCTGTCAGTGCTGAGCCCTGCATGCACAGCGGGGCTGGCAGCCAGCAAGTGCAGGGAATAAAATTCTCCCCCCTCCCGGCCTGCTGCCGGGTTAATATTCCCTCTAACGACAGACGGCTCCTTTTATCCTCTCTTGCGCTCCTGCCAGTGATTTAATCTTGGAACAAGCCGTGATTATTTCCTGTACAGCTGCCTCCCTCGCTTCCACCGCAGACCAGGCTTGACAGCATCCCACCATGCAAGGAGCAGACCCTCCTCCAGGAGAGGCGGCCAAGAGACCCTCTCCAATCCCCTGACTGCCCAGTTCCTGTGCCCCTGCCTGTCACACACTGGGGGTACCACCGGGAGAGAAGGGACAGTCTGTGATGGAATACCTGCATGGGCCTGGCAAGCATCAGGGGAGAAAAGGGGCTAGGAAAGGCAGTGGATTGCTTGACCAGGGGGTCTTCCAGGTCCCAGCTTCATGGGGCAGGTCTGGTTGGTCTCAGACTGACTCCCTGGAGTTAGCACAGTATCAGCACAGAAATACCTATCCCTGGATCCAAGCTAAGGTAGAGGGCAGCTGGATCTCAGTCTGTCAGTCCTCAGCAGGCCTGGGCCAAGCCCCACAGAGGCAGTGAGATGTCAGGTGAAGGATTTACCCGCATAGCCCTTTGCATCTCACAGGGCTGAAGTGCTCGAGCAGATGCATCCCCACCTCAGGACCATAGATCCTGGGATCCCATCAACAGCCACGGAAGAGCTGGTGGCATGGCCTGCAGCAGCTCCAGAAGGTCAGAGGTCCTTGGGGACCCACATCCAGCTGGCACAGGCAACATCTGCTTTACATGGAGAGCTTGGCAGGGGCTGGGACTGACTCCATCCTCATCTGTGCAGTGAATGCAGTCAGCCCCAAGCACTAGAAAAACATGATGCCAGAACACCACTGAGGACAATGTCCTGAGTCTCCCTTGTGTGGCTGTTGGGGAGAAAGCTTCCAAAATACTGGATCAGTATCTACTGTCTACCTGCAAGAAGGCAACTTCCCTGTGCTACTGGGCAGGTGGGATCAGCCAGCATCAGCACTTGTCACCAGAGCATGTGGACAGGACATACATGCTTGTCTTTCATGTGTGCGCTACCTGAAGGGCTGGGGAAGGCCATCATACTTCCTTGCTAGGGCAAGAAAATACAGGCAGCAGGAAACCAGGGCTGGCCCAGGGCCACCGCAGCAACAGCAAAACGTGGGGTGCAGCTCCACCTGGTGGGCAGCGAGGGCCGCCCCCCCAGTGTCACCAGGTCCCGTTGGCCACCAGACCAGGACAAGGTGCCCCAAGAGCTGAACCTGTGACCCTGCCATCTCTGTCACCGCTAGGAAAGCAAGCAGGGGACAGCAGCCTCACCCCAGGGTCTGGACTGATCCAGCACTTAGGGATGCCAGGGCAGCTTCAGCCTGTGGATGTACAAGCTGCTGCACACACACAAATTCACCTCAGCATGCACACAGACTGTGTGGTGAGAACAGGGAAAGCTGGTGCAGTGCCAGCTGTGCCCCTGGGACCCAGCCTTTGCTCGCTGAAGCTCCCATGTGCCTGCAGGAGGAGGTTAAATGAAGGGAGCTGCAGTCCTGTGGGGCTGGACTGCTCAGCTCCTGCTGCCCAGAGAAGTGTGGGAGCAAGCTTGACTTGGAAGCCAGGAGTCCTGGGCTCAGCAGCCAGCATTCTACGTGATGCTGGACCAGTCCAGCTTTCCTTGCCCTGTTCTTCACTCTGCCCTCTTCCTCTGCTTCAGGATGCTTCTCCCACACAGAACTCCGTGGCACCCCTTCCATTGCAGAACAAAGACCCTTTCACCCACTGCCCTCACTGCCAGGAGGCCCCAGAGATGTACCCACTTCTGTGCGAGCCTCAGGCTGAGAGCTGCTGGATCTTACAGACCAGTCAGTCTCACCTCTGTGCCTGGTAAAATCTTGGAGCAGATTCTGCTGGAAGGCATGCCGAGGCACATGAAAAACAATGAGGTGCTTGGTGACAGCCAGCATGGCTTCACTAAAGGTAAATCCTGCCTGACCAATTTGGGGCTATGGAACTGATGGACAGGGGTAGAGCAATTGACGTCATCTACATGGACTTGTTCAAAGCTTTCGACACTGTCCCACACGACATCCTTGTCTCTACATTGGAGAGACATCAATTTGATAGCTGGGGCACTCGGTGGATACAGAACTGGTTGGATGGCCGCACGCAAAGAGTTGTAGTCAATGGCTCAGTGTCTGGCTGGAATCCAGTGACGAGTGGTGTCCCCCAGGGATCGGTGTTGGGACCGAACATGAACATGAGCCGACTGCAGTGTGCGCTTGCAGCCCAGAAAACCAACCATATCCTGGGCTGCACCAAAAGCAGCGTGACCAGCAGGTCAAGGGAGGTAATCCTGCCCCTCTACTTTGCTCTCGTGAGACCTCACTTGGAGCATTGTGTGCAGTTCTGGTGTCCTCAACATAAAAAGGACATGGAGCTGTTGGAACAAGTCCAGAGGAGGACCACGAGGATGATCGGGGGACTGGAGCATCTCCCATACAAAGATAGAGAGAGTTGGGGCTGTTCAGCCTGGGGAAGAGAAGGCTGCGTGGAGACCTCATAGCAGCCTTTCAGTATCTGAAGGGGGCCTATAGGGATGCTGGGGAGGGACTGTTCATTAGGGACTGTAGTGACAGAACAAGGGGTAACGGGTTCAAACTTAAACAGGAGAGGCTTAGATTGGATATAAGGAAGAAGTTCTTTCCTGTTAGGGTGGTGAGATGCTGGAATGGGTTGCCCAGGAAGGTTGTGAGTGCTCCATCCCTGGCAGTGTTCAAGGCCAGGTTGGATGAAGCCTTGGGTGACATGGTTTAGTGTGAGGTGTCCCTGCTGATGGCAGGGGGGTTTGAACTAGATGATCTTAAGGTCCTTTCCAACCCTAACTCTTCTATGGTTCTATGATTCACAGGCAGGAGATGGATAGCAGGAAGGAACCGCCACCACCAGGACATCAACCAGACACTTTCCCTCAGCCACGTGGCAGCTACTTCCAGCTATCCCAATGCCCTGACAGCCAGAGAGGCTGCCCAAAGCGGGGAGGAGGCAGAGAGCGGCGGCGATGCGCTGGGCACGGAGCCGCGGGCTCCAGACAACGTGGAGATGGAGAAGGGACCCAGAGCAGCGCAGGGCCCGCCCCGGGGAGCGGCTGCCGCGAGAGGGCACCACAGACACCGGCCGGCGGCTCCCGGGAGACCCCCGGCAGTTGCAGGGCGCGCACGTCCCCGCCTCGCCCCTTCAGGGACTCGAGCTCAGCGACCACCCGCCACTTCCCGTGCTAACGGAGCCCGAATTGTCTGCGCAGGGGGATAATTAGCGCCTTCATTAACCTCCATCAGCCTGCAGCTGTGTGGGTTTCCTCCTGCCACCATAGGGATGAGCCGGCAGGCATTTTAACTCATGGCTATACTTGGGACTTCCCTGTTACACCTTCCTGTCCCACTCAGAGACGAGACCTTCCCTTAAGGATTTTAATAGCAGCAGACCTGGGAAGGATGTGGGCTCTGAGTATAGCCCCTATACCATTCCTCATCCTTGTCCCATACCAGTAAGGGGTACTTGCCTCCCCACCAGAAGAAGCTGGGGGATGCCTAGTGCCAGGATCCCTCTCTCTGCTCAGGGATGAGATAGCAGAGATGTGTTTCCATGTAGATTCAATGCCTGCTCTGCCTTGCATGGTTTCCACCCAGAGGAGCTGTGTCTCTCCATCTTTCTGAGCCATTCCCAGCACTGCTGTTCAGCAAATGGCAAGACAAAAATAGCTTCTCTCCAGGGGCTGCAACAGGGCTGCTCGACTTGGCTGTGCAACACTCCATTCTGCCACGTGAACCCCAGGGCTGGCCTCAGTGCAGGGAGTGCAAAAGCTCCTCCAGCCATCTTAGGCAAGCACTGCCCCCCACCTCAAGCCACGCTACAGGGGTGTCACAAGTTAAGCCTGGATCAGTTGAGTGTCTGTGGGAAAAGGGAAGGATGGAGGAAGACCAGAGATGGAGAAGGGAGAGCTGCCTGGACTGCGGTACCCAGAAGCACAAGCAGGTTTCTCCTCCCTGGGTGCTGCAGGCAACCTGCCAGCCAGGTCCTCTGGGGCTTCCCATTGCTCAGGCAGGAGCACTGGGGAGGTTGTCAGCCTGCACTGCGGGCTTGAGAGGGGGAGCAGCAGAGCTGTCAGACCTGCTCACTGAGAGACGTACCCAGACTGTGAGCTCCGTCTCCACGGGTAAAGCAGCACAGCACAGGAGCTGGCTGGCCAGTCGCTGCCAGGGAGACAGTCTTGCTCCCTGCCTGTCTTTGCCAATGCAGACAGACCACGCACAGCAAGTGAGCTATTAAAGAACAGCTCCAGTCAGCCAGCAAACACACATTCATTCATCATTCTGGAGCAGGCAGGAAGAAGTGCCAACTGCTTTTAGCCAGAACCCCTCACAAAGTCCATGCCCAACAGCTCAGCAGTCTGGAGGGGAACTAGGATCAGACTAAGGGGTCCAGGACCCTCCAAAATGCCTTTTTATGTCCTGGGAGCACTGGGAGAGCTGCCATACCCCAGGCTGGGAGCTTGTGTGTTTCTGAGCCACAGCCCCAGCATGGCAGCATCATGCAGAGAGAGCTTGGAGTGGATGTGAGGGTTTGCACGGACTTCACCATTCCCTATGTTTCCACCTGCACTGGACAGGGAGAGTTGCACGGCTCTGTGCAGTGGGAGGCTCAGCTCAGGTGGGCCTCCCACTGCTGCCAGGCACCCACAGGGAACCATGTGGTTCCTGCAGGTTAACAGTAGCTCTTTTATAGCCTTCGCACAGTATCGCCTGGTTTTACCCCTGCTTCTCATGGCTGGTGCTGCTGATCTCTCCACCTGTATCCATCCCTGGAGCCCAGCCAGCTGTGCTCCAACTCCCTGTCTGGAACAACCCTGATTCAAGACAAGGATACCCCTTTGAACAGCTCAAATTGAGGGCCTGGACAAGAAACCATCCCTGTGTTGGTGCTAGCATGTAGCTGAGGTGTGTGTTATCCCTGACTGGAGTGACCCTTAGTAGCAAAGGATCTGTGTATGCTAATAGTGTCCCAGCAAAGCCTTGCCACCTGCAGCTGAAGATTTGGTCATGGGCAGGAGCCTGAGAGCAGCTTTGAGACTGACAGTGCCTGGAGCCCTACTCTGTTCTTCCCTCACGTCCAAAGACATGTCATTCCAGCTGCCTCGGGTGGGAGGCCCTATTCCCTGGGGAAGGGAAAAGCTGCCTTCCCTCCTGCTTTGTGCCTTTCCTTGACAACTATTTACAACCAAGACCTAAAAGAAGAGCCAAGCAGCAATGGCTCCAAGGACATAGTTTGTGCTACATCATTGCCAGCTTCAGGCCTGAAACCTTAAGTGCAAAACTCAAGAGCAGGGAAAAGATCCTCCTCTTTCACGTGGAAGAGCAGCTGCCTCCAAAGTAAGCTGCAAAGCTTCTTCTTTACCTGCATACGAAACATCCTGCTATTATCACAGAGCTTAGGGAATTCCCTAGTGCTTGCAGGAAGCCCTTGCTGCTGGCTTGGGCAGGGACTATGAGCTCCCTGGCCTCCTCCACCCCAGAGCTGCTCCCACAGTGGGCAACAGGCTGCAGGCAAGAAAGGAAAAACTGGCCCTGGAACTCTTTCTGCTGCTCACAGCCAGGGCCTCAAGCTGCATCACTGAACTGCCCCAAGCGGGACTTTTAAACAGGCTTCAGCCATATCTGCCTCCTGGGAATGGCAGGAGATGTGCACACACACACACAGAGATGCTCGGTGTGGTAACAAGAGGCCCCAGGTTGGGAAAGGCAGGGGAGCTCTCTAGCCCTGTCCTCAGTGTAGAAAGCTGCAAAGCCCAACTCAGCACTGCTGAATATGAATAGCCCTTAATGTGTTCAGAGAAGCCAATGTGGGAGAGCTCACACAGCCTGGGGGTGGCCTCCTATGTTTCAGATGAAGCAATTTTACTCCAGCAGGAGCGAGCAGTATGCAGGAAGGGCTCTGCTTCCTCACCTGCAAAATTCAGCTGTGGATTTCTGATGAGACCATGTTTGCATGCGAGAAAATCAGTCAACCCTCAAACATGCAAAGACAGCAAAGACCACAAGCTCCTTCCCATCCCCTCCCTAGGGTTCCTCCATTTTCTCAGTAGGTTGAAGCCAGCTCTGTGCATCTAAAGGCACTGACTTAACCTTCACCAGGAGCCTTGTCCTCATTTTCCTCCTCTGTTTTTTGTACCCCTTTACCAAATCCTCCTGGTTACTTCAGCCCAGCCTAAGCTTGACTTGGTTGGGTGGTGCTGGCCCAGATTTGCTTTGATTCTGGCCACTCCCAAAGCAAACCTTTGTGTCTGGGGGTCTGTGTGCACACATGCATGTTCTCTGCAGATCCAACTGAGACCTCCTGCAAGGTAACAGCAGGACAGGGCTGGCCACAACACAGGGCACGTGGGAACGTGACTGCAGCTCTTCCCTGCCATGGAACAGAGGCCATAGCCTCTGCTCTGCCCCCAGATGTGGCATATCAGCTCCAGGCATCGGGAGGCCCAGCTGGATGTCTGAAACCCAGCTCTGAGCCTGCACTTTCATTGCAAACACCTCCTGCATCAGCAATGCAGGAGGAAGTGGGGGGTGGGGGAGGGAGGGAGGTGGGGGGGCTGGATTAGCTCCTCCTGGTTGATAATTCATTACTGCCTGTTAGCCCGGATCCATCCAGCAGCAGCTACATCCTGGCACTGACATGTGCTCATTTCACACATAAAATGCTGTATCAAAATGCATCATCTAGACATTCTCCATGAAACCCTCCCCAGCTGCCTCTCCCGGTGCTTTACATGCAGGAGCAGTTCTGGGAATTGGGGCGTTTTGTTCTAATGGATGCCTGGCACCTGCTGTAGCAATCAGAGCTGCAGAATCCATCCTACAGCTCATGAGAAACACAGATCTTCCTGCAAAGGGCAGGGCAGCAGCAAGCAGAGGGTGCAGGTTTCATCCATAGCATGTTTGGATCTGGAGAGGAAGAAGCAGGCTGTGTGCACGTAGGTGGTTTATTGCATACCATTTTGCAATGATGCAGAAATGCAGCATCTCTTCTCTCCTCCCCTGAAGGCTCTGGGAGCCCTGGGCAGCAGGGCTGGCTGGTCTTGCCTTGGGAATCTGGAGGAGGCTCCTTCCTCTTTCTCTAAAGTCCCTGACTTTGGCATGATGCTGGTGACCATCAGCATGGCAGTAAATCTCTCCAGGGTCAAATTAGAAGAAGCAGGGTAGGCTGGGGGACCCAAAGCTTTCACAGCAGGACTGGGTGTGCTTCCCCCAGGTTGGGTGCTTCCTGACTCCCTATAGAGCTGTATCCAGGGCTGGGCTTGGTCTCATAAGACCTGGGACTCTGCCACCAAAACCAGGTCCTTCCTAGTGGCTGTTGAGTCACAGTCAGCCTTCCCCAAACCCAAGCCTTCTCCAGCTGACCTCCAGCACCCCTTCACAGTCTTCTTCACCCCTCCTCTTCCTCCCCTCTAGCATTCCCCAGGGCTCTTCTTCCCCACTGTGTCACCCTAGCACCATTTGGAGGAGATCTGCTGGTGTGGGGAGGTTCATCCCTCACCTTGCAGGTTCATCCCTTCACCTCTCTCACCTGGGTGAGACAGGCCAATTTCAGAAGACCCTCTTCCTCTCCTCCAGAGCCTTCCTGTGCCCCCTGTCCTCTGGGACCCGCCTCAGGGCCTTGCTGTCTCCCCATGTCCCTAACACCAAGGGCTGAAGGAGCTGTGACACCACCACAGGTACCAGCTACACCATCCAGGTGAGAGCACCAGGCTCCCTCCCATCGGTGAAGGTCACGCCGGGGCGGCGGCCGCCCAGCAGAACCTAGCCGATCTCCCCCCTCCTCCCCCCGCCGCCCACCGGCGAAGGGGCGGGTCGCACCGGGGGCCCGTGAGGCTGCGATTGGCTGTCGGCGGGGAGGCGGGGAGCGGCGGGGCCGCGGCTGGCTGCAGCGGCGGGCGCGGAGCCCAGAGCGGGCGCGGCGGAGCATCCTCGGGCATTGCCGGCCCGGTGTGGGCCGCCTTCCCCGCAGCCCCCGGCCTCCTATGGGCGGTGCCGGCTTTCCGGCCCCCGCACGCCCGTCCCGCTCGGCGTTAGCATGGGCACGGTGCTCTCCCTCTCCCCCGCCGCCTCTTCGGGCAAGGGCGGCGGCGGCGGGGGGCTGCTGGCCGACAAGGCATCGAGCAGGGTGCCGGGCAAAGGCGAGAGCCGGCTGAAGCGGCCCGGCGTGCTCATCTCGGCGCTCACCTGGAAGCGGTTGGTGGCTGCCTCGGCCAAGAAGAAGAAGAGCACCAAGAAGGTGACGCCGAAGCCCGGCGGCGGGGCCCCACCGGGGGCCCCGGGCCAGCCCGACCCACTGGTGGTGCAGCGCAACCGCGAGAACTTGCGCAAGTCGGTGGTGGGGCCGGCGGAAGGCGGCAAACAAGGCCCGCTGGCCGTGCCGGTGCCCACCGTGCCCTCGGCGCCGCAGGAGCTGCACCCAGGCTCCGGTGGGGGGAAGCCGCCGCCGCCGCCACCACCGGCCGGCAGCCGAGCCCCAGGGTCCCCGCGCCGCGTGGTGGTGCAGGCGTCCACCGGAGAGCTGCTGCGCTGCTTGGGGGACTTCGTGTGCCGCCGCTGCTACCGCCTGAAGGAGCTGAGCCCCGGCGAGCTCATCTCCTGGTTCCGCAGCGTGGACCGCTCGCTGCTGCTGCAGGGCTGGCAGGACCAGGGCTTCATCACCCCAGCCAACCTGGTGTTCGTCTACCTTCTGTGCCGGGAAGCGCTGCGGGGCGAAGACATCGGAACCCAGGCTGAGCTGCAGGCCGCCTTCCTCACCTGCCTCTATCTCGCCTACTCCTACATGGGCAACGAGATCTCCTACCCGCTCAAGCCCTTCCTGGTGGAGGGCGACAAGGGGCGCTTCTGGGAGCGCTGCCTGGGCATCATCCAGCGCCTCAGCGCCAAGATGCTGCGAATCAACGCGGACCCGCACTACTTCACGCAACTCTTCCAGGACCTCAAGAGCGAGGGCGAGGGCGGAGACGGGTCCAAGCACTGGACGATCAGCCTGGATCGCTAGGGAGGTACCAGACCTCCGGCGCTGGGGAAAAGGGCAGCGCACCGAGGGGCAGGGAAGGCGAAGGACTGCCGGATTCCCCCACCCCTTTTCCCCCCGCCCCGCATCCTCCTTGCCTTTCCTCCCCCCTCCCCGGCCTCCAGCTCCATAGAGACGCTGCTTGGACCCTCCCTGCTCCGGATCCGGCCGTGCGCCCCCTTCCTCCCATCCCTTCCGACCTCAGCTGGGGTCAGCGCTCTGGGATTCCGGGACGGCGAAGAAGACCCCGGGGGAGGTGTGGTGGTTGTCATATGGGGGTGTCGTTACCTCTTGTGCGATGGGGAGAAGGGAGGGAAGCTGCCGAGGAGCGGAGGCTCCTGGATGTGTTTTCTCTAGGGGAAGAAAAAGGGGGGAAAAACGGAGCTGGGGTGGGGGGTGCTGTGGGGCCCCGGGCAGACCATGCATGTAAACGATGCCCCTCGGCCTGCCGCAGGCAGAGCCGGCCCCGCGGGAGCCGCGGCCCTGGAGCTGTCCGTGGTGCTGGAGCAGCCGCGCCTGAGCAGACAAAGGCGTGACGGGGGGGGGCGGGCAAGGCCGGGGGGGCCGCGGGCCTTCGTGTCGTGGGCGCTGCCTCCCCCCGTCCCACACACACCACGTGGGGGATACGGGCCCTCCTCGGGCATGGGTGATGATGCCCCTCACGCCGCGGGAGCCGCCCCCTTGCCCCTTTGTTCGAGTTGCTGTGGGGGGGAAGAGGAGCCCACCCCCCTTCCCCGCGGTAATCCCCCGCCCTCTGCCCCACGAAACAGGATCCCAGTGGGGTGATTTCGGCTCCCCCCCCCCTTTGCCTTGCTACGGGGAAAGGGGTCCGTGCCAGAGGAGGTCTAGGGAGCCCAGAGGGAGGGGCCTGCTATGGCGGGGAGGGGGGATCCCCTCTTCTCTTGCTTTGCTTCACTGGAGAATAAAGAGGTGGCCTGGATGGGCCTGGTGGTGATTCCCTGGACTTGCTGGGCTGTGGGGTGCAAGGGGAATTGGGGGGGGGATGCTGTCAATCCAGATCCCAGTCAAGCCCCTTGTCCTCCCCAGGAGGAACTGGGAGGGATGCTGGTTCTCAGAGGGGTTTTTACTCCCTGGTATGAGTTGGAGGTCGGAATTTCACCCTTGTTTGCTTTGTCCAAGGCTAGTCCTGGTCCATCTGAGGGCCTTCTGTGTTTCCTGGCTGCCTCCATTTCAAATGGAAATGCCTCATGCCTGTCTGCTGCACTGAACTTAATCAGGATTCCAAATCCCACATCCCCTTCATTTTTATTTCTTTGTTTTTTCTAAAGCTGCTCCCCATCACTTCCTGCCTCCCTGTCTCTGCTCTGCAGGGCTGGGCTCCCTTCCCTGGCAGCAGCAGGCTGTGGGAGCTGTGTTGCTAGCCCAGTTACCAGCCCTGTGCTTCTGCAGACCCCCAGGGAGAGGGGTGGGGAAAGGGAAGGCTTTGCCTTTCTCATAGCTAGTTGCTATGTTTCAAGCTACTAAATTTGCCAGGGTTTCCTTAACAGGATCCACAGCACATGCTCCCTGGTTGGGGTCTACATCCAGTGCTTTGCAGCCCCTTTGAGCCAGGCGCTCTGGCTCCCCTTCGTCAGGAAGATCTGTGCTGGCTCTGCAGGTCATGGAGGGTAAGCTGGATTCTCTCTACCTTTGTGTGCATCAGCAGAGCTGCTAATTAGGCCCAATCTGGCTCATTCAGGCAAAGCTGTGCTGTGAGGAAGACAGCACAGATGTCCCTGAGGGGGGGGGGGGGCTGACCTGGCAGGGTGC
>NDXB01021764.1:0-11052 GCA_002631895.1 Agapornis roseicollis | reverse complement strand
AAACAGCAGGGGGGTCCGGGGGGGGGGGGGGGGGCTGACCTGGCAGGGTGCTGTGCAAGGTTTTTTTGTGGCTGGGTAAACTCACCAAGACCTGTGCTGCTCTGCTTTCCCCTGTCCCTAATGGGAACTCTTGTCCCTGCCTTCAGATTGACATTCATGTGACCTTGTGGTGAGCTGCCTGGGGCAAAATGTACTCTGATTTACCCCAAATTTGGCCATATCCACATCTTGTGCCAGGGAAGGTTGTTGCTCTGACTTACGCTGTTTAAACAGGGGCGGAATTGGACCCTTAGAGCTCCTATGGGGCTGCTGGTGGAGCCTGACAATCCCCACTGGCATTTTACAGAGAGAGAAACTGAGGCACGGTGAGATGAAGCAGCATGCTGTAATCCACCAAGAGGGGTCTGGAGCACTGCAGGGTTAACACCCCAGCCATCCGTGCTGGCTCCCTCCACCCTGAGCAGGGTCTGTTTGTCCAGTGGCCCCTGACCCCCAGTCGTGGGGCTTTATAGAGTCTCATTTCCAGAGCTAAGCAACCTGTCAGCACTCACTGGTGAAGGTTTCCCACCCTACAGATCCCCTTAAAGACAACCTCGGACCTTCCATCCTCAAGCCACAGCCTTCTAAAATGCTTCCAGCTGCAGCAAGGCCATGTCCTTCCCCTCCTCCCTTGTGTTTCATTGATTAAGAGTGCTAGGCCTCATTGGGGGATTTAGAAAGAGCTAATTGCAGACTGGTAATTGAAGACAGCTTGGAGTCTCTGGAAATGTCAAGGAATGAGAGACGAGCTTAGATGCTCCTGTGCATTTAAATATGCGTTGTCGGCTCAGGCAGAGCCTTACTGAGGGGAGGGATGTCTGGTTTTCCCTCCCCCAGAGGACCTTGTACAGCTGCTGAGAGGAGCAGGGCACGGGAAGCACCAACCCTTCCTTGCCTGGGAGCATTCTACTTACCCCAAGGCAAAGGGAAAGTGGGGGGCAACACACACAAGCTGGGGGGGTACTTAAGGTGAGAATCATCAGTCTTGGGAGCTTGGCCTTTTCCCCTCTGAGAAGCTGTGTGCTTTAACCTGTGAGACCCCTGCATGATGCCATGGGGGCTTGGGCTCGGGAGCCACCTGGGGGGCAGCAGTGGGGGGCTGGGACCCTTTCAGGACAGGCTGGAAACCCCCCCTTGCCGCCAGCTACAGGGCCCAGCAGTGTCTGACATTGCAGGGATGGGGGATTCACATCAGATCTGGGGCTCAGAGGTAGAGAGAGCAGCAGGGCCACGTCAGGGATCCATCACCATAGGGTCTCGGTGAAGAATCCCAGCTGTTTCCTAGTTTGAAATTCCTCCAGCAGCAATACCTCTCCTCCCTGTCTCACAGTGGATGCCCCAGCTGCTCCACTCCACGTTGCAGCAAGGGAGGTGGGCAAAAACCATGTGATGCAGCCTGCAGTTGGATCACCCCCTCCTGCTCCAGGGAGGTCTCAAGTTGTGGCATTCTTTTGCTCCACAAGGCTGTGTGGGGCTGCTGGAGACACCCTGGGTGGCAGTGGGTGCCCAGGATGCATAGTCAGCCATGGTAGTGGGGGTTTCTACCCAGAGCTCATGTGGGACTCCCATTGCCCTGCTGCTGTGTCTGCAGAGCAAGCTCCATGCACTGGACGTGCTGGCCATGGCACTGAGGCATGGAGGAGCAATGGGTGGCTGGAACAACCAGCCTGGCAATCCGTGCCTCCTCCTGCTGGACAAACAACGGTGAAGCTCTGCTCTTGCTATTAAGAGTTGGCAGCATCCCCCAGAGCGACTTGGAGCTGCTCCGTGGGGAGGAAACTGCTCCGGATGATGCAGACCCAGTGCCCACGTGGTTGGTGAAGAACCTGCCTCAACTCAGCTTTCTGCGTAAGCCTTTCTCCTCCGTTCGGCTGTGAGGATGATGGATAACATGTTCCTTGAGGCAGATGGAAGTGGGAGGTCTGTCTTCTGCTTCTGTGGGAGCTACTTGCACACTGGTTCCATTTCAGCTTCAGGATGCTGCTGCTCTGCTAAATTGGGGATGATTTGTGGGTACAGGTTTCTGGTCCCCTCCCTGCTTCACGTCACTTTGGTCACAGCTACTGATGGGATGTCTAATGGAGAAGATGTGACAAAATGACCTGGGGAGATGGCAGCAAATGGCAGAGAGAGCATGAGGGGTCACAGGTTAAACTGGCTGATGAGATACCTGTAGCCAGGGAGGAGCAGGACAGCCACCACAGGGGCTCAGCTGAGGAGGAATGCATCCAGGCTGGGGTGGGACCTGCAAGAGGCTTTGAGCTCTGCCTGCTCCCAGGGTTAGCCTAATGGCAGAGACCAAGGGAGGTGGGATAGCAGAGAGTTTGGTACCCACTGTAGTCAAAACATGGCCTGTAGCATTGCCTAGCTGTTGGGTATGGCACTGAGGAACACAGTGGACAGCTCTGCACTGAGAAGCTGGGGCAGGTGGAGAAGGGGAACCCAAAACCCTGTGATGGTTAATCCATCTGCCACAGAGCCCAGCAGAGCAGAGGGCCAGGGCTGCCTAGGCTGTGGTATTACCTCAAGCCTGCTGAGAGCTGAGCACGGTTACCCTGTGCTGTGTCTCTTGCCTGTCTCAGGGTCCTGTGCCACCCCTGAGGGCTGAACTCCCTGGGGTCAGCTGGGCAGCACCAAGCTATTGCCTGGAGCAGTTGTGGGGAGCCTGCCCCAGGGAGCGAGTGCCCCCAGGGCTGAACTGGATGCTGCTACCTCATCAGAAGTCCTGCATTAGCATGTAATCTGGCATTAGCGCATTAATCCATTCCTCCCCACTGCCCAGCCCTTGCCCTCAGCATAGTCAGGCCCAAGGTCTCAGGGTACAGCTGAGCAGGCGCAGAACCAGGACATTGTCTCTCTGGCAGCCTTGCCTGGGCACCAGGGAGCAGTTGGCAGCAGGGGCACGGTCTGGGGCTCCATCCAGAGCAACCCTGTGTCTGGGGAGAGCAGCAAACAGGGAAGAAACCCAACATGCATGAAACTTCCCCTAGGTAAATCCATGACCTGGGGGGTTGATGGTGACAGTATGGCTCCAGCCTCAAGCACATCGGCAAGGGAGAAAGCAGCATCTCTGGGAAGCATCACACTGATCCTTCAGAGAGGCTTCACGGTGGGCTTTGGAGCCTGACCGCCAGCACCTGCAGGCTGCAGCTGGGCCACACTAAGTCACAAAGCGCTTTGCAGGGAGCCAGGCCAAGGGAAGGTGGCGTCTGGAGCGAGGATGTGAGTCAGCAGCTTGGAGAGGGGGGAGTGAGTCAAAGAGCTAGTGAGGTGGGGATCGGGAGAGGAGGAAAGAAGTGGGAACTGGGAGAGCTGGGGAAGGAGCAGGAGTGTCCAGGGAGGCAGCCCGCATCCTCTGGGCAGATGTGACCCAGCTGTGCTGCGAAGGCTCTTCACAGTGTGAGAAATGAAGCAAGTGGTAACATGACTCTGCTAATATAGGAGAGGAGCTATGCCAGCCCCCTCAGATCCCTTACTGTGGGGTTGGGAGGCTTTGGGAGAGTTAGAGGAGTCCCTCCACCATCCTGGCAAGAAGCTGGAGCTAAGGCAGGGCTCAGCCCTGCCCTTTTGCTGGCTAAGCAAAGCCAGAAACAAAGATGCATGTTTTGGTTTAAAGCAGGAAAAAAACCTTCTGCCTTTAATCACAAGATAGCAGAAGGAGCTGCCAGACCAGGTGCTCTGCTCCCTGTCCCTTCACAGCACAGGCTGGGGCCCTTTGGGACTGTGTTTATCCATCACACATCTGATGACTTCCTGCAGGTAGGTCTGGAGCCTGTGGGTGCACCAGGACTATGCACCCTGCTGCCAGCCGCCCCAGACAGGCTCCTCACCCCGCTGCGCACCCCGCTGCCAAGGGTGGTGCTCCCCCGGCAGCCCCCCGCGCTGGGCACCCCCGGTGAGGGCCGGGCCCGCTGCTGCGCCGGGAGCCGCGCCGGGCCCGGCCCTGCTCGCCCATTGGCAGGATTTTGCTGCAGTCTGCTCCGAGCCGCGGTTTCGGTGACTGAAGCAAGCGGCGCTGCCGGCGGGCTGGGTCAGACGGGGCTCCGGGAATGGGGGAGGGAGGGGGGAGGAGGTGTGTACGGTGCGTGGGAGTTGATGCTCTGTCTCCTCCCCTCCGGTGAGCACAACATGGGGTGAGAGGAGGGGCTGCTCCAAATGGGATTTAAGGATAGAGCATCCCGAGTTGCCATGGTGACACCAGCTGCATCCTCAGGCGAGAGCATCGCTGATGCAGTCCTGCATGAGGGTCCCAACCTTCCCTTCTGGCTGCGTCCCTTGGGAGTGCAGGGCTTGGATCCTGGCTTTTGGGGTGGCACTCTGGGGACAGAGCAGAGGGACTGTGCCAGGGGAGCTCAGAGCAGAGTGAAGCAAGCCCTCAGCTGCAGCCTGTTGCATTGGAGGTGTGCAGTGGACCTTCCTCTCCCCAAAAGGTAACTCCCCACTTGTCCCAGCATGTTCACCGTCTGATCCAGCAGGAGCCTGGTTTACAGGGCTAGAAATGAAGAGGGAACTGGGCTCATCTTTGCTTCCCTCGTGCAGACCCTGGCAGATGGACAGAAGGGGTAGGACTGAGATGGCAGGAGGGGACCTATCAGTGACCAACATCCTTTAATCCGAGTCCTGCCTTGTAGTTACCTAAGCCCTGAAGCAGGCTCCCCTGACAGGAGCATAGCCCCAACTCTGCAGGAGCCAGCTGCGGCCAGCTCCCCCATTTTGCCTTTGCAAGCCTGAGCTTGGGGGTGTCTCCAGCCCGAGTGCTTGTTACATGGGCGTAATGACTCCTTTTCCCTACACTTTGCCTCTTGCTGTCCTTGGGGATCAGCCTGTGGAATGGCCTTGGGGGGAAGGAGGGACCCACCCAACCCCTGCAGTTCCTTTCCCATACATGGGCTCCCTGCTGGCAGCATCAGCTCGTCCACCCCACAGCCTGAGCCCTTCCCAGAGGAGATACTCACATCAGATCACCCTCCCTTAAGCTGATTGGGCAGTGAGGCTGTGTCTGAGCAGATGCCACTAAGGCCATAAGAGTGACCAGACCCTGGGAGAATGCAGAGGGGCCAGCACAGAGCCCACAGATACGGGGGTGCAGGGAGAGGGCCTGGGGGGACTGACCCCTCTATAGGCTGAATGGCACCCCCATATAGAGTGGTCTGATCCCTGCCATAAGCCTGACTCCCAGCCCTGGCACCTTGGACCTCTGATGGGATGGGGTGAGGGGCACAGTCCCAAGGTAGGGAAAGCAGAGGGCAGCCCCTGAGCCCCCACAAGCCACCACTAGCACCAATGGATCTGTGGGCATGTTCTTGAAGCTTGGCAAGCACTACTTTCCTGTTCACCCCTCTATCAATGTTACACTTGAGCCTGGCTTCATGGCTTGGGACCTCCCTGCTCCTGGCACAGTGCAGTTCAGCAGGGACACCCGCTGCAGGATCAGGCATTGCTGGGCCCAGTGCATTGCCCAAGCTGGTTGTGTGCATCCTAAATTCCCCTGGGTGATGACAGGGTAGCAGACATCCCACCAGGCCAACTGCATCTCTTCCTCCAGCTTCCACATCCACTTGCCAGCCTGGGAACAGGGCATGTGGCTTCCCTGAAAGGGTGTCTCAAGCAGCCCAGAGGTTTCTAATTCTGCCCTGTTTCTTGGAGGCTGTAAGAGCCAGAGGTGATGTCTGGAGATAAAGTGATGCAGCAGGGTGGGCACATCCTCCCCACCCCAGCCCTGAAGGTGCTCTGGCTCGGATGAGAGGGGATTTGCTCTGTGGTTTCCCCTCTCACCATCCCCAAAGACACAAGAGGGCACAGGTCACAGCACCTTTCTATTTATTGAAGACCAGTCCCTCCCCCAGCCAGCGCAGAGCCCTGCATGCCCAGCTCTTCTGCACCCATTGAGCTAAAGTCCTGCTCTGGAGAATGGGGGCACCTCCTCAGACCCTAGGGAAGAGGTGCAGGGCTGCCTCTCAGTGCCCCGACCCTGTTGTCCCTTCTGCTGCTCCAGCTCCCACCCAGCTTTGTCCCTGGAGATGTCCCCACCTCAAAGTGTCCAACTAAGCCCTGCATATGAGGGTCTGAAGACACAGTAAAACTGGATCATTAAACTTAGAAGTGACCAGCAGGACAAAGGCTTCTGTGCAGGGTGTTGGAGACCATCCGACTCTGTGACACTGGGGAGAAGGGAGGGCTGCAGAGGTGCTGCCTCTGGGCTCTTGCCTTGCCCTGAGGGGCTGGCTGTGCCCTCCACACCTGCCTCTGGCTCCTCCAACCCCTGGGCAGGAGTTAACCCATGAAGGGCATCTGCTCTCCAGACCAAGGCTTTTCCTGTGGTCTGGAGGAAGCCACCACTGCCAGAAGGTGTAGGAGAGATGGAGGAAAGGAAAGCTTTGGAGACAAAGATGGGGAACCAAGGAGTAGCAAGAGGGGGTCCTCTTTCCCTGTCCCTGCTTCAGTCGAACATGCACCCAACGATGCTGACGCCCTCAGGACCCAGCTTCTCTCTGCGGGGAGAGGGGAGGACAGGAACAGGCTGGGGGCAGAGCATGGGATGGGCAGCATGTTGCAAAGGAAAGGTGTGGGGGGCATGATCCCTGCCAGGAGGTGAGCCCTTGGTTTTTCCTTCCATTTGCACCCTGCTTTAGGTATCCATGTGCACTCCCAGGGTGATGGGTCCCTCCTCATCCTAAATTAAGATGACTTCTCTCCTCCAGCTACCCACCTCAGGGAACCAACCCATCTACCCTGCAAGCACCCCTCACCCATCACACCACTCTCCAAATCTAAAAAGGGGCAACTGAGAGCAGGGCACGATCCCACCCCCCATTCCTCCTTGCAGAGTTCCACAGACCCACACTGCCAGGGGCATGTGCCTAGAACAGCTGAGCCTCTAATGGTAGTGGTTGTTCATGTTGTTGAGGTGAGAGGCTGCCATGGCACTGAATGGAGCAGAGGGCTGCAGCCCATGCCCAGGGTAGAGGGATGGGCTGGAGCCAGGCCAATAGGAGAAGCCAGCTGGTGTCACCCCCGAGGTCATGAGGTTGAGTTTGGAGATGCCCGAGAAGGGCAGTGGGGCCAGGTTTCCCTGGAATTTGTAGAGGGTATGATCGGGAGCAGCTGGCTGGCACACCTGAGCCAGCCCATGGAAGTCGAACTTGTAGGCGTAGCGCTTGCCATGGACCTTGGTCATGATGTTCTTGTCGTAGTAGTAGCGCAGTGCCCGGCTCAGCTTGTCGTAATTCATGTTGGGTTTGCTCTTCCGCTCGCCCCAGCGCCGCGCCACCTCGTCGGGGTCGATCAGCTTGAACTCCCCGTTCGTGCCTTCCCAGGCGATGCAGTTCAGGTTGGCCCGGTCCGAGAGCAGCTCCAGCAGGAACTGCCACAGCTGGATCTGCCCACTGCCTGCAAGGCCAGGCCCCAGAGAGGTTAAAGCTCCCTCTCAGGGCACAAACAAGTGGGCGAGATATGCCCCAGTCTTCTTGAACCCCTGATATGTTGCCACCTCCCAGACCCAGGTTTCAGTCACCCCTCATTGCATTTTCCCTGCTTCAGAGACACAGAAGATGGTAGCAAGGTTGTATCTCCCTTACAGCATCCCTACCCTACCCTGTGCCCCAAGCAAAAGGAGGAGATGTTTGTGCACATCAGGACAGGGGTAGGATGTTCAGAGGTCAATGCAGGCTGCAGTGGGTCTGGATCCAGGGTCCCCACATCCATCCCACCATGATTCACACTCTGCTGAAGATGAATACCTGCTCATTTGCTTTGGCGTGAGGATCTGGCTTGGTTCTTTCATCTGCAACCCCAGAAAGGAGGTATCTTGGCTGTGCCCTGGTCTATCCCAGAACAAATGTTTTCCACTGCCACCTCTGCTTGAAACTGAGCTGGTGTCACAGCACAGTCCCTTCCCATCTTTAAGGGGTACAGTGCCCTACAGGGGTGTCTACATGGTAAGCTGAAGTCAGAGTGCAGCACTACTCTGACCTGCACCCCTGACAGGCATAGGCAGGTACAGGGGAATGAGAAACCAGAACAGGACAGGACCTGCTGCACTTTGAATCAGGCACCACTGCTCCTTATTTCCAGAGGAAAGCTGTCCTTTCTGAGCCATAGCCGCTGCACCCACAGCTGGCACTGAGGAGCACCCTTGCTGGGTGCTTGAGATGGTCCTGTACCAGGCTGTGCATACACAGAACTTGGCAGACCTGGACATGCCCATGGCAAGGCACAAGGACAGGATCTGCTGAGTCTGGCCAGAGAACATGAGAGGAGAGGATCCCTGGGGCTTAGGGTGATGAGCAGTCCCACCTCTGGGACCCAGCCACCCTGCAGAGCAGCTCTGCACTTACCTAGACCCCCTTCTATCCTCTCCTCAAATGGCACCCCCTGCACATCCCTGCCTCTGACTCTGGCCCTTGTAGCACAGTGACATCCGTGCCCCCATTCTGCCTCTATTTTGTCTAAAGGTGCTTGGATCCCATATAGAGTTTTAGCACTCACAACTGCTGCAGTAGGCAGTTGCACAGCTCAGCTACATTTCCCACTAAGAACCACCTTGTCCTGCTCGTTCCACACCCACCAATTTTATCTGGTACCCCCACAATTCTTGTTCCAGAAGAAGAAGGGAACAGCCATTCACCATCCATCCCTATTCCACCAAACCCCACTTAGACATCCTGATCCAAGCAGATGAGTCCAGGTCTTTCCAAAGTATTGTACTTCCAAATTCACCAACCTGAGACCAAGGTGGGGATCTCTCCTCCCTAGGGTACATCTTCAGTCCTCACCCTAGGTTTCTGCTATCCCCCACCCATGCAAGGAAGGCAGGAGGGTGTTGGGGTGCAGCTGGGTGGGGTGGCAGGGCTCAATCCTGCCTGCCGCAGGGTGCTATGCTGCAGTGCCCAGCAGCTGCCCAAAGAAACCTCCAGGGATCCAGAAAGGTCCTTCTTGCCGCAGTGCGCGGAGTATGGCTGGGGCTGGAGCAGAGTCCGCAGTGCAGATGCAAAAGGGTCCCCCCTCCCTCCTCAAAACCAGGGCTCCCCTTTTCCTGCTCAGAGCACCCCCTGGCCCCTGCCTCCTTGCCAGACAGGCAAGCTACACTTCCCAAATACCACAGTGGCCGGTGGCCAGTGCTGCTGCACTCACAGCTGGCTCCGGGCTGCATCCCGGCTAGCCCTCGGCCGATCTCCGGGGCCTCTGCATGGTTTTCCCTGGACGGATGGCTCCAACTCCTGAGGATCCATCCTTTCCCAGCCGAGACAAGCAGTGCCCTGCCTGAGCCCCAGCCCCTCACCGGCAGCTCCTTCCAGGGTGGTATCTCACCTATCATAGAATAAACTAGCCTGGAAAAGACCTTTAAGATCATCAAGTCCAACTTTTACCCCAGGACTGCCAAATCCATCACTAAACCACGCCACTAAATCCCCCCTTATGTCACCTCATTCCCCCTCTCCCAGGATCGTGTCACCCGAGCCCGGATTAACCCGCCCAGCTCGCGGGCTGGTTGGCAGCTCCCTCCCCATCGGATATCCCTGGAGCACCTGGGGAACTCTGGCTGGGACCCCGAACCCTCCCTGCTGCAGGGCTCCCCGGGCGCTGAGCACCTTGCTCCGCTCTGCTGCAGCGGGACGGCAGGTCCTGCCCGGCGGGGTCTCCCCGGTGGTTTAAGCGGTGGGATGCCCCTGGCCCGAGCCGCCCGCAGCAGCAGGGAGCGGGGCACAGGAGCGGGAAGGGGGCCCCGATGGCTGCGGGGCGGGATGGATGCTTGTGCTCCGGGGAGTGCCCGCTCCGGGCGGGCCGACAGAAGAGGCAGCGGGGCTCTTACCTTTCTGCACGCCGGGGCTGATAGACCCCCACGCCTGGCTCTTCCCGTCTTTGAACAAAGTTTCCCCGACTGGATCTGGGGGGGAAAAAGGTGCGCGGGTGGGGGTGGAGGGGGGGCTGGAGCCAGGCGGGACCGCTAGCCCCGGCGCCCACCCGCGGGCAGCCTCCCCGCAGCCCCCGGCTGCTCCCCCTCTCCTGCCCCGCCGCCGCAGCAAAGCCAGGAAACGCGTCCAGGAAAAAGGAAATCCGATTTCCGACCGAGCCGGGGAAGCTTTTAAATAGGAATAGAAAATCCCGCGGACTGGGGCAGGGAGAAGGAGAGAGGGAGAGAGCTACGGGACACAGGGAGAGGAGGCGGGTGGGGTGGTAGGATGGGTGACAATAGCAGCGGATGGAAGGAAGGACCAGTGTTGGTGTTTGGAGAGTGGACGGCTTGGGAAGGGAAAAATAGGTGGATAGGTGGATGAAAGGAAGGAGAGATGGGTGGATGGACGGGTGGAAGGACAGAAGGGAGGTGGGTAGATGGAGGAAAGGTAGTAGAAAGAGAGGAGGTAGGATGAGAGGTAGACAGATTGGAGGAAGGAGAGGTAATGGGCAAGACCATGGATGAACGGGCTGATAGAAGGGACACAGGGTAGATGGAGGGAATAGCAGGTAGCGGGGACAGAAAGAGAGGCAGAGGGACAGGTGGGTGGGGTGGAAGGGTGGATGGAAGCACAGGGAAAGGGTGGGTATGTGGAAGTATGGGTTGGAAGGACAAAAGGGTGGATGGAGGGATGGAAGGGATGATGGGTGTGCGGGCATAGAAGGCTGTGAGGGCAGCTGGAAGGAAGGAAGAAGGGATGGTTGTGGGTCTGGAAGCCAGAAAAGGAGGACGGACGGAGAGAGAGGGAAAGGCAGGGTGGGTGCTGAGGGAGACGGGCAGAGAAGAGCCCCGGGGCAGCGGCGGTGGCGGGTGCTGTGCGGTGCACGGCGCTGCGGCGGGGCCGGGGGGGTCCGCCCGTACCTGGCAGGTACATGTTGAGCAGCAGTGGCACCGCTCCGGCGCCGTGTCTCATGGCAGCTGTGGGGGCGGCCCGCGGGCTGCATGTTTTAATATTCCTGCCCCTATTATTATTATTATTATTCCACTTTATCAGGGAGCAGCTGATGGCGAATAAATGGCAGCGGGACGGGCAGGGGACGGGCAGGGGCCGGGGGAGG